>CAUOFW020001113.1:0-135022 GCA_963454935.2 Ilex paraguariensis
TTCCTGTTGGAAAGGGAGAAAATTATTTTTCTCAATCCCATTATTTTGACTCTGCGCCTCTTCATTGTTACCAACCCTTGGGGGTGGATGAGGAGCCTGACTATTTTCGCCTCCTTCTTCTACTTCTCTGAGAGGGTCAAGGTGCTGTTGCCCCTGCGGGGGGGATCGTTCTGGCCTTGCTGAGCCGGTCATGCTTGCTGAGGACCTTGTAAAAGCTTCAAGAGGTCTTCATTCTGCCGGAGTAATGCTGGTTGGCCTGACGGAAGGCATCCAGTTCATTGTTTGTTGGAGGATCTGCTACAGAGGGATTATGCTCAGCCGTGGGCACAAAGTCATAAAGATTCTCTTGCTGATCCTGCATCCTTGGGGATTCGTCTAGCTTCTGCTCATATTACGCGTGAAAACCATCAATTACTAAAAGATCAGTGTACTTGTAACAGAAACAGTCGTTTCCACAGACGGTGTCAAACTGATGGTGTATGACCACATTGATGAGCAAAAAGGCAGGTGACGTGTGATGAGCGTGGATCAAAGCTATGAGGCTCGTGTGTCATACTGGAACAAAATGCAGAGGGGATTAGAGGGGTGCACACATTGAAAATATAGTGGTTCACCAGCTCAGGAGCTCGGGTAGTCCACTTCTTCAATGGAGGCTCTTGCTCCCTCTCCTCTATTCACTACTCAAATGTATTACAATTCCGTATATCTCAAAATTAGGGTTTTTTTCTCTTCTTCTTCTATAGAGGCGTTACATAGTATTTATAGGACTGTTTCCTATTCTGTAGGATCTCAGCCGATATCTTCGCCTGCCATTAACGGGATTCTTCTTGATTTTAGGAGAGAATCTTGATTGGTTGAGAGTTTCATGCTTTGAATCCAATCTTCGCAGTTATCCAGTTGTTCCCTGGTCAGTTCCGCTAACATCCCCCCAAGGGGGAGCTCTAGCCTTGGACTTCTAAGTTCCTCGTATCCTACTAGACCTCCTGACCTAACCTCGTTTCTTGAGCTCACTCTTATAGCTTATTTGAGGTATTATCAAGGACAAACAAAAAACTAGATCGATCTTGTGAGTTTACAATCGATCTTAATTATCCTTTTCATGACCGGCTGAGCAAGTTATAGGTTTACATATACAAAAGTGTAACTAAATTAAATCAACATATGATGATAAAAAAAATAATAATTTAAATCAACATATCAATGGTTGTGCACTAATGAGCAGAACATCAATAGCTCCCATCAGTATTTTGGTACCATACCGAATTTTGTCCATGCGGTACCATAGAGCCTCCCCAAAATGAGGGGGAGAAAATAAGTCATTTGCAAGTGACATTAGCGGGATTCTTCTTGATTTTAGGAGAGAATCTTGGTTGATTGAGAGTTTCATGCTTTGAACCCAATCTTCGCAGTTATCTAATTGTTCCCTGGTTAGTTCCGCTAACATCTTTCCAGGGGGAGCTCTGGCCTTGGACTTTTGAGCTCCTCGTATCCTACTAGACCTCCTGACCTGACCTCGTTTTCTGAACTCGCTCTTATAACTTATTTGAGGTATCATCGAGGACAAACCAAAAACTAGATCGATCTTGTGAGTTTACGATCGATCTTAATTATCCTTTTCATGACCGGCTGAGCAAGTTATAGGTTTACATATACAAAAGTGTAACTAAATTAAATCAACATATGATGATCAAAATAAAAATAAATTTAAATCAACATATCAATGGTTGTGCACTAATGAGCAGAACATCAACGGCTCCCATCAGTATTTTGGTACCGTACCGAATTTTGTCCATGCGGTACCATAGAACCTACCCAAAATGAGGGGGAGAAAATAAGTCATTTGCAAATGACATATTACTATTCCTTCTCAACCTATCTCTATTGGTCATAAATTCTTCTTGTTGTGGACGATATCCGTTTGCGTGCGTGTAAACTAACCCAACAACACAAGGAAAAATGTCTTTCAATATATTTAAGAATGATTCGAGACTTATAAAAGAAAACTCTCACGTACAACTTTTTTTTTTTTTGGACATTCGACTAATCAATGATTTTCAAGCCTACCTAACACAGATGACCCTAAAATAGGGATTTGATTTATTAGAAAGCTCAGATAGAAATAGAACATTTCATACAAATCTTTTTAATACGCAAGTTGCTCTTCCTCTCAAATCCCATGGACATTCAATACAAATCTTTTCTAATCCGCCGATTAGTCTTCCTCTCAAATTTCATTTTTTCATCGACGGATAGGGTAAATACTAAATTTCCTTGTTCCACTTGACAGAAGAAGGTAGAATAAGCACAGTCAGCCCCACTAGCAGCCCCGACTCCAACCCAAAGGATCCGTTTGATTAAAAAAAATGATAGAAAATGAAGTAAAAAAAAAAAATAATATAAAATATATTTTCATGCATGTATTTAATTAGAATGAAAAATTTACGCAAACGTCGTAAAAAATTTCATTTTATTATTTGAAAAAAATAAAATTATAAGAAATTTTTTTTAATTATCTAAATTATCCTTAATTATATTAAATCGGTTTAAAAGGATAAAATATATAATTATAATTAAAAATTAAAAAACTTTAAAAAAGTGACTCGAAACCTAATTCTAAAACAATCACCAATACAAAAATATTTGGACCAAATTATATAATTAATTAAATCAAGCCAAAAAAATTTTAAAATTAATAACTCATAAAATATTTTTAAAAAAATAAGAATAAAATAAAAAATTAATTATAAATTCCAACTTTCTTACATTTCCTTGTGTTTTTTTACAAAAAATAAAATTGATTATTTATGAAAAAATTCAAACATGAAAATTTTAAAAAACAATTTCTTGAATATTTTACCATTCTCCCGCTAAACAAACAAACTCCAAAAATAATTGAAAAGGAAAGAAAAATCTGTGGGGGAGTGCAAAATTAACAACTAATTTCAAAGTTTTAAGAGCCCAAAAAAACCCTTTTTCTGAACGGCCATGCTTGCATAAAAAAGGCGGAATTATTGAACGTGTATGAAGCAAGAACTATAGAGGCATTACAGGTTCCAGCAACACATGGACAAAGAAAGAACTTAAAGGAGGCTGCACCAAATATAGCTTAATGCCTTCTTCTAACTAGACAAAGTTTTGCATACCTACTGCAACAATCAATTTACAGCAACCAGCTCTTTCGGCTAATCATATATTAACAAACTAAAATCAATTAAAACATAATTTTCTTGTCCTCCCTGACAGTCATCTTATACTCACCTGGTTTACCAATAAATTATAATACCATCACGAATAGCTTATAACCCCAAACTAGAGAAGTAACCACAAGTAACATGTCTGAAACGACTTCATTGATAGAATTCAAAAATCTTAGTTTTTCCTAAAATTCAAAATGACAACACAATATTAGTCCACATTAAAGCAAAACAAAATAGCAATTAATGTCAAATCCTTCTTATAATAAAGCATAATGAAACTCCACCAACACCAAATTTAAAAGCTTAGTAGAGGAAATAATAAGTGGTTTTTCAAGTCCGGGTAGCAGCTGGAGCTCCCCCAGCAGGACGTGGTGCTTGTCCGGGCCTGGGCTGATCCTCCTGAAACCAATAAAGAGATGATATCAGAAAACTGAGATAGCCAACAGTATTAGTTGATGGCAAAACTATGGGAAAGCTTCAGCAAATCACTAGTACATCTACATATCACTGAGCTGTGTGTGCCTCTACATATACATGCGCAGTAGAATCTTTGCCACCAAGCTTTGGTGTATTCATCTAATATGGCTTCAGTTTATTTTTCTTTTCATAAGTATTCTTACGAATTCCTGAAACTGTCCAATTCTGACAATCTAATCAAGGGGCCAGATCAGTAAAAAAATAGCAAAATTTTTTCCAGTTAACTAACTGAGCAAAATAATTCATGGAATGATCAAAACACAAGTAAAGAAAATTAGCCCAAGAAAAACTATACTACACCGTTATATCAGGTACAGGGTGCCGTGGCAGTCATCTTCTAGACAAATTCCTCTAAATGATGCACAGGTGTGGAATAGGGTTATCAATACCCTACCTTTTGGTAAATTGTGGTTGCACAGATGCTAATGAGAAGTTTGCAGGAACTCAAATAAAAGGTTGATAAATACTCCAAACTCACCCCAGCACAAGAAACTGGATGATAAAATCTAAAGCCACGACAATGAGAGATTCTCCAAAACCATGAAGACAGTGGCGGAACTTTGGATCATGGAAAAGGAATCTATCATTCAAACCCAAGACAATTCTTGGATGCACAGCATCTACCAGAACTGGGGAGAATGCTGAAGTGAAAAACACGTCAATTTCCAATACAATAAGCAAAATCATGATTAGCTTAAAGGGATCACAGTAGCAACCTATGAAGTACGGACACTCTCGAGAAAGTAACGTATCCGTATCGGACATCGGACACCGACACTCTCGAGAAAGTGACGTATCCGTGTCGGATACCAACACTTTCAGATGATATTTTTTTATCTGAGTCCATATTAAATGAAAATTTTTTAATTTCAGACACGTATCCGACCCTTCTTTGGTAACGTGTCCGACACTTGTTTAGAACGTGTCTACTACTAGACAATAAACATGTGTTGAAATGTGATTAATAAAATTTAAAATTTTGATAACATATAATTATTATAGTACTAGACATGTTAAAATTTTACTCCAAATATAATAATAAAAACAAAAAATGAATAAAAGTAAAAAAAAAAAAATTGAGAAAATAAGAGCAATTGTTTAAATTATATATTAGGTACACATTGTCTACCAAAAACAATTGATGATTATTGACTATTATGATAAAGCTTTAGTCTAAAAATACATATGACTGCACATAAGATTTACTTATTATAACAAACTAAATTTTTTATGAATTGCATATCATTATCACTATATTTGTGATAAATTATATAATGTTATATAAAATATAATTTTTTGTAACGTATTCATAGCATATCCGTGTCCCTACTTTTTTAAAAAATGTTGTGTCTGTGTGTCTGTATCGTGTCGTGTCCCCTATCCGTGTCCATGCTTCTTAGGTAGCAACAATTGGGCACTTGAATGGATACAAATCTATAAGATCAAGCAGATCGATATGAAGGAAGATGAGAGGCCAATTGTGAGCAATATAGAAACCTAAGGTACTATAATTCATATGAGATGACACTGAGAAATCTATAAGGATACGGCAGTACGGCACACACACTAAGCATTTGGGGAATTTGGAAGCCAATTGCTGGATCATACAGAGATGTATACCATTACAAATAGAAACTAATGTATGATACAGTGCAATTAAAAGTGAAACACTACTAAGACATCAATAAGGTATGAACAAAAGTGACTAAATAAGTTTCTTCTGAGAAAACCATTAAACAACTGCAAGAAACCAAATACAATGAGGAAAGCATACCCTTGGACGCCTGAAGCGCTGAGGGGGTTCACGGTTCCTTCTATCAGTACTTGAGCGCACCCTAACAACTTTGGAGTGAATTGCACATGAAACACAATATTGCATCTTCACATACAACTTGGGAAGAGTGTACGCTAAAAAAATAACAAGTACAAAACCATTAATCAATGACCACCGCGGTTCTGATGCAAGGAAATAAGAATAAGATAATACAGATAAAATGTTAAATGTCAAGAGAGGTGTTACTCTCAAAGGCACAAGCATCCTGGACATCCCGAACAGCAGCTTGCTCAACTATGTTCCTCACAAGAAACCTCTTGATAGCTTTGTCCTAAAAAAAACATATACATATACAAAAAGCATACTTTCATTAAATAATAAGTTCCCCAAACGTCATACTAAAGAAAGATTCAAACTGTTTCAGAACTTATTACCATGGATATAAATACATAAATGAAAAAGCAAACGCTCAATGAAAATATCAAGTAGGGTAAACCACTGGCATATCCCTAGCCCCAACATAACAATTATTAATTCCACAGTATTTATGCAATCTCCCCAACAAATATAAAGGTGCAAGCATATACAAGGTAATCAAGATCATCCGAACTTTCTATCACTAAAACATTGAATTAATCATTAGATCAAATTCATACAATAAATTTCATGTTATCAATGCCTTTGACGCTTATAGCCTAATGAAAAAGAAAGTTATAAGACACAAACAAACACCAGATAAAAATAAATACACACAAACACCAGATACGCTCCCTCACTGAAAAACACAATCTCAACCTATCAACTCATTGTTCTACAATGGTGTATCTAATCACTGGCAGAAATCGAATATAAGCCTAAGGTGTGATTCGAGAATACGCCCTATAATTTCAAACACAGGTAAAAGTAAATGCTCATCAATATCGGTTTCAAAAAAAGACATAAGAGCTCCAATTGATTGAATCCTAAAAGATGATAAAAGGCCAATATATTACAGAATGAGCGAGAGGGACTGAACCTTGGGGCAGCATTTTCCGCAGTTGGAGCATCGGATAGGGTTTACATGGCCACGACCGTGCTTGTTTCGACCTCCATTCCTTCGCTTGAAAGTCTACAAACACACACAGAAATATACACACATAGGAATCAGATTTAGCGAATCGCTTGATCTATACCTAATGAGAAGAAGATTGAGGAATGGGATTCTCTCACTCACCATCTTGGATGATAGCTTCCGGTGGCTCTGCTACTTAGACGGCTCTGCACTCAGAAGCTAGGGTTTACTTCAGCAGGAATGGAGAGAAAAAGTGTGTGGGATTACTTATATGGGGGCGTGGGGGGGGCCGTCTCAAACCCTAGAGCCCAAGGATAAGGATCCACCAGTCGGAGCAGTAGTCAAGTCGGGTCCTTTCCCTGAAGTCGGTTTTTATTATTTTGTCACGCTTGCAAAGTAGCTTACTAAATTAAATAAGATACGGAAAGTTGAACAAGAAGCACCGGTGGTCTAGTGGTAAAATAGTACCCTGCCACGATACAGACGCGGGTTCGATTCCCGGCTGGTGCATATATGTCGAGGGAGCTGTGATGAAGCTCTGCGCTCCAAGTGAAGACAGGGTCCTCACAACCGTCCGATCCATCAGACGAAAATAACGCGCATCTGAGCTCTCTTTTTCCTTTTTTTGAAAAAGTTTTTTCAGCTCAAAAAAAAAAACGCAAAATTGCTTGCATTTCATCTCAATCCAAATATTCTCTATTACATTTGTTCTTAATTTTTATTTTTATTCAATAATAGATCACTCATTATATATGAATGAAATATCCGCTGGTTATAAATTTTGGGCGATGTCTCTATTTTTGTGGGTTATTATTTTTTATTCACAAGTGTTGGTGAGAGGGAAAAAAAAAAATTTTATGGCTATTATATAACGAATTGATGCACGTGTGTATGCACTTGCATGTATCTATAGATATATTATTTTTTGAAAATTCAAGATTTTACCAAGTAAAAAAATTTAAGAATTGTTTGTCTTGACATAAAATTACACACCGATGCTTCTATATTGTTGTTGGCTTTACTTGGAAATAACATAAGTTTACCTCTGTGTTTTGCTTATAAATAGTTTCCATTTCATAGCAGTTAAAGTCAACTGATTTGTAGCACTTGAAGAATCATGTTTGCTCAAAGGCAAGCCTATTGATTCTTTTTTTTCCATAAATAAAAGAAAAAAATTATGTCTTATTCAATCTATAACCACTGATTGGTATATAGTACAAGTCACGAAGACAGTAATGATATTGTAAGAGCATAAGCATTGAGCATTTTTTTCACTATCATAATTTACATTTGCAAACCAAAAGAAGCAATTTAGTTATATCTAATATTGAAAAGGAATAAGTATCATGTATGGATGGTTGGTATGCTCATACAAATATATTTATTTATTTATTTATTTACTACTTCTAAATGTACCTATGGTGAAAAAACTTTTGATTGACTTTTTTACCCTCAAACATCATTTAAATATCAAACTACTATCCACTTGAATAAATATTTTTCATTTATAGAGACTTTTCATCTCTCCTTTTTTTTTTCATCATCTATTACATTTGCATTAAATCCAAATTAATGTACTAACTAAAGAAAAAAACATAAGAGTTAATTATTAACCACACATGATTTTTGTATTTTTGTATTCTGAACTGCAAGTCATCCATTCATTTCCTTCTCATTCATTCAACTTCCCTTTCATTTTAAGCGCACAAATATTATAAACAACTTGGAATAATCAAAATTGCTTTTATTTATTTAGCCACTCTATGGTTTCTTATGTTCTCTTCATCTTCTTCTCAATTTTTCTTACATATATTGTGTCTTCCATAGAGATCTCACTCCTACCATTAACCACTCTTTACACACCTAAAACCTAATAATAATACCCACCACTTTCTCAAATACATGTCCACCTACTCCATCACCATGTTCCATCGTCACACTATCCTGCAGTGAGATGCTACAAAAAAGGTGGGCTCAACAATCTGAAGTTCGTCGATTAAGCAACTCCTAGGACTTGGTCTAATTGATATCATCAAATGTCTCTCTCACTCACTCGACAACCATTACACATTTTTTCTCACTTAGCTTGTGCATATAACTAGAAGAAAATTGTATCAATATCCTTTATCCATTCATCTAAGCAATAAGATGTCAAAAAATTAACTTCGTTGACTTGTAAATATAAAGTTGATGAATTTTATTATTTGGACTAAGAAATAGTTAAGATTTATATAAGTTTAATTGAGATGATTATAGTGTTGTATATAATGAAAGTTGTATTTTAATGATTGTGATATTTTTGTTCCAAGACTCCTCTATCACTGAGAAGCAAATCCATCTTTCACATGATAAAGTGATTGATTTTTGAATTTTTAGAGTTGGTAAGCATGGTTCTTTTTATTTTTTGAATTGAATTTATGCTCCCCCTTGGTACAATAGAATCCAAGGCTTGACACTAAAATTGAGAATCAAAATTTATAAGTTTACTTAACTTTGTCCTCGAATTCCAATTCAAAGGCATAAAACTCCAACAAGTATACTAAATGATACACTATATATATATATATATATATATATATATATATATATATATATATATTTGTTATGTACTTATTAATTCTGATATTTTTACATACCACTACATACATATATGTTTGTGTGTGAGACCATAACGATAGAGACCAAGAGTACTTGGTGGCCACATAAGAGGACAATAAGATTATCATATTCAAGTAGCCTTACTAATATTTCCCCAAATTAAAATAGAAGAATACAATATCTTCATAACTTCTTACTTAAAAATTAATTTTCTATGTCATAGCCACGAATATGTGCAAAATTGATCAACATAATATATATAAATTTGACCAATAATAACAAAAACATTTTAATGAAATTGAGATTTTCTATAGGACAACATAATTTATCTTTAATCTGAATTCAATAATTTTAATTTCTAAAAATCTATAATATTTATCTATATCTATCTATAAAAGTATGCTATTGTGAAAAACTTTTATTTTTCTATTTTATCCTTAGTTTGTAGTTTTATGTCAATTTTATCATTGATTAAACAACTATAATAACTTAGTGGTAAGTTTAGGCCCTACTACAAATTCTAGAAATAATGATATACACATTAATTTAAAGTTTAGACCTTCTACATTCAAGGTATCAGTAACAATTTAGAACTTACATTTCATATTCTTGTCATTTAAAGGTATTCTCTTATAAATACCATATGACTCACTTGCTCAAATACTTATCCCTTTCCCTTTCTCTCACATCTGTTCATGTTTGTCTATCTCTTCAATTTTTGTTTTTATAATGAAAATATTTGCTTTGGGGATTAAGATGATAGTGGTAAAGATGGTTGTAATGAACATAATATTATGATTTGATTCAATTTTTTTTTTGTTTAATGCTTTGTTAGTACATATAATTTTCTATTCATTAGACATGGGAGTAATTAATTGTTTTAATGTTAAAACTTCAAGAAGTTTTTACCCTACCCATCCTTTGGATATTGAGAGGGTTAAAATTGGATAATGGTCATTAATTAGCGACTTTACTTCGTACAACCAGAGTCATAGTAGGTCCACAATACTTGTAATAAATTACTATGTTACTTGGATGCAACCAATGGCTTTGGCATAATCCATTAGATAAACACTACTTTAAATATAAACTATAAACTTGGATGTTTTGAGAAGTCTAACAGTATCAAGTTACCAATTGTAGACTTATGCTTCAATAAAGCTGTAAAATAATCCACATGTAGTTTTGTGCTTGGGTTTGCAAGAACTCATTATTAACAACTTTTTGTGCTTATCTATATCTACATTATTAATAAAAGTAAACAATCAATCAAAAAAAAAAATTGTCTGATTATTTTATTCCTATAACAAAGCATAATGATAATATTAACCATATTTAATGTAAAAATCATATTACTACAAATTCATATTAATTAGTAGAATTCATTAGTGTTATACATATTCAAGTTTTTCATCTTACTTTTGAAAGGCAACGTTAACAGTTAAAAGGAGTTAGCATTTTTTTTTATTAGTTGATGATCAAACTATGACACTTTCAACTTTATTTATTATAGAATTTATTTTGATGTATCCTGAATAATAATATCAAACCCCAACCTTTCATCTTCTTCTAAATTATAATTTTAGTATCAATGCACCCTCTTATTAGTAACACTAGAGTAGGGTTGTTTTTATTTTTATTTTTTGTTTTTGTTGGATGATGATTAATACTATGAATGGTCAAGATTAAATTTATTTTCTTACTGCAAGTAACTTAATTACTTATTTTATTTCTACAACCTAAATTTCTTTTAATTGTGTATGAGTGTATGACCACCATAACTTAAAACCCTTTTCTTTATTTTTTTTTTTTACAATTCAATAAGTGTTTGTATTTTTTATTAGTTGTTATATATATATCCACATACCGTACTATGTATTTGTGCCATTACAATGAACATTGCAAAATATAATTCATCTAAACGATTAGTTTCTTGTCAAAATTTCTAAATCTTAGGAGGTAGAACTTCGTAAGAAAATAATTACTCAAAACTATAAGAGTTAATAGAAAAAGAAATAAAACTAATATTTTTTTATGAAAACATTCCAATATAAATCATACGAATTGTAGTAAGTTTACTACATTGTTTGGTTCATAAATATTTATAAGCCGTTGTATTTACATTATGATTTCAAACAATTGCAAAAATAAAATTATAATTATAATTATAACTTAAAACGACATGCAAAGTACGTGTGCATGATCTAATTACCATACATATATGAAACCTAAAGCCTGCCCTTTTTAATGGGTATTGTACCCTAATGTTCAAATCAGGAATTATTCGCGTGAAACGATCTATGTTAATGTAAGGCTAAAATGAGTTTTCTTTTGAATTCAAATCCACCATTGGAGTTGGGTTTGCGACCGAAACTCTTCAGGCAACAAGTTTGTCATGCTTTCTAATTGGCCTTTAATGAGTATTATTTATTTTTAAATTTTTATTCCTACTAATTTGTTTTATCTTTCTTGAAGATTTAGGCTTTCAAGTAATAGGTTGTATGGCTTATATGTTTTGACTTAGTAATGTTATTGGGTATAACTTAGTCATTGAGTATTGAGTTTGACTTATTTTTCTCGAGTACAGAAGTTGCTAATGGTGATATATTTTTTTAAGGTTACTATGAAGGTTTTAGATTTCTTGAGTATTTGAGTTTTGATTTTGTTTGGATGTTGTATCTGAATTTTGTTTTGTTTTGTATTTGTCTTTGCTAATATAGTCACTATAGTGTACTGTTTGTAGTGATGGAGATGTGATGATAGTCTAAGGTGATAGGTGGTGGTGGTTTTGAGGAGTGTCATATGCACAAGCAGAGGTCTAGGATTTTGTTTTGATTAGTGTGCTGTTTGGATTTATATTTGAAAAAATTACTAATAAGTATTACTTTTCTCTACAAACATTCATTAAGTCCTATCATTTTTATTTTATATCATTAAAGTCATATTCTTGATATTTTATATCAATCAAGTCCTAAATTCTATTATATTCTAATTTTATCCTTATTTTTAGTTTTCAAAACTCTTTTATTGATTTACATTCTTAGAATCAATTAAGAAGACAAAAATTCATTGTTTACAAAATTAACATCGAAACCCAAAAAAAAAAACTTAGCTAACATAAACTTCATGGCAGGACCTAAAGAAAACCCACATTTCCTTACTTTCTTATTTCATTGGGGTACCCAATCTTAAAACCCAAAAAAATATTTGCCGATTATTTAATAAAATAAGAAAAGATTAAAAAAAAACTACATCAATATTGTTTGTTGATTAATTTCACTTTGATGTCGTTCTTGATTCAAACACAACAGCTAAAATAAATCCCTAAGTTAATTATTTTAAATCTAATATAAATTAGTAGAATAATCTAAAACCACACAGATAATATATCAATAGAATCTGTAATATAATAATATTACCTTAATACGTGCCATTTGTTAGCTTTGCGATCGAACCATTCAGTTTGATTATTCTAATCTAATGATGAGACTTCATTAGAATTATTCATCAACACCAAAGTTTTAACATTTGATAAAATTCACAATCAATCCAAATGTCATAATTGATTAGGTTGGTAAATTAAGTTTAAATAGCATTGCTCATCTAATAAAATGGCGACTCAAAACATAAAATACAAACTATCAGATTAAGAGAAATGTTATTTTGACCTCAAAAACTGACATAATTAATATGTGACTTCAATGGAACCATTGGATCAACACTAAGTTTCAATATTTAATGGAGGTCACCGACAATCCAAAAGTTATAGTAATTTAGGTCAGTAAAATAAGTCAATAAATTAAGTGACAATAACATTGCTCTCAGATTAAAGAGCAACTTAATTAATGGAATTTTCTGGGGATGACTCTCAATGCCAATAGAATTTCCAATTAGGTCACTATTTATTAGAGAGAGAGAATAAATAAATAAACCTGCCAACAGCTTCACTCAACTCAATGCATTTTGGAGTCGTAATATTCTTAATCAACCCAACACGCATTTGAGAGTGTTGTGTTGGCTGGGTAATACTTTATTTTAGGTCGTAGTATTCTTGCTCAACCCAACATGCATTTTAGAGTGTCGTGTTGACTGGGTGATAGGCCCACCGCAATTGCACATTCGAGAAAGAGTCTTTCTTCACTATGCGAATAAAGAACCGGAACAAGTGTCATACCCTCAACAAAAGAATGAATTAGATACCATGGTTTCTTGAGTCCCACCCCAAATACTAGGTATGGAAATCTATGGATACCTTACCTCGAGGCCTCGTAAACTTCAATCACACAGGCTTCGTACACTTCAGCCGCATAATTCCAGTTCATTCAGATACTCTGTTTTCACATTTTTGTACTGCACAAGCAGAATTTATAGCATCACATTTCAGATAAAATGTTCAGACAAACCTAGGGGGAAAGTCTAGTGAGAATATTTCGACACAAAAACTGCGCATTCGGCTTGCATAATCATTTGGGTTGTTAATGAATGAAGTCATGATGAAACAACCAAAGTGAAGATATCACTAGCATTAAAATTTCAATTGAGGAAATTCTGACCTGCAAGTAATATGCATGCTCCCAAACATTTATCCCAAGCATAGGGACCAATGATGATCCTTTAGTTATGAGTGTGTCCTGTGCAAAACTCGTATCAGTCAACACAATTTTGACAAGAAAGTCTTTTGAATTATCAAGTTCAAATTACAACTTCACAGTGACACTGTTGATAATATGCACAAATTTTGAACTCCATAAGCTATCTTTAATTCTTACATGAGAACACTCCAAAACAAATGATGTTATGCTGCATATCGAGTGTTATGCAATCAAACGACGACCAGCTAATCAAAACATTCAATGCCTTAGAAAGATAACAGCAATATTAGACAACTAAATCTACTCACAAGTAGAAAAAATTATTATCACAAAGAAGAATGAATAAAAACCTGTTAAATTTCACCTGATTTGGTGTGGTTTCAACAAGAATCTTTGCTAGATCTTTATCAAGAGCAAGTCACTATAAAAAATAAGATTGTTACCTACATAACATGTATAATAGTCGAAATCAAGAACTAAAAGCAGTAGCAATGGAAGTATGAAACAAAAGAGAGGCTTTTAAAAGGGATACGAAAACTTACTAACCATCCAGAGCCCTGAAAAGCGGTGACTTCTTCGTCCATGTTTTGAATCAACAAATCCAGCTAACCAAATTATGACTGAATAGCCTGAGCAAGGCGTCCCTTTGGAGGCTCACCACCGCCTTTCTATCATTGGATTTTAGAATGCATGTAAGAAAGTGGATATTTAAGCAGTAAGGAAAAAGAAACAGAGGAATCCTTTTGGGTAATGGGCATGGTTCTAAATAACGGTAACAGCCACCGTAACGGTAACGGTAACATTGTAAAGGGGCGTTACGTAACGGTAACGAAAATCGAATGCGTGAATTTTTTTTTCAACTCACAACCTGCCATAAAACATGAATATTTACATGTTTCAACTTAAAATCATGCAAATATGGGTGTTTAGTGATTTAGTGCATTTTATTATATCATAAAAATGATAATAAAATGTCATAAGTATTAATAATATTTCTTAAGTCACTATGCATCAGTGACCTTTCCATTAGCAACAATTGAACAAATAAAATGCACAATTACAAATCTAACAATTTATTAAATGAAACATATTGATAAAACTGAAATGATTTTTAGAATTGTACAATACAATTAAAAAAAGAAAGCAATAGCATTACCTTTCAACAATCTCATCACCAAAAAGAATGACGCGGAGGATCCAAATTTTGAGATTGAGATTGAGATTGATCTTGGTTACTTCCACTATCATCATTTCATCTTGTGAGCAACATATAAGTAAATGTTCCAAATTCAACTCCATCTTCTCGTGGCTGCTCTCCATATGTATGCAATGTCAAGTAATTATTAGGATTCAAAAGCCCTAAAGAATTATCTTGGGGATGTAACGGTGGAGGGTAGTGTTAAGGAGAATAACTATAAGGGTAGGGTCTATAATTTCCAGCTGGATAGCCTGATGATTAGTAGTTTTCATTACCACTGCCATATGATGAATCACTTAGGGTGAGATCACTCAAACTCTGCATAATACTAGACGAGGAATTTTCATATTCATACCAATTTCTCGTATTTCTGCTTAATTTTTTTTCACACCGTGATTCTTGACCATAAGCTTTTGGATCAACTCTAACCGCACTAAGTCCATGATCCCCGCGAAACGGTGAATCATGACAATAACCACTAGTATCACCTTGAGCTGGAAGGTTACCCTCACAATTATAACCTTAAATTTGGGTTAGACTAGCAACCCGATGACCTCCATCACCATCATCATCATCACCATCGCCATCACCACCACCACCATTATCGCTTTCAGTTGGCGCAGGACAAGAATCAGAGCCTTGGTTATCAAGTGACTCAAAAGAGGTATGCATTCATTATCATCACCTTCACCAAAAGAATTCATCCAAGAACGAGTTTCCTTATCCAAGGGCATCAATGGTTCTTCCCTTTCTTCTAACCATGGATTCAGGGGATCATCTTCATAAAATATGTAATCCAAATTGATAGGATTAAAGTTATTCTCAATCTCTTGATGGTTCTTTCGCACAGTATGCCTAATTTTGCAATTTCATGTTATAGTGAATGAAAACAAGCTTTTGGAGTTTAGCATATTTCAACCTGTTTCTCGTCTTAGTATGAATAAGACTTCATGTGCTCCAATTACGCTCACAACCAAAAGATGAAGTAGTCTGACTTAGTACCTTAACTGCTATACTTTGAAGCTTAGGAGCACATGAGCCATAAAGAATCCACCATTTAGCTGCATAAAATAAAATTTGATGAATTCACAAATTAATAAATATATATTGACTACATATTATAAATTGTAATTTAGCTTACCAGGATTTGTTTTGTTAATTGCTGCTTGCACAATATTTGATCCAAATGTTTCTGCTTTATCCCGTGACAAAAACATCTACATACATTATAATTGTGAAAGAACGTGTATTAGATAACATGTCATTCAAATAATAAATAAAATTGTAAGTAAACAAGCACTACGTACCTAATTTATTGCCTTAATCTGACGTCATTGTTCGGCTCCAATCTTTTTATTACTTTATGCGTTCCATCCATTGTTTCTCGGAACGTCTCCCTAGAGTTCGTAGTAGTATATTGGAATTATGGGTTCAAGAAGTAACCTACTCATATATAAATATTAATTTTTAGTTCATTATGACTACTAATTTATCCACACACATAACATGTAAATTTCATATAAGTAATGAAAAACATAACTTTGTAGTCCATACTTACCAACAACATGCAAATCATGATGTAACTGAACAAACTACCGACAATCAATAATCTTCCAATAGTCAACCCAATATCGAGAATCTTTTTTAATAGCCAACTTTGCTCGATTCATTGCTTCATATATAAAACTCATTGTAGGTTTCTCATCTCAATCTACTAACCTTAACACCCTAACCAATGGCTCTTGAACATTCAGAACTTCATTATCTCTCTTCCAAAAGTCTTTGTCCATTATTAAATTTTTCACATCACTAGGAGGACCGGTTTTCATCTTCCCAAAACTAGTTGCCTTATAATCATCAGAAGTGAACAAAGCCTTTATGTTATCTTTCTGCCTAATAATGCTCTCAAGTGCAATGAAATTTGTGGCAAATCTAGTAATTGAAGGGCGTAACAATTCTTTACCATTTGTATATTTCTTCATCAAATGGTATACCCTTGGATAATTGTAAATGAAGCTTGTGATAGACTTTGCATCATTAGGACCTTTGCAATAGTTTTTTTTTTTTTGAAATTTCCTCCAGTATAAGATTAATACAATGTGTTGCACATGTTGTCCAATACAAACATGGTTTTTTCTCTATCAACTTCTTTCCAACAGCCTTAAGAGCTGTTTTATTGTCAGTCACTATCTGGACAACATATTCTTGTCCAATCTCTTCAACAACCATAACTAACAAACAAAAATAGTAATTTGAAGTCCTACTTGCCACATTAGATGCATCAACAGATTATGAAAAATTGTACCTTTATTACAATATATCAAGAAATTGATGATGTGATCTTGTGTTTGACCAGTCCATCCATCAAACATGATAGTAACTCCCCTCTTTTTCCATGTAGGCCGAAAAGACTTAATCCACTCCTTCATTGCATTGACTTCTTTATTCAAATATATCTCAGACACCTCATAAGAATTAGGGCCTTTAACTCATTTTCCTACTTCAGCAGCAACGTCAAGCATTGGTTGAGTCCAAGGAGAGTCTGTTACATGAAAAGACAAATGGTTATATAACATGAATTTGAAAAACATATCTCCTAACCTTTCCCTTCTAATCTTTTGGTGATTTGATTTATCTTTGGTTGTTTAGAACTTTTATTTCTAAAAAGATTAGGATTCATCTCCCTTAATCTAGCTTCAGGAGTATCATAATTAATCTAATGTCGAGCACTACCATCAACATCCTACTCACGAATTGAATGAGATCTTCTTAACCTACCTTCATCTGTTCCTCTAAAATTATCCCCACTACCAGAACTACCTCCCACGTTAAACTGTACCACATGTACACTTCTACGTCTGTGACTTTCTTCAAATTGATATTGTACCACACTTTTTCTTCTCGAGCACGCCATTTTAGGATCAAAATCTGAATAATCACCCAAGTCCACATACCTAGGATCTCCAACCACGGTCTCCTTCAGATGGAATTCCAATTCTTCTCTTCTTTTTTGTTTATCTTTTCTCTTATCATTACTTTCTTGAAGATGTTTCATCATCTATTCCTTGACTTCTCGTGGCACATCGGGGCACGATGTTACATTGCCTCTTTTTCCTGTCAAATGCTCTTTCACTCGTGTAATACTATCTTTAATGATTTTTTTTTTAAAACATAAATACTGCATCATGTCTATTGGTAGTCATTGTCGCAAAGTTCCAATCGATATCATCACTGGGATTGCTTTGTAAACCTTCTACTGGGCCATGTCGAGGAATTTTCAATTCTATCACAAAAAAAGTATACGTCATGTATGAATAATAAATCAGTATATTAAATGGATTAAAACATTAATTTATAGTTATTTATTCTACCACCTGAATTTTCTATGTACTCCAAATAAAATTAGTGAATGGTAAAACACATAGTGATACACAATCTTTATTTTAAATAATTAATGAATTTATAAACCCACAAAATATTCATTAAAATGATTAGTGTCTATACTAAAATTAGTTAATTGTAATTAAGGGTGTCAACTCTGACCCGTTAATACGAAATCGACACAAACAATTATAGAATTGACACAATTATTAAATACGCATAATAAATAATTTAGACTAATGTTTAATAATTATAACACAATTTTTTTTTTGTGGATCTTGACTCTTGACATGAACACAACACGATTGACACCGTTAATTGTGATACACATGTAAACTCCATTAAAATAATTAATAAATTATATTAAATTATTTAATTAAACACATGTTTAATTTGACCAAAAATATATCTCAAACACACCATTATAAATTTATAATATCTAAAGAGATAAGACAACATTACATCATTAAAAAGTAAAAAAAAAAAAGATAAAGGCGGTGAACTTACTGCCATTGCATCTATAACAAAAAAAAAAAAAGAAAGAGACAGTGGGTAAGTCGGTGGTGGGTAAGTCATTATATCCACAAAAAACAAAAACAAAACAAAACAAAAAAAAGAAAGAAAGAGGTTGTGGTGGACTGTTGGGTAAGTCGATGGTGGGTAAGTCATTACATCCACAAAAAAAGATCCAAACCAAACCAAATAAAAAAAAAGAGGCGGTGGATTTACCCCCGGGAGACAAGACCAAGACAATGGAGCGACGAAGAATAGGAGATCAAGTCGTCTTTGATCGTCCAAAGAAGCAATGACCACAACGACCAGAAGAGAACACAAATCTGGTCAAATTTTCGAGCAAGGGTTGAAATATTTGAAAGATTTAGAAATTTTTTGAAAGAGAACACAGATCTGATTACAGATGTGTTCTTAAGTTTTTATTTTAAAGATTTTGTAGATTGAAACATGGATTTGAGTAAAGGATAAAAAATGAGAAAAGTTGGTTGAATTTGGGGTTGAAATTTGGGTTTTATACTCAAATTTTTGAGTTGTAACGGGTCAAAGCGGCCGTTACGGGCGTTACAGGCGCATTACGGAACGGTAACGGCCGTTACAACTGTAAAATTTATTCTCCCCGTTATAGCGGACCGTAACGGAATTGGAGTACACCGTTACTATTACGTAACGACCGTTACGCACCGTAGCTGCCAATTTTCAAAACCCTAGTAATGGGACTCACTATCACACAGGAGCGAGGTTCTTCCAAAAGATTGAGTGGTTTATATGACCTTTCAAAAGTTAAAAAGAGTACGTTATAAGTTAGTAATGGAACGGAACACGTAACAATTGACTAATTGACTTGTTTTTCATTTCTTTCCCTACCATTTTCTCAGTAAACAGACAACATATTAAGACAGAGGAGAGAGGGAGTATGCAAGAGCATTTGCAGCACAGCAAAAAAAGTGTACAAATGTATGTGTATCTATATATTAGTACATAACTACATATGTGTGTGTGTGTGCGTGTGCATATGTGTGTGTGTGTATATACTTGAGAGAGAGAACGAATTAAGGACACCTCCGCCATTGAACTTGACGGCGCTCTGCAATTTGACGATGATGGGAGAGTCTCCCTTGGTCATGACGTCGTCGAGCTAAGCGAGAACCTTGTTGTAGTTGGTGACGTAGGACTTGTGGTGCTTCTAGTGATGAAGCTCCATTATCTCTCCGCTTATGAATGGTTCCAGAGCTCAATAGGTGTACGGGAGATCAAGAAGCGTGTGGGTGTGCAATTCCCTCATGTTTCCAAACCCTAACTGTATGTTGCTCCCTAGGATTTTCCTCCTTGTGATTGTTCGAAAAGCCATTTGAAATTGAATTTTGAAACCTCTCTCTCTCTCTCACACACACACACTCTCTATCTCTCTCTCCTAGAGGCTAGAAGATTCAAATCGGTGACTCGGTGTTCGGTGCTTCATGCTCATCAGATTTCATGCCACATATTTAAGAAATTACACTTTAGCCTATCGATTATGAATAATACTACATGAACTTAGTGATCTTTGTTGATATGAGAGATTATAGTTATTAAATTGATATTCGGTCCTAACTAATATTAGAGTTCACTGTCAATTTAACGAGAATGATACAAATAACATTGTCCATCAATTATCACTCTCAGCTCTCATCCTTTCATTTTCTGTTGTCAGTGTACTTTTAGATATGAGCAATGGTATATGAAATTTAATTTGAAAATTTAATTATAGATCTAATTTATTATAATTATCAAATTAATTATAAATTTTTATATTAAATAGAACTCCTATTAGTTTAATAATTATAATTAATTAAGTCCTAAATTATATCCAAATAATGTTATTTTTAGTAATTAGTTTCATGTTATTCAAATACTTAATGTTTATTATAAATTTGACAAAATATTATTTTAAGCTCTTCAATCCACATTTTGTTTCACATGTCTCGTTACACACGTATACTTTTAGTCAAAATATAGTAATTTTTTTTGAACAAATGTAAAATAAATAATCATAATTGAAGGGTAATGTAAAAATTATTTTTAGTAATTAGTTTCATGTTATTCAAATAATTAATGTTTATTATAAATTTGACAAAATATTATTTTATGCTCTTCGATCCACATTTTTGTTTTACATTGTCTCGCTACACGTATACTTGTAAAACTTGGGAAAACTTGAACTTTTTATGAAAAATGGCAAAATGGTAATTTGTCATTTTCAGTACGGGTTGAAAATATGAATTTTTCTAAAAATCGGATGAGTAAATAGATCTCACCGTTGGATTCGCCTCGCGAAATCTAACTACCATATCAATTTTCATCGAATTTTGAGATAGTCAAATTTTTCATGCTTTTTTAAGCCATTGGTGTATTGGGTGACCCCAAAAAACGACCCCGGAAATAAAATTTTGAAAATTTTATCATATTTCAAAGAAAGTTCATATAAAAATATTTTAAACATAAATCAGGACGAAATTTAATCGTTTCGGGATAAAAACGGACTCAGAAATAGGGGAATGTGTGGCTCTTTGTGAACTAAGCACTTAAAGTGTATAAATAGGGAAGAAAATCAAATTTTCTCTCCATTGTTCAACCTTCTTCACATGAGAAAAGAGGAGAGAAATTTTACCTTCTCTTACGATCTACACCTCTACGTCGCTCCAATCGACTCAAGCCAAGAGTTAAAGTTAATATCCTCGTCGAGGGCTACACCTATGTGCCAATAAGGAAGGATTTCACCAAAGATCCAAAAGTAATTTTGGGGGGAATTCAAGGTTAAGGCTTCTTGGGAGTTCTTGAAGGCTTTCGACTTCAATTTTTTACGTTCCAAGAGTTAGGATTTCATCCTAACTGGATTTATTTTCAACCAAAGAGTGTGATATGGAATGGGTAGGTCATTAGACAATTTTAACACCCGCCTATTGTGATTAATTAGATGAAATGGATAGAAATCAATTCTCGTATGAATTGATAATTAGAAATTGCTAGCTTGTAATTTCTTGAAAAATGATGTTATGTGGGCATGTTATGTGTTTATATTGTGCTTATTGAGTTAAGTGTGTTATTGGCATAGATTATGTATGACATGTTTGGGAAGAATTGTTGTTAAATGTGAATATTGGTATATGTTTATGATATATTGGCATTGTGATGACTTTATGGAAGTTATATGTTTTGGATATAACTTGCCATGAAAATGTTGAACTGTGGTTAAATTAGTCCATATGACATTCATTACATATGTGATATGACATTACTATTGCAATTGCTTATTACATTGCATATACACGGAGGCATCACATGGGCATGAGTGTGGGTGTGTGTGCATGTGTGTTGGGTCAATCACCATCCCTGGTGGCTGACAAGTTGACTCGGTATAATTAGACCAAGGTCCAACAGAGTCGCGTGGGTTGCATGAAAAAGAAACTTGTGTCGGGTATAGCAAGCAAAGCTAGACTCTCCCTCGGGTGCAAGACCCATTACTGGTTTATACACTTCCGTCGATACAAGTCCAAAAAAAGTGTATCAGTGTGCAGAATTGGAGATAAGACACCAAAACTTCACTACCCAACATAAACACATGATTTTGTTTTATAAAAAGGCCATTGAATGTGAAACATCAATGACAATGGCTTGGAATGCCCAATTTTATACTTATGGCATTGCATGGGTGATGGGAACCGGTGAGGGCTCAGGTTGAGTTGCATGAATGAATATTATCTCATTTCATGGCATGACATAACAAATTTCAACATTTATTTGCATATTCTTGATTGGAATTGTTGTGGATGATTGATTGTTGAATGTGAATATTTCATATGCATTTAGTTTGGGGAGTGACCTCTTTAGGAGATATCCTATTAAGCGTGGCTCACCCTTTATGAAAAAATATTTCAGGTGCGGGATTCACACTGGTGGATGACTCATATCTCGAGCCTCAAGGTTGACGAAAAGCTGAAATGTGGCTTTCTTTTGCGATATTGTAAAACTTTTGTTAAAAACTTAGTTTTGGCATATTTATATGGAATGATTGTAATAGAATCTGTATGGACCATGTATAATGTATAAAACTTCATTTTACATGTGTTGTGATGATATGGAATAGATTGGAATTGAAAAAGGACGGAATCGTAGGAAAACAGACAAAACTTTTCGGAAGAAATTTTTCAGTGGACAAAACCTTTCGGAAGAAGTTTTTCAGTTGGCAAAACCTTTCGGAAGGTCTTCTGGAAGAAATTTTCCAGAAGGCAAAACCTTCCGGTAAGTTTTCCTAAAATCTGAAATTTTTGAAATGTTTTTGTCATGCTTTTGGGTTTTGAGTCCTTTTATATAAATGATGTAAATGGACAATGACAGAGTGTATATTGTGGTACGTTAGGCCTTAGATGGGTCATATAATTGAAACGTACACATGTTATGCGTTTGGGAGTTTCCGGTACAAGGGAAACTCTGCCAAAATTTTTTATTGTTGTGTCGTGGTGTAGGGTTATGCAGTATTCACAGGTATTTTTGCGGGTTGATGGGTGATCAACGGGTTGACAAATGACTCTCAATTTTAGGGGCCTTACAATACTTTCAGTAAAAAATATAGTAATATTTTTTGGAACAATGTAAAATAAATAATCATAATTGAAGGGTAATATAAAAAAAGGTTAATTGTTTTTCACCGTCCTGTAGTTTCGGCTAAAAACAACTTATCTACTTGGCATTTAAAATAATGCATATTACCCCTCTCTAGTTATATATGAGTGAAGTAACTGACCCGTTAATGGAGTTAAAAGGTTAAAATAATACCCACGCTTTAAAGTCAAACTTTTCGTTTGATTTACTCTTAACCATAAAACTAATGGAATATGATAATAAACTAACAAATTTCAATCAAATATTTCGAGTCTTTTTTTCCTTCAAGTGAGATTTTTTTCCGAAGTCAAAAATCACTTATGTTTTTTCTTGCATGTTTTTTAATCTGGGACAAATGTCTTACCTATTTGGATATTATACCATATTTTTATAAATGATATTTTATGCACTTTGACAATATTCTTTTAGAGAAAAACAATGAAAAGAAAGCCCACAACATGTTTTGACCTTGTGGAATACATTCTCCATTAATTTAGATGATAAAAATAAAAATTTTACTTTGATACATAATTACGAGATAATGTGTATAATTTTAAATGTCAAGTAGGTAAAATGTTTCTAGCCGAAACCACATGTTGGTAAAAATCAATTAACCCTATAAAAAAATAAAATAGTTTTATGCTCTGTTTAGTACGATGGAAAAATGAGAGGATGGAAAGTTTGGAGGATAGAAAATTGAAAGGATAAATAAAACATCATGTTTTGTAAGAAAGGAAAGTAGGAATGATAGAAAAGTGGATGGATTAACTTTTTCTCTAACTCACCAAAATCAATTCCTCCAAAATTGGAAGGAAAGTGAATGTAAAACTAATTATTTGTGTTGAGATGTATCTTATTTGTTTATATATCTAATGTATACATTAATTTCATATAAAAATATAATGATAAAATATGTATATCTATTTTTAAAAAATTAAAAAATTAAAAAAAATTTAAATTAAAAAATTTATTTTTTCCATCTTAACTAAGGGTGAAAATTTTCGATTCAACACGATGACACGACTCGAACTCGATACAAAAATAAACAGGTCAACTCGCAACTCGACACGACACAATTAATTAAATAAGTTAAGTTAGATTTGAATAATATTTGACACAAACTTGTAATGACTCAATAAAAATCTAACACGACACGACTTGACTCGATTGTCACCTCTAATCTTAGCCAACACAAAAAAAAAATAGACATTTTTATTTTTCATCCATCCAACCAAATACAAAAGAAGGAAAATATATCCTTCCTACTTTCCATCCTTGAAGGATAGAAAGTGTATCCCTCCTACTTTTTATTCTTCCTACTTTCCATCCTCCCTACCAAACGGAACATTAAGGACAAAGAAAGATCAAATAGTGAAAGAGGTAAAGTATAATTTTTTGCAATGTATAATTTTAAAAACTGTGTTCCTCTAGAAGAAACCAAGGCTCACAGGGGTCAGGTGGACTCGTCCACAACAAGGAGGTGGGTTTGCAACACGTACTACCCAGCTCGGCTCATTTGAACCACTAACATGACCTGAAATTCACACACACCTGTTTGCTGCTACTATAAGACTGCTGGTGCCTGTTTGAGCAATAGAAAGGGATCCAGGGCTACAAGTTCACAAACACTGGCATTTATCGGACGGAAACCAGTAACCATTTCGGGCATATGAATATAATTTGATTTTCATTTTCAAGGCCACGTTTTAATGTTTGTCAAGGAAACAGAGTGACTCTTAACAGAGGACATTCTCTTTCAGTATCTGGGAATATAACAATACCCCATTGGCAATATGCATTCTATTGGCACACTAACCCGTACAAAACTAATAATCAAAACTGCTATATCAAAAAATATTTTCTTCAGCTTTGATAGCTACTACCATAAAGGTTATAAAAACCTATGTTCTGCAGCATGTGGAAACCCCTGCAGTGACACCTTCATTGGTCGAACGATTTTTCTGTCGATTCTGAAACACAGTGAACAGATTGATAATGAGTGAGGCAGCTTTATGCTTGAAGGTCCTTGTTTGAATTCCACGCAGGGGCTTTTGTAACACTGTCATTTAAGATTCCAGATCCATTTTCGACACTTATGAGGGGATCAGATTCACTTTCCTTTGCCTAGAACATTTTAAAAAAGAAAAAAGGATTAGTAAATCAATTTTTATGCAGAATTAATCAAAGCTTCAAGAGGATCATGGCAGTGAAGACTAGATGAGCACATACTTAAATTGAGAGGGAGAGAGAGAGAGAGAGAGAGAGGATGGGCAAGGAAACAATCCTCCTTTTATTCCACTTCCCTCTGATGATTATACTAGGAAAAAGAAATTGCAAACATGGAAAAGGAGAAAAGAGAAGAATGCAAAAGTACCTGGGACAACTGTGGTAATGCTTCAATTGCCTTTTGCTGGCTCTCAAGAGTGCAACAATAAGAATAAAGTATCATGCCAACCACAGCAACCAAGATCCCTAAAATGTTTCGCCAGCTAAATGGGTCATGGAGTAGCACATAGCCAAAGCCCAAAACTAGGCATGTTTTCAGATGTCCTAGGACTTGATAGGTGACTGGAGATGTCTTTCCAATTACTAAGAAGGTACTGAAGTTTACAGAGACTGAAATTAGGCAGGATAGAACAATGAATGCCTGCAATCAAGACGACAGTGTATTTAATGGTTTATGCAATATTTCAGAGCGAGGGGAAAAGGATTTGATTCTCACCAGCACTTGAGGGGTGTATTTGAAAGCAAAAACATTCTGATTCGTCAAAAGCCAGTCTAGAAATGGGCCAGTGAAGAACAGAGTCATTGCCTGATAGGGGCTAGATTGATACAGGAGTTGGGTCGAAGATACTTTGAACTTTTTCTGGATGGTATTGGTCATCTGAGGGCAACTGATTAAGGTCTTGAACAACAATAGCTGTAAAACATCCTCACCTAAGTACCACTGCATGAATATCTGAGAGCAAAAGTGAATGGCAAGCTTTCTTTTCAGCTCAAACCTTGTCATTTTACCGGCTTTATATTAAAATTCAAGCATGTGAAAGAAGAAAGAAATACGTGATATAAAAACAAAGGCCACCACAGCCAAGGATACAATCTGGGCGACACAGGTTGTGACAACCGCAAGCAGAGATAATACAGAGCCAAGGACATTGAGCTGCAGATCAGTTACGGTTGCAATTCCAACACCCAAAAGAAGAATGCCAAGCGAAAGCTGGACATTCCTACTGCAAAATGACGATCAAGGTAGTATTATTACACAAAGCTGAAAACAATATATAAGTAAAGACACAAATACATTAATATTTGCATTTGCATTTGCACATAAAATAAACATATATTACAAAATACATATGAGCATAAAACGCAAAAGTGACTTTCTAAAAGGCACAAACAATCTAAGTTATCACTTATCAGCCGCTACAATGTCAACATCTGAGAAGGACAGATTATTGAAATGGCAGAGTTTGTATTGGACATTGACACTTCTCAAATACTCCCAGTGACGTGTAAGAACAAGGCCTAAGATTCTTGAACTTTCGCCAATACATGACAAATGATCTTGGACAACGGGTATACCTTTTTTCTTAATTAATACAACCATAGCAGTCAAGAAAAAATTAAATCAGAAGTTCATTATAATTGTTATTGATTGGAACTTCCAGCTACCTTGGTAGAAATTTTAAAATTTTTAAGCTACAATTTTAGTTTGCCTACCATAAAGCTATTTTTTGTTTTAATAAAAGTAACATTAGTGGTATTTCATATATTTTTACGTTGCCCTGTCCTCACCATTATATGGTATAAATGTAACTGTATTTCTTTGTTGTGAGCGTCTTTGCCATGCATATTTTCTACCTTTTCACAATTTATTGCAATGGCATATAAATGCTCTGCCATGCCCATGTGTCTGCTTCATTGCCCGTAAATAGATTGCTTGCAGCAAGGAGATGACAATTGAAGCTTGATTGCCAATCACCTTCATCTCCCTTACCCCATGTGCTCCTTGTTGGTAAGTAATCTAATCTAAGTTATGTGGAACATCACTAAAGAAGATAAAAACGAAGAACCTTAAACCGAATGCAGATGTTCTCTAAATCATTATATAGGTTTCTCCTAGCAATTCAAATTAATGTCCTTGGTCTTTTGTCCCCAGTAATCAAAGCAAGAAAGTACCAACTTATCCAATGAAAGGGATTAAAAGATAGACTTTGTAATGTTAATTTATTTGATGAACTTGTATAGATACAGCCCTTTACATATCAGTGAAACCTAATTTGAGTTAATCATGCTTCAACGAACAAAAACGAAACTGCCCCTAGAGTTGTGGGTGGATATTGCTTCACGTGCATAAAATTGAGAATTTTTCTTAGGACCAGAAAGCACGATTTGACCCGGTTGTGGAAATATTGAAATAAAGACTTCACCTGAATTTCTTTGTGAAGAAAATAGTCTCCAAAAGAACTGTACAGGGGATGATTGCCAGTTTTGTCATCTACAAAGCAAACTCATTAGAAGAGAAAGTACAGAAACCGCACCAATTAAAAGTTTTAGAAGCTGAAACACAAGTTTCATGGTCATGAACTTGAACATGATATCAACATGGTAAGGTTCTTGTTACACTGTATCCAGGACAGCTTTTATAAATCCTAGACAAACTGGAGACCTTAAGTTACTTACTATTCTTATGATATTACTCAAAGTACGTCTTTTCAATGGGTGTTCTTTTATTCAGAATATAAAAGCAGGGTTCAGCAGTCCATGTATGCCAAACAATATATAGCACGCATGATGCCCTTAGAACTCCAATAGTTTGCATGATTTTTTTGAGAAATCATTAGTTTCATAGTTTCAAATTTCTCTTTTAAACAACATTTTTAAAATTGCAGAAACACTTATTAGAATTTTCTGGTCTACCGGAAAATAAGGTTTGCAAAGGAAATAAATAGCAATAACAGAGCCATCCCATTGTAAATGCCGTAAAATAGTCAAGACTCACAGTAGGAAGGAACTAAAAAGTTGTACCTGGTAGAAACCAACAGAGTTAAAACCCAGGCTAAGATTCAGAAGTCCAATTGAGGCCCCGTTAAGTATCCCAAAGCCCATGACAGCTCTTGAATCAAACGGCTTGTGCTCAAACCATTTCATCCATAATGCCACATGAAGAGAACAAAACGTGACAAGAAGATGCCAACTTGTCAAAGTTGTAGCTGAGCATCAAGAATAAGTTAGAACCTAAAATTTTATGAAATATAAAGAGGTTGGAAATATTGCAATAGCATGTCTTCCAGGTCCTATGCTTTAAAAGCAACAACAATAAATAAAATCTATGGGTGGGAAATTTTCAAATTCTACAAATTTTAAAAAATGCAAAATAAAGGCTGTACTCAATGGCATAGAAATAAATCAGCCTAAATTCAATATCTCCAAACACTTAAGATACCCAGATTTATAACTAGGGCAGATAACATTCAGTACACAAAGGATTTCATCCACCAGAAAAAGGAATGTGGATGAAATATAGACATTCCTGCTTCCTGCATCCCTTGTCTTCAAGTTATTCCTCAACAACTTATTGATTGTAGGATGGGAGGTGAAAAAGCTACAAAACAGTTCTAATCACAGGTGGTTACCAATGATTTCACTTTTAGCCACCACATTTAGGCTACATTTACTTTGAAGGCTACTTTTTTACCTCTGACCTTATACTTTTTGTTGGATCCTCACTTCAAGATAAACAAAAAAGATATAGAACAATATTGCAAATATTTAATGGTCAGGCGAGGGGAAATAAGTGAAAGAGAGTTTAGAAACCAACTGCAGTTTTGATTTGTAGACCAGGTCAACAGATCCGTTTTATATTAAATAATATATCTGTGAGTATATACCGGAATCAACAGATTTTTTCACTTCACTAAAAGTATCTTTCACATTTGTACACCTAAATCAATGGCCGATGATCATACTATCTTCTAACATTAGCAATATGTATTCAATGTAAATCTTGCATGAAAAAGGGTGGTGACTAATGGATATCAAGCCTATGGCATGTAGTAGTACTCTCCTGGTTAACAATTGGCATGTCTGACACTTGTGACTTGGGAGTGTGACCCATGTGTTCACTCACTAGCCAAAGTATGATCACTTGTAAAACAATGCATATGTCTACAATATAAATATTCAACTCAACTCTACAAAACTTTGTTTCAACATTTTTGGGGACATGTATACAATGTAAATCTCGCATGAAAAAAGGTGGTGACTACTGGATATCAAGCCTATGACATGTAATACACCTCTCCCGATTAACAGTTGGTATGTTGGGCACTTGTGAGTGTGACCTATGTGTTGACTCATTAGCCAAAGTTTGACAACAATAAAAATGTGCCTTTATTATCCTAAATGAAGTACAAAAGTACCACGAGTGTAATGCTTTTTTTCTCAAGAAACTTGGTAAATGGTAAAAATTGCCATCATAATTTTACTATTTATGGTTAGCTCACAACCATATGAATACTCGTACTGACATAGAAATTGATGTTTAATATAAGAAAATCAAATGTGCTAAACATATGTGCATAGGTTTTGGATTTGCCTCTCTCTGGCAGCCCCTGTCCATTTTGAGAAATGGCAATTGTTTACCATAACGTTGCATGTGATCAATAAATGACAGCAAGGGTATGGTATTCTCTGCATATGGATCTGAGAAAGTTAATGAAATTAACCACATGCAAGAGAGTGCTTATTGGACTTATTTTTCCGACCTATGTGCCTAATGACACCAATAAGGGGTCCAGCCACTCCAAAGGGGCAAAGAGCAAATTATTTCTTACTTCTTCTCAAGAACATTCATAATGTGCCAGGTTTTCACAATAAGACACTGGATTGTGCAACAAAATAGAAAGTAAAAACGTGAGATGAAAGGCCACAAATATGTCAGTCACTTCAACAAAAAAGAAATAGAAACACAGAAAACATGGACAATTGGATTGGCACAAATCTTATGTTAAGTTGTAAGAAATAACAGAAACAACAAAGAATCACAGTAAATGAACTACAAGAAAACAAGATGAAAAATATACAATCATGAGATTAATATCAAGCATATCAGTTAAGAAATGGATGACTCACCAAAGGTAAAACCAAGAGTACTAATAAGTGCCTTGTTACAAATCACAATGGACACCGAGGAAACCACAGACAAAGACAATGCTCCAATTGTTCCCAGCTGAAACCGCTGGCCTTCACTCATCTTCACTCTCTTCTTTTGCCACTCCCTCCTTCGATCTCGATCTCAAATTCTACTCATCACAAACTACATCTCCATCAAATCAAGAATTGAATTCGCTATAAAGTCATAAAATTATGCAAATCCATACCTCATTCCGATAGTTTATCCAAGATTAACAAAATCACGATGCGAACCAGCTCAACTATTCAAAACTAAAAAAAAAAAACGAGCGAATGAATAAGATGTGATTATACAATGAAAAAGCTGCTTTAAACAAATTCAGGATTCCAGACCCTAGATCTGCTACTTTTTCATACTGAAATAGTACATATTGCATTCAAACATTTAGAGAGCAAGCGAGAGAGAGAGAGGGGGGGTCACCTATGGGAGCAACAGATCACTGAAATTCATGATGTAATCAGCTTGAGTATGAGATCGATATATATATATATATATGTATATTCGATTTTGATGAAAAAGTTTGGCGGTGGACAATAAGGTAATCATACAAGTCTATAACAAGAAAGCATAAAATATAATGGGTAACTATTTATATTCTTTTGTTTATTCGGGGTAGTAATGAAAGAATATTGAGTTTGTAGTTTCACACTCCCCGTGGCGGATCATGTGCTTATATATAAATATCTGAAAATTGAGGGGCCCTTTTCGGTTTACAAGTCTCTCATCGTTTGCTGCAAATTCACCCGACTAACGTAGCCAATAAGTGAGATCTTACCGACATTAGATCCCCTAGGCTCTATTCTTGTGGACATTAGATCTAGTCTATATAATTTTCATTCTATAGAGGCATCAATAGTAAGACCAATCAGGAAATAAGGTAATACATAGGTTAATAATATTTGTCTCTATAGTCCAAAGGAGACTTGAATGGAAAGACGAGATACCATACCAGATATCATTGTGTCCCTCCCCTAGTCAGATCTTAGCAATTAATCAAATCTCTATTGTTTCTTTAAAAAAATATATATGAGATCTTATTGAATAATTGAATTTTGGCTCAGTCGGATTCAATTGGAAAATTTTCATAAATCTTGTTTTTATAATTTATATTAAAAGTTGTTACAAACCAAAAAGTTCGATTAGAAATTTCAACTTGATCCCAAAAACCTAATTTGAGGGGATTTTTAAAAGTCTAAATGTAAATTTCAATATAGTTTATCTAATATTTACTTAATTTTGCCTCGTATTATTATAATTTATATCAGATTACAATTAGATTAAATATTAGTATATTCAAATTTAAATTAACAAATATAATGTATTGAATTTAGTTTTAGATTTAGATCGTCAATAAAAAAACAAATTCATATCTAATTAATTTGATTTGAATTGTGGGGTATTTATAAGTTGCATATAACCTCCTATAAAAAATCAATAATTTAAAAAAAGAGAAAAAAAAACATCAAACTTCACGTATCGGAGCCAAATCAAAAAGTCCAAATTAGGAACTCAAGTCAGAAGAGGAAAATCTTAGTATTAATATTTGAAAGGGACAAATTAACTAATTTTCTAAACTAATAATAAAAATTACAAGGGCAATAATGGTATTGGCAAACTGGATGGGCCCCTGCAAGGTTTTTTTTTTTTCACCTACCGAAAAAAAACCTAGATGGGCCCATTGATTCCAAAAATGAGGTGGCAAAACTTTAAGAGTGCTTGGAATAAGAACTTGTACATCACTTTATCATTTTTTCAATTAAAAAGTGTTTTTAAAAAACATGAGTTGAGAAGAAACGTGTGTCATAATATGTTTTTAATTGGTTTTAATTTTTCTTAGGAAAATACTATGGTACCAATTTTATATTTTTCCGTAATATATCAAGTTCTACAAAAGAAAACAAAACATAATAATTTTTTCCCCTAAAAATGATAAGTTTCATAAAAAATTGGGTTAACTCATAGAGCTAATAATCGAGTCAAGTTTGTCGAGCTCATTTTCTTAAATATGTCTAAAAAAAAGTTCAAATTTAGTTTGTTTAGAAAATAAGTTAAATATGAGCTAAGCTTAAAACATGTCGAGTCCGAATAACTCGTTTATTTTACATATAAATGAACTAAATTTTGTAAACTTAAACCGAGTTTTTTTAGACTCGTTTTCCAAATGAATCTAAAAAACTATTCAAACTCGAGTAACTCTATTCAATTATCAGCCCTAAGACTAAGTGAAGCCCTCCAAAAATTTGTAAACTCTACAAAAAGTGATATAAATATCCAAAAAATATGGGATCAATCATCAAAAGTCCTGTCCTCATACTCCTCTGCAAAATGAGTTTGTTGAGAGAAAACACAAACATATAGTTGAAACAGCCCTTACCCTTCTCTCAAGAGCCTCACTCCCCACAAAGTTTGGGTTTCATGCTTTTTGTACAACAACTTTTCTCATTAATCGATTGTCAAGTCCAACCACATCCAACACTTCCCCTTACCAAATTCTTATTGCTACAGTCCCTAATTACACTCAGATGAAAATCTTTGGATGTGTTTGCTATCCTTATTTGAAACCATTTAATACCAATAAACTACAGCCTCAAACCAAGCATTGTGTGTTTATAGGCTATGCTCAGGACTGCAAGGGCTACCTTTGCTTTGATCATGTTTCTGATCATATATTTATGTCATGGCATGCCATTTTTTATGAAACCATTTTTCCTTTTGCAGATTTGCAACAGTCCAACATTATATCCTCATATTCTCATTCTCCTTTAGTTCACTCACAATCCTCCATTCTTGGAACCCCATCTTCCCCATCTTAGCATTACAACTCCTTAGCAATAGCTTTTGTTTTGCAGCCTTTTCTTTATTCCTCTCCATCATCACCTACTTCTAATCTAGTTCCTGGTACTCCATCTGCACCTGTTCATCAGTTGTTTTCCCATTCTTCTCCACCTTTACCAGTAACATCCACTATTAATGGCATCCCATGACTACTAGATCTAAATCTGGTAAATACAAACCTAAAACTAAAACCTACTTAGCTCACACTTCTTCCTCTGAGCATTTTGAACTATCCACCTTTTTAGTTGCTTCTAAGTATCCAGAATAGTGTGCAGCCATGACAGAGGAGTTTCAAACTTTACAACAGTAATGTACCTAGACTTTGGTTCCACCCCCTTCTCATAAGAATATCATTGTTTGTAAGTGGGTCTTCAAACTCAAATACAATCCAAATGGTACCATATATCGTCATAAAGCTAGATCAGTAGCCAAGGGTTTTCACCAAGAATCTGGTCTGGACTATATGAGACTTTTAGTCCAATGGTGAAACATGCATTAGTTAAGCTACTACTTTCCTTGGCTATCCAATTTCAGTGGCCTCTTAGGCAACTAGATGTCAAGAATGCTTTTGTTCATGGCACTCTTAAGGAGGAAGTCTATATAACTCAACCTCCTAGTTTCATTGATTCCTCTTCACCTACCTTTGTTTATAAGTTAAACAAGTCCTTGTATGGTTTAAAACAAGCTCCTAGAGCCTGATTGGAACGTTTTACTTTTCATCTTCTCTCCTATGGTTTTCACTCTTCTTTTGCAAAATTTTCTGTCTTTGTTAGTGCTGCTAATTCCACCATTACCATACTTCTTTCATATGTTGATGACGTAATTCTCGCAGGCAATAACTCAATCTTTATCTCTTATCTTATTTATGATCTTTCATCCACTTTTGAAATGAAAGATCTAGGTCCTCTTCCCTATTTCTTGGGTATTCAAATTTCTTCTACTTCATATGGCTTATTTCTGTCTCAAACTAAATATCTTAAGGATGTTCTCCTTAAAGCTCAAATGTTTGATTATAAGTCTTGTTCCTCTCCTTGTTCTCCTCTTTGACTAAGCAAATATGAGGGTACACCATTGACAAATCTGACCATGTATCGCAGTGTAGTTGGGGCATTACAATATTTGACATCTACTAGGCCTGATATTACCTTTGCATTGAATCATGTATGACAGTTTATGCATTCTCCTACAACTAGTCATCTTATTACTGTCAAGCACATCCTTAGATATCTCAAAGGGACTCATTTGTGTGGTCTTCATTTTGTTCCTGGTTGTATCACACTGACAGCATATTTAGATTCAGATTGGGGTAGAGGATCCTAGTGATCGTAGATCAACTACTGGATTTGTTATATTTCTAGGTTATAACCCTATTTATTGGGGAACTAAGAAATATAATATTATATCTAGATCATCGTCTGAAGCTACAACCACTACTTCTGTTGAGCTTGCTTAGATGTGAATGTTTCTTCATGATCTTCATGTTTCTCTTCCTGTGATGCCTCACATTTGGTGTGATAATGTTTTTGCAATAGTTCTTACTTCCAATCTAGTTTTTCATGCTTGAACAAAGCATATTGAGGTCGATTATCATTTTGTTTGAGACCAAGTAACTCGACAACAACTCACTATCCAGCATGGTGCTTCCTCAGATCTACTGGCAGATCTGTTCACTAAGGGTCTTCTTACTGATCGATTTACTCTTCTTGTTGCCAAACTGATGGTTTTTTCTCCCATTAGCTTGAGGGGGGATGATAACAGTACTGTTGATGATTCACCACATCACAGTGCACTTCATACAACAGATCTTCACTACTCAGCATCCAAGAGCTCGCCTAAGCTCACCTGCACATAGAACACATGTGATCAACTAAACAAAGTGACACCTCAACAGCTTGTAACTAACTGTAACAGATTTACACTACTTTCATGAACTATTAGTTAATTTATATATAGTTAATTTATATAAACAAGTCAAGTGGTGTAATTTGATTTTATTTTGTTATTCAATAAAATCATTTCCTTTGATATACTCTCAAATTCTATCAAACTCCACTATTTTTTGATAGTTATTCAGGTTAAAGACCACTTCTCGGTGCATCAAGTGGTGGCATTTCTTCTTTTTTGGGTTGTATGCACTTAAAGAAGCTCATTATTTGTCTTCAATCAATCGATGTTGCACTGCACTTTTTTATTTTGTCTCTTCATGCTTCTCTCTTGCTCTCCCCATAGTGTGAGTGTCTTTTCTTTGTATAACTTTTCATTTTACGAACATTGGCTTGAAAAATCAAAATACATCATGTGATGTCTACTAGATTCAATTCTAGTATGAAACATTTGTAATATATTGTGTTGGTCAGATGGATCTTGGTAGTTGTTATTATATTCTTTTTACTAAAATATTTATAGTTATTATGTTCTTGGTAGATTTAGTTAGACATCGAGCAATTCTGGGTTCATTATGTTTTGAAAACTATCTGGATTGGTCTTTCATGATTTTATATTTGGTTTGGATTTTTTGTTTTGAGAAGTTAGTGTATAGTGGTGATATCACGGTCAAGCTTTCGTCTTATGCTAAGCTTGACTCAGTGCTAGGATTATACAAAGTTTGGTTCTCTCTATTTCTATGAATAGGTTTTGTTCTACTATCAAATCTGGCAATATGGATACACGTGTGTTTTTTAGAGAAATTCGATAAATGTGTGTTTTTGCTATATGTTTTTTGAATTCACATGTTGTTTTTGCTATATGTGAATTTTTAATAGATAAAACTATCGTGATGTGAATATGTAAATCGTCTAGAATGCAGATTGTAGTTGTCTATATTCCCTCATTCAGACCCATTCGTATCCTATGAACGTCTATGAATTTTAGAATTACTATAGTAGTGAAATTGTCATTGGATTTATGAATTGTACAAGTGATCCATTTTCTATATAACCTTTCAAAGTCTTCAAAACTTCAATCTTTTTAATGTTTTGGATACATATGTAGTTTTTTTTCGTTTATATAGACAAATCTAGATGGTGTGCATATATATTATTTCTTTTTATGTGTGTGGGTAGGAGGGCACCCTTGCATTTCCATTGATCATTGTGAAGCATTGAAACTAATTGTGATAGTCATACCAGTCATGTGTATGGAAAACTTAAAACTATTTTTAAACTTGGTTTGTTATTTTACTGTTAAAGGGCGATGAGTGTATTGTGTTTGCACTTGCTAAAGTTGTACCAAATTCCAGTACTTCAATTTATCCTGGTAAAATGCTCAAACTATAGAGGAGTGATCTTTGTGTTTATAAACATCGAGTAGTAATTCTTAGATCTATTGGAATAGTATGATTTTGATTTCTTAGTTGTAGTTTAGGTGGTAAGGCTTCGTCGATTGAATTTGTATCATGTAAGCCAGATTTTCTCTTCAAAGCCAATGGAAGTTCATTTCTTGAAAGTGACACATTATAGTTGAATAGTTATTTTTGCTTAATTCTATTTATGTAAAATTTTATTTATTTTTATAATAATTTAATGTGGCATTTTCAATCTACATCACGTATGATTCGTATCTAACATATTTCTTCTTAATAGTTAGTTTGTTATTAATAGTTAGTTTATTGTTCTTATGTTTTTTAGAAAAGATTGAGGTGATTTGTTGAGTTTTGAAATTGGATGATAATTGAAGATAAAGCTGAAGTCTCAGTTAAAGTCGACCTGGAAGAGGTGACGAATGCCATGACATCACCATAAAATTATTGTACTTGTACAGAAAAAGGTGTACACTATTACTGACGTATGCAATGACATCAATGTAAATTATTAAAGTTGTGAACAAAATAAAGTTGTGAATAGTATATGTTAGTTTGAAATTTGGATTTCATGTCCGACACTATATAAGGAGATGCAGGCCCGACCAGTGGAGCACTGCATCTCATACCCACGTATCTCCCCTTTCCTGGTCCTCTTGCAACCTTTCTGAACCTTTCTCTCTTGTACATCAACCTCAATCTTCTATCTTCCACCACTACTACTGTAAGTGTGTTTTACACATAAGCTTGCATTAAATAAAAACTTTCGCTGTTTTGTTGCATTGATCCTCCCCTTTGTTCGTATCAGAGCCAAGAAGTATGGTAGCTTAAATATATTCTGTTGATTTATATGCAGATTTATTACTAATTTTTGTTGCTCATGTAATTGTGATTTAATTCTGTTAGACTACTGTTACTATGCAATTGTCAGTTTAATATTGTTATGATGATTCTTTGGGCTTCCTATGGTTTTGCATCAAGGTCGCGTTTTGGGATGTTAGGCCTTTTTCCGTGAGATAGGGAGTTAGGTCGTGTGAATTTCCTGAAAAACGTTGATAGCAAGAATAGGATGATGAGTAATCATTATAGCAAAATTATGGTAATAACAGTCACTGTAGCAAAATTAAAAAACGAATTACAGTACCAACTAGAAAAAGGTAAAAGAAACACATATAAGTCAACAGAACAACCTTTGAGATACCACCATGACGTTAAGCCTATTTAAATTTAAATTTAATTATAAAGATGATTATGTTAAAAATATGGAAGAAATATAATACTCAAATATTGAAAATAAATTACAAAACTAGGATATACCCCAGTACCCTACTAAGAAAATTTATAATATTGACACTTTTAATTTTAAATCAAGTTTAACAATCAAAACGATTGAAATGACTATTCCTTTTGATCAGAATGGAGATATTTTACCACTGTTAACTGAAAGAGAAGTCTCAAAGGCTCAAGATAAAAATTATAAATTTCTGCATATTGGATTAGTTTAAGTTGCATTAAAGCCTTTAACCCTTCAAGGATTAAATGTCTCCTTTATGTTAGCACTAAGAGATGCTAGATGTCTTGATTTTAATCAATCTTTAATGGGAGTTATGCAATCAGCTTAAGTACTGATTTTGTTTATTTTAACTATTTTTCTAATCTTTCTATATCTTTAATAGATAAAAATATTTTAGATATTTTAACATGTAATATTGAAACTTATGGTTATAATTATAACTATGACATCGATCTAATTGTTTTTTCTTATGGAGTATATTATAAAATTATGAATATTTTTATGTCCTGAAGTTAAACTTTTTAACCTTAAAGATCAAACAACTTTAATTAAAACAAACACAATTAAAAATAAAATTGAAATTCTTAAAACCATTAGATGGTCAGAAATTCAGTTTTCAAAAACCTGGCAATTGGAATCTGTTGTTCCTAAAAAATCAGAGATAAATGACGAAATAATTCAAATCGCCCAATCATCCTAGGGTGATGTTACGATAAGATTTTTCAGCACTAATTCTTTAAATTATTTAAAATCTTTGGATAAATCAAAAACTTCATCAATTTATTATGGTCCTCTTAGAAGATCTACTTCATCGGTCCAAAATTGAAGGAGAGATAAAGAACCCATAATTGAAGGAATTGAAATTTCAAAAAATAATATTCCTAATGGTATATATCGATAATGAATCTTCCCAATAGGAAGATTTAGATCCAACCCCATCCAAAATCGGATTCCAATTATAGTTTCTATAGATTTTTAAACAATGAGTTCGGAAGAACTTCAGAATTATAAAAAAATATTTTACCTTTATATAAAAAGGGAAAAAAAGGATAATTCCTTTTGTTAATTGGTTTTTAACTTATTATGCTCCTCCTAATATAAATTAGTTAAATGAAATCAAAAGGTTTCGTATTTCTAAAAAATAAATTTTAATTATCCAGATATTGAAGATGTTGAGTATATAAATGAACTCAAGAAAAAATTAAATAACATTTCTCAAACAGAAATGTTAAAGCAATATAAACCTGAAACTTAACAAATCAACGAATTAATTGATGAAAAACTACAAGATAAGTTTTTAACTATTGAATCTCTAAAAGAAGATTCAATCTAGGTTTTCCACAAAAGGGTATATGATAAAGTCGAAATCAATAAAGAAACATAGCTTACCAAACCCACTTACTCATTTAAAGAAAAGGACAAAATGTCTATCAAATGCTTTAAGTGTAGAAAAATTGGACATGTTGCATCTACATGCTATTATAAAAAAACTATTTTAACTATGAAAAAATTGAGTATAAATACTTTGACCAAGTCACAAACATTTATTCTTGATTTTATAGATAAAATTCAAGATCCAGATTCTAAAAGAAAAGCTATTGAACAATAGTTAGAGATAAACTTAGAAGAAAAAAGACCTAATTTGTCTCAACCTTATTCCCTAAAGAAAGTCTTTAATAGGACAGAAAGTGACATAATTGATAATCCATTACATATAAAATAAGTCTCTCCTACTACGGTACAAGACTTAAAAAAAGAAATTCACAATAATAAAGAAGACATAAAAGTCATAAATGCTAGACTCTTAACTTTGGAAAACTTGACATTTAAGAAAAATGATACAAAGGATGACATAAAAGCATCACCATCACTCTTTTCTAATAATAAATACTTAAATGTATTAGAAAGAATAACTTATCAGAAATGGTATGTTAAAATCACATGAGTCATAAATTCTGAATTTATTGTTGAAACTATTGCTTTAATTGACAGTGGAGCAAATATGAATTGCATAAAAGCAGAATTAATTCCAACTAAATATTTCGAGAAAACAACTCAGTCAGTAAGTATTGCTGATGGTTCAAAATTAAATATAAATTTTAAACTCTATAATATTCTTGTATGCAATCACGGTATTTATATTCCTACAACTTTTATGCTTATTGATAATTTAAATTAATTGATAATTTTGAGAACACCATTCTTATCTTTAATCGAACCTATAGAAACAATTGATTTTAAAGGGAATTTGACTACCATAAATAATCAACATATATTATTTGAATTTATAACTACACTTCAAATAAAATTGATAAATCAAATAAAAGGGAATTTGATTCATAAAGAGAATCAATTAAACTTTTTAAAAGAAGATCTAAAAATCTTAAGTTTGTCTAAGAAACTTAAATCTCCTGTGACTATACAAAAAATAAAAGAAATTGAAACTAAAATAACCCTAGAGATATGTGACACTATTCTTACTACTTTCTAGAATAGGAAAAAATATGTGGTAACTCTACCCCGATATTAAGGAATTTAATGAAAAAGATATTCCGACAAAGGTTAGGGCAACCCAAATGAATAAAGAATATCTTGAGTTGTGTAAGAAAGAAATTGATTCTTTAATAGAAATATCGTTAATTCAAAAAAGCTATTCCCTATGGAATTGTGCAGTTTTTTATGTCAGTAATGCTGAAGAAAAGGAATGCGGAGTTCCTAGATTGGTAATAAATTATAAGTCTTTAAATAAGGTATTGCAATGGATTAGATATCCAATTCCCAATAAAAAAGATTTATTATCTTTATTATATAATGCTAACATTTTTTTCAAGTTTGATTTAAAATCAAGTTTTTGACAAATCCAAATTGTTGAGGAAGACAAGTATAAAGCTGTTTTCACAGTACTTTTTGGACATTATGAATGAAATGTTATGCCATTTGGACTTAAAAATGCCCCCTCTGAATTCTAGAATATAATGAATGATATTTTTAACCCTTATTATGCTTTTTATATTGTTTATATTGATGATATACTAATCTTTTCTGATTCTATTGATCAGCATTTTAAACATTTGTATAAATTCATTCAAATTGTTAAGAATAATGGTTTTGTTCTTTCTGCTATTAAAATGAAATTATTTCAATTAAAAGTAAGATGCAACAAGGGGGAAGATCGATGCAACAAAACAGCGAAAACTTTTATTTAATGCAAGTTTATGTACAAAACACACTTACAGTAGTAGTGGTGCAAAGTAGAAGATGGAGGTTGATGTACAAGAGAGAAGGGTTCAGAGAGGGTGCAAGAGGACAAGGAACGAGTGAGAGTGTAAGGAGAGAAGTGGGTATGAGATGTGGTGCTCCACAGGTCGGGCATGCATCTCCTTATACAGAGCCAAATATGGAATTCGGATTTCAAATTAACCTATACTATTTACAACTTTAATAATTTACATTGACGTTATTGCATACTTCAGTAATACTGTACACCTTTTTCTGTACAAATACAATAATTTTATGGTGACGTCATGATGTTCATCACCTCTTCCAGGTTAGCTTTATTCGAGTCTTCAGTTTTATTTCCTGTAAAGCAAATTATACAACATATTACTGCTGTCATCATGGAGGTTTATCTCTATATCATCATTTAGTAAATCTTCATTAATAGAGATGTCACCTTTAATAGGGGTATATCCCTAGAAATTCATAAAGTCATCATAAGAGTCATTAGGAGTGGGGGTTTTCCTATCGTCCTCCTTAACTTTATATTTCCCTTTGCCTTTTATGGCAACTGTAGGAGTGTTAGCAAGGTCCATCTTCTTGGTTTTTTCCATTCCGAATGTAGACATCACCTGAAGACGTCACTCCTCTGTAACTGCTTCTTTAAGCTGCTCATTATTTAAATGAGGTTTTCCTTTTTAATTTGTTTTTTAAGAACTTCAACAGAATTGAAATTAATTCCAGTATTTATACTGGTAGCGGGAACAATGGTTGTAAAAGTTGAAGCTTTATCTTCTTCTTTTATCTATGTCTTTAAGACATTCCTCAATAATATGACATTTAGAGTCAGTGGGACAAGTATTTCAATAACGAACATGATATTCCCTGATTAATTTGGGATGCTCGTTATGATTAAAATTATAAGCCAAAGTCCACACCCAAATCCATGAAACAAAGAATTCGAGTGAGAAATTAATAATTGGCTTTACTACTATATCATTGTCCTTTAAGGACGGACTTTTGTCTTTATACAAGTCAAATAGTTTTTTCATAGATTCATAAGGGTATATCTTTTTAAGAATATCAAAAAAGATAAGATCATTCTCCATATATGGAGATAATGTTAAAAGTTTAGGAATTATAGAGAGAGATTTATCTCCGGACAAAATTTCTTTTGTCAACTTTATCTGACAAGGATGCTTTAACAACTTTAAGTTGTTTTGACGGGTTGACTTTATTAATATCATCCTTTTGTAATAATCTTTTTATAGTAAGTGGGGGATAATAATCATTTTTATATGCATTAAAATAATATGCATTATATGGATTAAAGTAATATACACTTTTCTATGCATAGAAAGAAGTCTTATATTGATCAGAATAATATGCATTTTTATATGCAAATACTTGTGTTCTAACTGTTATACCACCAAGTCTAGTTATCATATCTTGACGGAATCCTTCAGGGATAATATTCTCTATCCATTGTTTATATTTTCAATCATAATACCAGTCATTTATTTCAAGTATAAGACTAAATTTAGGAAAATCTTTAATAGCTCGAGCAATTCTAAGTAAGAAAATAGGAACATCATCAGTTAATTGATCTTCCATAGCATTGCAATATAGACACCAAAGTGAAACCTTGCAATATTTAGTTGTTAGGTAGAGGCAAAGCTAAATATATATTCACCTGCAAAATCACAAATACAATCAAGAAGTTATGGGGATTTGACAATAGGAACTAAAGAAAAAGAATCTTGACTAGGATTCATTTCTACAACTTCTTTCTAAGAATCTGCAATAAAACTTTCAAGAGAGTTAGACAATAAAGCAGTTGGTTTATTATTAGAAAATAAAATGGTTAGTTTGTTTTCTTTAGAAATGAAATTTTCTTTTATTGTTTTGTTCAACTTTATTTGAGGTGGAGTTATAAATTCAAATAATATATGTTGACCATTTATGATAGTCAAAATTCCTTTAGAATCAATTCTTTTTATAGGTTCGATTAAAGATAAGAATGGTGTTCCCAAAATTACTAATTTATTTAAATTATCAATAAGCATAAAAGGTGTAGGAATACAAATACATTGATTGCATACAAGAATATTAGAGAGTTTAAAATTTATATTTAATTTTGAACTATCAGGAATACTTACTGACTGAGTAGTTTTCTCAAAATATTTGGTTCAAATTAATCCTGCTTTTATGCAATTCATATCTGCTCCACTGTCAATTAAAGCAATAGCTTCGATAGCAAATTCAGAATTTATGACTAATATAATTTTAACATACAATTTTTGATAAGTTATTCTTTCTAATACATTTAAGTATTCATTATTAGAAAAGTGTGATGGTGATGCTTAGATGTCATCTTTTATGTCAATTTCCTTAAATGACAATTTTTCCAAAGCTAAGAGTCTAGCCTTTGTGACTTTTATGTCTTTTTTAACATTGTGAATTTCTTTTCTTAAGTCTCGTACCGTACTAGGAGAGACTTCTTTTATATGTAATGGATTATCAATTATGTCACTTTCTGTCCTATTAAAGACTTCCTTTAAAGAATAAGGTTGAGACAAATTATGTCTCTTTTCTTCTGAATTTATCTCTAACTATTGTTCAATAGCCTTTTTAGAATTGAAATCTTGAATTTTATCTATAAGATCAATAATAAAAGTTTGGGACTTAGTTAAAGTATTTATACTCAATCCATTCATAGCTAAAATAGTTTTATAATTGTGACACCCCAAAATCCGGGGGTCCATTGATCACCCATCAACCCGCGAAATACCCGTGGATACCGAATAACTTGATATCGCTCTGTAATGTCCCATTTACCGAGATCCATAATTTAACAAAATTCGGGTAGAGTCTCATTTGTACAGAGAGCTCTACCCAAAACACAACCTGTGTAATATACATTCACATGACCCATTCGAGGCCAATATAAAATAATGACCACACCGGGTCCATTTATCTATACTTTTGATGCCCCTAAAATCGGGGTTCCTATGTCAATATATGAAGTGTGACATTGAATTTTAAAAGTGTGACATTGGCGTGTAAAAGTGTAACTTGACATGTAAAAGTGTAACATGGCCTGTAAAAGTGTAACATGACCTGAAAAAGGGTAACACTGCCATGTACCACTGTGATCTATAACACATCACACCTATGCATCAAACATAGTTAATATAAATTCAAATTTCAATCCTTTTACATACATTACATGCCAAAATTTAATTACAAGTCTACTTTTACAAAAAAAACATGGACGGAAATCCACAAGTCGGCTTTTCTTCCTCATTAAGTGCCCGAGTGAGTGCCGTCCCTCGGCATATGACTCGTACCCAAAATGTTTCCCGTATAGGGTGAGCCATGCTCAGTAGAAAGTTTCCTACAGAGGCTACTCCCCTCCTAGATGCATATGCAATGGTTTTGTGCAACTTTCCACAACAAGTCCACCTTCCAACAATTACATGCAATGAAATGTTGGAAAATTTATGATGCCATAACATGTAATGAGATGAAACTCACCCATGCATAATATCCCGAGCCCACATCGACTCTCACACGCAATACAATGCATATGTGTAAAACAACATCCTTGATGAAGGCATATCCAAAGATCATTTTGGAATCAAATCATATTTCATTAAACTAATTCATTCTTGGATGTTTCCCATCAAATGAATAATTTATATATTAAAATCATGTGCCCTTATTGGGTATCGGATTCAGGAATTTCACCTTCGGCTCCGTACGCCATTACACTTTTCTGGAATTTTACTGCCGTTAAGTGTATGAACCAAGTGGCCGGGCCTCTCACCCGAGGGAATGTCTATCCCTTCTTGCTAACCCGACACAAGTTTTCTCATGCAACATGCGACTTCGTGGGATCTTCGATTCAACATCTCCGAGTCCACACATCAAGTACCAAGAATGGTAATTGATTACTCCATGCATACTCACTCACACCCATGTCTAAGCCCATGAATGTGATGCAACCTCATGCTTAAAATGCAATAAATGTCATGTGAGCAATATAAATCACATATCATCTATCCCGTTGAATTCATATCATATGCATAGAATTTCCATAAAGCCTCATTATGCTCAATATACCAAACAAGTAGATGACCATATATCATAACAAGCCCAACATGTTATTTAAATCAACATAACAATATGGAATCATACAAGACATTTAATCAAGCACCTTCAAGGCAAAGATTTCATGTTATCACATAATATTGCCTACGCACACTTCAACATCCTCAAGTGTCAAGAAATGGGTTCACATAGCCCACACATATCAATTTATACTAGAATTGGATTTAAGTCATTTCTTGGACTCATTTTCCATTTCCATGCCCATACACATACATATAGGTCAATATCTATACATACACATATAACCACATACCCCCAACCATTCCTATAGGCCTTCTAGGTTAAGAATAAACCCAAGTAGGAGAACCCCCTACCTCTTGGAGTGTAGAACGAAGGTAGAGCTTCAAGAAAAACTTCCCAAGCTCCAAACTCTTTGATGTCACAAAATTTCCTTCGTGGATCTTCGGTGAAATGACTCGTTCTTGGTACCCATGCATAGCCCTCGTTGCGAGGAGCAACTTTAGTTCTTGGTTTGTGTCGATTCGAGCACTGTAGTGCCTTAAATCATAGAGAAAAGGTGAGTTTATCTTCTTTTTCCCTCTCTTGCTCTCTCTTTTCTTTTAACGTGAAGACCAGCCGACAAAGGTGGGGAAGAAGTCTGATTTCTTTCCCTTTTTATAGTCCAAAAATCCTTGGCTCATAATGTGCCACACAGCCCATTCTTTTCTGGTCCATTTTAACTCCGAAATGATTAAATTTCATCCCGGTTTAAGTTTAAAATATTTTTATTTTAAATTACATCAAATTATTTCCCAACTTTTAAAATTTTTGCCAAAATCCCATTTTTGGGTCACCCGAGACTCAACCGCCTTGAAAAACATAAAAAATTCCTCCTCCACTCCTAGGTGCTGCCACAACACCTTCACTAGCCGCACAGTCTTGCCTCGTAAAACCTGTTCCCGGCTATCCATGATGCGCACCGGTCCCTCCTCGAAGGTTGCATCCGCATCAATAGTCAACTCACCCCAATCCACCACATGTGTCGGATCTGGAGTATACTTCCAGAGCATAGAGACATGGAATACCGCATGAACACCTAATAAATTTGGCGGTAATGCCAACCAGTAAGCCACTGCATCCACCCTCTCGAGTACCTTGAAGGGCCCGATATACCTTGGCGATAGCTTTCCCTGCTTACCAAACCTGACCACTCATCTCTTAGGCATCACCTTCAAGAAGATATGATCTCATACCTCAAACTCTAGAGGTCATCGCCGTCTATCAGCATAACTCTTATGCCGGCTCTGAGCCGTAAGAAGACGCTTCCGAATCAAGTCCACCTTCTCCGAGATGTCTCTAACCAATTTTGGACCCGTAGAAGACCGCTCTCCTATCTCCGTCCAACATACTGGAGAACGACATGACCTCCCATATAACCCCTCATAGGGTGCTATCTGTATACTCGCCTAATAACTATTGTTATAGGCGAACTCCACCAAGGGCAAGTGATCTTCCCAACTACCCTTGAGATCTAGGACGCATGCCCATAGCATGTCCTCTAATGTCTGGATAGTCCTCTCTAACTGATCGTCTGTCTGGGGATGAAAAACAGTGCTCATCATCAGCTGTGTTCCCATGGACCGCTGAAAACTCTCCCAAAAATGAGCCGTAAATCTTAGATCCCGATCTGATACTATAGAGACGGGTACTCCATGCAACCGGATAATCTCTCGCATATATAACCTGCAGAATTCCTCCAGTGTGAAAGTCATCCGCACAGCCAAAAAAGTGTGCTGACTTAGTAAGTCGATCCACTATCTCCCACACCGTATCATGACCCCGTGATGTCCGTGGCAAATGAGTCACAAAATCCATCGTGATATGCTCCCACTTCCACTCAGCTACCTCCAAAGGCTGGAGTAAACCTGCTTGTCTCTGGTGTTTAGCCTTAACTTGCTGACATGTGAGACATCGACTGACAAAGTTGCCAACCTGCCTCGTCATTCCATTCCAGTAATACTGGAGACAAAGATCATCATACATCTTCGTGCCCCCTGGATGAATCGTAAAACAGGAGCAATGAAACTCCCTAAGGATCTCCTCTTTCAGATCTGCTAACTGAGGAACCATAACCCTTCCTCGATACCGAAGACTAGCATCCGAGTGAATAACCCAGCCCTCGTCACCTGTACCTGCCTGTACGCGATCCCGAATGGACAATAGCTCCGTGTCCTGACTCTAGGACTCAATCACCCTACTCAGTAAAGACGGCGTAGCCACCAAACTCCCCAAAGTACATTGAGCCTGACCCATATAACATAGCCCGAACTGTCCTATAGTCTCGAGCATCTGCCACTCTCGCGAAGCCACACTAGCCATAACTCCCCGTGACTTTTGGCTGAGTGCATCAGCCACCACATTTGCTTTACATGGATGGTAATGCAAAGTGAAGTCATAATCTTCGAGGTACTCCATCCACTTGCGTTGCCTCATGTTGAGGTCCGGTTGTGTAAAAATATACTTCAAACTCTTGTGGTCCGAAAACACTTTAAACTGCTCACCACACAGATAGTGACGTCAAGCCTTTAAGGCAAAGACAATGACTACCAATTCCATGTCATGTGTGGGGTAATGCTGCTCGTGATTCTTTAACTGTCGAGAACCATAAGCTACTACCCTCCCGGACTGCATCAAAACACATCCCAGCCCGTCCTTCGAGGCATCACAATAAACTATGTACCTCTGTCCCAGTTCTGGAACTATCAGAATAGGAGCCGAAGTAAGCCTCTTCTTCAACTCCTGGAATGCATTCTCACAAGAATCATTCCACACAAACTTGACCTCTTTTTGGGTCAATTTCGTCATAAGCATAGCCAATCGAGAGAAATCCTCAATAAATTGTCGATAGTACCCCGCCAATCCCAAGAAACTACGTATCTCGAAGAGTGACTTCGGTCTCTCCCAATTCATAACTGCCCCAACCTTCTCCGGGTCCACAGATACATGCCCTAGAAATTTCACCTCAGTAAGCCAGAATTCACACTTGCTGAACTTGGTGTACAACTAATAATCTCTCAATGTTTGGAGAACAATTCTCAAATGACCCTCATGCTTCTCCTCAGACTTGGAGTAGATCAAAATGTCATCAACGAAGACCAAGACAAACTGATCTAAATAGGGTTGGAATATCCTATGCATGAGATCCATGACTGCTGCTGGAGCATTCATCAACCCAAATGACATCATTGTGAACTCGAAATGCCCATACCGCGTTCTGAACGTCATCTTAGGGATGTCTACCTCCTTAACCCTCAATTGATGGTAACTGTTACGGAGATCTATCTTAGAGTAGACCCGTGCCCCTCTCAGCTGATCAAACAAATCATCAATCCTCGGCAAAGGGTATCTATTCTTAATAGTAACCCTGTTCAATTGTCGATAGTCTATGCATAATCGAAGGATTTTATCCTTCTTCTTGGCAAACAACACTGGAGCGCCCCAAGGTGAAGTGTTCGGTCTAATGAAGCCCTTGTCCAATAATTCTTGCAACTGAACCTTGAGTTCTTGCAACTCAGCTGGTGTCATCCTATGTGGAGTCATAAAGATAGGCGATGTACCGGAATACAACTCAATGGTGAAGTCTACATCCCTATGTGGAGGTAATCCCGATAGTTCATCTGAAAAAATATCCTCATACTCACATACAACCCGAGGAAAGTCCAACTCCTGTCTCGCCTCGTCCTCCAGGGTAAGGCTTGTAAGCCAACCCATCAACTGTCCGTGTCATCTAGAGTCGTACACGGCTTGAGGTAAAGCATCACGCTTTCTCCCTAGAACTTGAAACAAATACCCTCTAACGTAAAAGCCGTGACCCTCTTCCGATCACAATCAATGACGACTTGATGTGCCTTCAACTAATCCATACCAAGGAGCACATCAAACTCAGACATGTCCATGACCCTAAGGTCTACTGTGAGTAGAATCCCTGAGATCTCTAGCTCATAACCTTGATATATCTGATCAATTCTCACCCTAGCTCCTAGGGGAGAACTCACATGCAATGACTCTTCCAAGGTATCAACCTCTAAGCCCAAGTCTTTCACACACGATGCAGCAATAAAAGAATGCGATGTACCAGAATCAAACAATACTTTAGCCCACAAACGAGAGAGTAAGAATGTACCCTGTATCACCGACGAATCTGCCAGTTCAGTCTGTGGCATAATGGCGTAGACATGCCCTTGAGTCCCTGAAGTCCCAACTTGTGAGCCCTGGCCTCGTCCTCAACCTATGCCTTGGCCCATCTGACCAACTTGTAGTGTCCCCGCACGAGAAGTAGTAGGGCCTTGTGCTGCACCTTGGAACTGGTATTGGCTGCCCTGACCCATAGTAGGGTAGTGAGGAGCATACTGCGTTTGTGGTTGTCCCACTGAAGTCTGAGACTGCGATAACCCATGACCCTGGGACCTCTGCCTCTAAGGACAATCCCTCTTCATGTGTCCTGGTTGGTTGCAGTGATAGCAAGTCTGTTGGCCCGCTTGATAAGAAGGCCTATGATTTCTTCCACCCTGGGAAGACTGACCTCGGCCTTGGCCCTGATGGCTACGACCCTGTCCTTGAAATCCTTGCAGAGCAGAGGTTCGCTGTTTCTTTCCCGCACTAGAAAAAGAAGATCGGCCCTCTTTCTTCTTGTCTTTTGCACCAGACTCCCGGATGCTCCTTGCGTCATCCACCTCTCTCTCAATGGCTATAGCAATCGCGACCATCGAGTCTAAGTCTTACAGAAGAAGACCCACAATTTTATCCCAGATGGACAACTTAAGACCATCCTCAAACTTCCTCACTTTAACCATATCTGTGGCCACGTAGTCATCGGTGAAACGGGCTAACTCTGTGAACTTAGCCATGTACTCCATCACTGTCATCGTCCCTTGTCTCAAGTCTAAGAACTCCCGAGCCTTTGCATGTCGAGCTGCCGTTGGGAAGTATTTGCCCATAAAGAGCTCCTTGAATTCTGCCCATGTCATTACCTCCAAGTTCTTGGAGTCCTTGACCCAATCCCACCACACTTGAGATTCTCCCTCTAGCTGAAAAGTAGCTAGCGTTATCTTCGTGGCATCGGAGGTAATCTCCATAGCCTTCAAGATCTTATCCACTTGTCGGAACCAATGGTCAGCCACCATAGGATCCGCCCCTCCCAGAAAGATCGGAGGATTGTGTGCCTTGAACTTCTGGAGGTGACTTGAACCTCCTTGATTCCCACTTACACCTGTCTGTGCAATAGTAGCGGCCGTAGCACTAGCTTGTGCAATGGTACCCGTCGCCGCACCAATAGCCTCCATGAAGGCTTGTTGGTCAAAGACCAGTGGTAGTGGTTGATTTTTTCGTCCACCCCGACGTCCCATTCCTCTAGTTGCCATCTACACACACATAAGATAGCAATAGATTATTTAGTTGCCATCTACACACACATAAGATAGCAATAGATCAATTACTTAATATCCCAAGTTAGGGATCAAGTATTTAAACTTGGAGATTTTCCTCCTTGTTCCACTAGTAGTGCGTGTGCCACCTACTAGTAGACATTTACACATAGAACTATACCGTTCATTCCTTTTTCTGAACCCAAGGTTATATTTTCTAACCCTAGTGTTTCTCTTTTCCATATGCCTTTTACCATGCATACAATTCACATAAAACATAACACATAATCATGTAGCAAAATTTAGCACATAACATGAAATGCACAATGAATACAATGGTCTAAACTCATGCCCATCAAGCCCTAGGTAAATCGTATACCTAGGCTCTGATACCAAGCTGTGACACCCCAAAATCAGGGGGTCTGTTGATCACCCATCAACCCGCGGAATACCTGTGGATTCCGAATAACTCGATATCGTGCCGTAATGTCCCATTTACTGGGATTCATAATTTAACAAAATTCGGACAGAGTCTCCTTTGTACAGGGAGCTCTACCCAAAATACAACCTGTGCAATATACATTCACATGACCCATTCGAGGCCCAATATAAAACAATGACCACACCGGGTCCATTTATCCATACTTTTGACGCCCCTAAAATCGGGGTTCCTATGTCAATATATGAAGTGTGACATTGAATTGTAAAAATGTGACATTGGCGTGTAAAAGTGTAACATGACATGTAAAAATGTAACATGGCCTGTAAAAGTGTAACATGACCTGAAAAAGGGTAACACTGCCATGTACCACTGTGATCTATAACACATCACACCTATGCATCAAACATAGTTAATATAAATTCAAATTCCAATCATTTTACATACATTACATGCCAAAATTTAATTACAAGTCTACTTTTACAAAAAAACATGGATGGAAAGCCACAAGTCGGCTTTTCTTCCTCCTTAAGTGCCCGAGTGAGTGCCGTCCCTCGGTGTATGACTCGTATCCGAAATGTTTCCCGTATAGGGTGAGCCACGTTTAGTAGAAAGTTTCCTACAGAGGCTACTCCCCTCTTAGATGCATATGCAATGGTTTTGTGCAACTTTCCACAACAAGTCCACCTTCCAACAATTACATGCAATGAAATGTTGGAAAATTTATGATGCCATGACATGTAATGAGATGAAACTCACCCATGCATACTATCCCGAGCCCACACCGACTCTCACATGCAATACAATGCATATGTGTAAAACAACATCCTTGATGAAGGCATATTCAAAGATCATTTTGGAATCAAACCATATTTCATAAAACTAATTCATTATTGGATGTTTCCCATCAAATGAATAATTTATATATTAAAATCATGTGCCCTTATTAGGTATCGGATTCAGGAATTGCACCTTCGGCTCCGTACGCCATTACACTTTTCTGGAATTTTACTGCCGTTAAGTGTATGAACCAAGTGGTCGGGCCTCTCACCCAAGGGAGTGTCTATCCCTTCTTGCTAACTCGACACAAGTTTTCTCATGCAACATGCGACTTTGTGGGATCTTCGATCCAACATCTCCGAGTCTACACATCAAGTACCAAGAATGGTAATTGATTACTCCATGCATACCCACTCACACCCATGTCTAATCCTATGAATGTGATGCAACCTCATGCTTAAAATGCAATAAATGTCATGTGAGCAATATAAATCACATATCATCAATCCCATGGAATTCATATCATATGCATAGAATTTCCATAAAGCTTCATTATGCTCAATATACCAAACAAGTATATGGTCATATATCATAACAAGCCCAACATGTTATTTATATCAACATAACAATATGGAATCATAGAAGGCATTTAATCAAACACCTTCAAGGCAAAGATTTCATGTTATCACATAATATTGCCTACGCACACTTCAACATCCTCAAGTGTCAAGAAATGGGTTCACATAGCCCACACATATCAATTTATACTAATATTGGATTGAAGTCATTTTCTAGACTCATTTTTCATTTTCATGCCCATACACATACATATAGGTCAATATCTATACATACACATATAACCACATACTCTCAACCATTCCTATAGGCCTTCTAGGTTAAGAATAAACTCAAGTAGGAGAACCCCTACCTCTTGGAGCGTAGAATGAAGGTAGAGCTTCAAGAAAAACTTCTTAAGCTCCAAACTCTTTGATTTCACAAAATTTCTCTTCGTGGATCTTCGGTGAAATCACTCGTTCTTGGTACCCACGCGTAGCCCTCGTTGCGAGGAGCAACTTTAGTTCTTGGCTTGTGTCGATTCGAGCACCGTAGCGCCGTAGATCGTAGAGAGAATGTGAGTTTCTCTTCTTTTTTTCTCTCTTGCTCTCTCTTTTCTTTTAACGTGAAGACCAGCCGACAAAGGTGGGGAAGAAGTCTGATTTCTTCCCTTTTTTATAGTCCAAAAAACCTTGGCTCACAATACGCCACACAGCCCATTCTTTCTTGGTTCATTTTAACTCCGAAATGATTAAATTTTGTCCCGGTTTAAGTTTAAAATATTTTTATTTTAAATTACGTCAAATTATTTCCCAAATTTTAAAATTTTTGCCAAAATTCCGTTTTTAGGTCACCCGAGACTCAACCGCCTCGAAAAATGCGAAAAATCTGACTATTTCAGAATTCGATTAAATTTGACGGGGCAACTAAATTTTGCGAGATGAATACAACGGTGAAGTCCATTTTGTCATTCGAGTTCCAGAAAATTTTAGGTTTTTTGACCTGTACTGTAGTGATAAAATTACCGTTTTGCCCTTATTTTCAAAAGTTTAAATTTACCGGATTTTACAATAATAATCGTTTTTCTGCTTGGCAATGTGAAGAGTAAGCATTATCTTGTTCTAAAACTTCTTTTTCTCCATATGAATTACTAATTTCATTAATATTGTAATCTTCAGAAGAGAAACTATCAGAATAATCTTCTAATTCACTTTCTAAGTTTAATACAATTTTATAGATTTTCTCTTTAAGATACTCATCATTAATTAATTAATTTGTTGTTTGGTTGAACACTTTGAGGCAATGACCATCTTTTCCATACTTAAAACAGTTAAGAAGAGGTTTCTTATCTTTAGATTTTTTAGTGGGTTTATTAACATTTCCTTGTTCCTTAGCATAACTCTTTTTATAGAGTTTTCTACATTTTTTATAAGGCTTAGTGTATGATTTTATTTTACTAGAAACCTTATCTTTTGAAATATCAAGAGTATAAGAAAATTGATTATAAAATTCTCCAAGTTCTTTTCTGACAGTTAATCTTTGTTTCTCAAGTTGAGTTTGAAGATTTAAATCATTACAGAGAGCTAATCCTTCTGAAATACATTCAGAAATTAATTTCCCATAAGTATAACTTTTATAAGAGATTTTAAATCCTCCATGTTTTTGCTTTAGGTGAATTCTTATTTTTTTTAACAAATAAGCTGGACAATCCTAATATAAATTTTTCTTTCCAAAATTCATTATTAGCATCTGGACGTAATAAAACTTTAGCCAAAAATACATCTTTATACCACCTAAAATGTGTTTCTTTTTATGAAAAACCTGGTTTGAATCTTCTTTTTGAGATTCAATAGTTAAAACTTTATCTTGTAGTTTTAATCAATTAATTCATTAATTAGTTGAGTTTCAGGTTTATATTGTTTTAACATTTCTGTTTGAGAAATGTTATTAAATTTTTTCTTGAGTTCATTTATAAGCTCAACATCTTCAATTTCTAGATAATTAAAATTTATTTTTTCAGAAATAAGAGACCTTTTGATTTTATTTAACTGATTTATATTAGGAGGACCATAATAGATTAAACATCAATTAACAAAATGAATTATCTTTTTTCTCTTTTTATATAAAGGTAAAACATTTCTTTGTAATTCTGAAGTTCTTTCGATCTCATTGTTTGAAAATACCAATTTTTAAATTCTTCATCTTTAGGAAGATAAAATTCTTTATTACAAGTTTCTTTTATCAACTATAATTTTCTTGGGTGTAAATCCATAGAAACTATAATTAGAATCCGATTTCGAATAGGGTTGAATATATTTATCAACTATATATATGGCTACATGGTGTCAAAGTTTGTACCGATTACTTCCTCAAATTTTGAGCAAACCACTGTAACTCAAGCTAATTTAAAGACATGTAAAAATTGATGGGAAAAATTATTTGGTCTTACATTGGTGGTTGAATTGCACTTTACACCACAATTTTTTTTTTAAAATTCTCAATTTCATTTTTTTAAATAAACTCAATTTGCGTCTTTAATTTTTAATTTTTTTCCCATTTCGACCTCAATGTTATAACACGAATGCTATGCAACACTTACATTAACTTCTTATTTTTGTCAAATCTTTGTCATAACACGATTGCAATGTAACACTTACATTAACTTTCGTTGTTATTTTTGTTAAATCTTTTTGTGAACAGAATACATGAATTTTATAAAAAATAATAACGAAAGTTGGTGTGATGATTAGTTCATAATTATTTTATGATATTGAGTATATAATATAAAAATAAATAATCTTTAAAAGGTACAAATTAAAAATTTTAAAATATTTTGGGATGCAAGGATCATTCGTAGGCCTGTCAAAATTCAACATGACACGATTAACCAACACGAATCGACACGGATTAAACGGGTTGGGGTGAGACCTTAACGGGTAAACGTGTTAAACGGGTCAACCCGTTTAACACGTTTAATAAACGGGTCATGTTCGGGTGATACATGTCAACCCGTTTATCACCCGTTTAAATAAAATTAATATAATAATATATTAATAATTATTTTAAAAAAATTAAACATATATATATTTTTTAAATGATAGCTAGCCAGTAGCCACACAAAAAATATATAAACTTATTTTGTCCTAAACGGCTAAACCTAATCTAATTCCTTATTCTATTCAGGCTGAAGCTTTGTACCTCCTGGCACCTGCCCTCCATTTTTGCTATTCTTCTCCACTCTCTCTCTCTCTCTCTCTCTCTCTCTCTCTCTCTCACAGCGAGCTGCAAACAGCAGCACCGACCTGCAAGCTGCGAGATCGAGCGACCTACGAGATCGACCGAGACTTCGAGTTCGAGCAGATCTGTGTTAGATCGAGCGAACTGCGAGATCAGGTAAGACTTTGAGCAGATCTGTAAATATTCTTTTTTATTCTGAGTTAGATCCGTAAATATTCTGTTATTTGTTGGTGTAAACTTGATTTCATTTGTTGAGAGATCATGGGTTTAACTGAAATAAAAGAATTGAAGTAGCTCAGTCAATGTGCGTTGGATCTTTTGAGAAAGAGAAATGTATAAGACGGACCTACCTTGTTGGTTGGTTGTGTACATCAAAACGCGTAAAGTGATGGTTGATGGAGCTTTCTTAACTTTATATAATGGAGGAGCCAGATGTACGAGGGGAAAAAGAGAGAGGGTAAGTGGGAAAGGGAGACAGAGCTAGGAGAAGCTAGAGGAAGTGGGTGTGTTGGCATACTGTTGTTGAATGGTAGTTTTTACATGGATTATTATATTGTATATTTACTGTTGTTGATATATTTTTTTGTATATTTACATGGATTAATATATATACTGTTTGTTGAATGGTAGTACTTACATGAATTATTTTTTTGTAGTTTTTACATGGGTGTGTTGGCAAGAAAATATATACTGTTCTATCATATTGTATATTTTTTTTTTACATTCATTTTTTAAGAGAAAAGGATCAAGATTGAGATAGTCAAAGAACTAAGAATAATAAAAAAATTTATCAATAATCAAAAGTCTTTGTATAAATATTTGATTTGTTATTATTAATTTGAATTTTAGAAATATATAATTTTATTCGAGATGGATTAGTTATTGTTGGAGCATTTATTATAAAAACTGCGGACTTAAAATAATTTAGAAATATATTATTGTTGCAAAGTCAGATGTGTTAAAAATGTATAAGAGAGAGAAGGATAAACTTAAAATTGTGTTGGGTTCCCTTCCTGGAAGAATTTGTTTGACCTCTGATTTGTAGACTTCTATATCGACTAATAGATATGTTTCTCTCACAGCCCATTATGTTGATCTTGATTGGAAGTTGCAGAAAAAAATTTTAAACTTTTGTCTCATGCCCTCTCCCCATACTGGTATTGTCTTGTCTAAAAAAATTTATACATTTTTGACTGATTGGGGAATTGAAAAGAAATTATTTTCTTTGACATTGGATAATGCTTCTGGTAATGATTATTTTATTGAGTTGTTGAAGAGTCAACTTAATCTTAAAAATGCTCTCTTGAGGGATGGTGAGTTCTTCCATGTTCAGTGTTGTACACATATTCTTAATTTGATAGTCCAAGATGGACTTAAAGAAATTGATGAATCAGTGATAAAACTTCGAGAAAGCATCAAATATGTTAAAGGTTCATCGGGAAGGAAAAAGAAGTTCGTGGATTGTGTTGCTCAAGTTTCATTAGAGAGTAAAAAAGGTTTTCGAGGAGATGTTCCAACAAGGTGGAACTCAACTTATATTATGCTTGACAGTGCACTTTTTTATCATCGTGCATTTATTCATTTACAGTTGAGTGATTCTAATTATAGACATTGTCCTTCCCAAGAAGAATGGAGCAAAGTAAAGAAGATTTCTAATTTGTTGAGGTGTTTCATAAAGTAACTTGCTTATTCTCTGGTACAACATATCCCACAACTAATTTGTACTTCCCCCAAGTGTTCCTAATTCAACATACTTTGAAGGAGGCATTGACAGATAATGATAGTTTTATGAGGATAATGAGAAGTCATATGTATGCCAAGTTTGACAAGTATTGATCAAAGTATAGTGTGATTCTTTCGATTGTTATCATCTTAGATCCTCGGTACAAAATTTAGTTTGTAGATTAGGCTTATTCAAAACTTTATGGTGGTGATTCCTATGAGTTCAAGTGTGTTCAAGAAACTTTATTTGAGATCTTTGAATTGTACTCGGTCAACTTGTCACATGTTGTTCCAAGTACTTCAAGTAGTGAGAAACAAGTTAGCGAGACTCATGGTCTTGATAATTCCGAAAGCCTTGTTCAGATGAAATATAATTTAGTTTGTTTGAATTGAATGTGATCAAGGTAGTTTATTGTATATTCATAATTATTTTGTACAAAATGTAGGATTTTGAAAAACATGAAGAAGAACATTCTCCTGTTTCTTGAGTGATTGAGTTACAGTTGTATTTTAATGAAAAAAGGCTTGATCGAAAGAAGGACTTGAATATTCTAACCTTTTGGAAAGGAGAGCAGTTTCGGCATCCTATATTGTCTCGGTTGGCTTGTGATATGATGACAATTCCTATTTCTACAGTTGCATCTGAATTTGCATTTAGTACCGGTGGTAGAGTTTTGAATAAGTATCGAAGTTCACTTTTGCTAGAAACTGTCCAAACTTTGATTTGTACTAGAGATTGGATTCATGAGAAGAGCAGTAAGTTTAATTCTATTTTACTAATATTATTTTTCTCATTATACTAATTCATGTGATCATTGATTCATTTATGTTTTGCTTTGCTTAGTTGTAGATTATTCGGAAGGGAAAATAAACGATGATGTTTTCAATCAAAATATGAAGTCTAATAAAGTTATATTCGCTCAATGTTCTAATTCTATGTCTATCATCGATCATGACTAAAGAGAGGTAATGCCAAGTTTTTGGTACTTATCTAGTTATGAGTCTATTTAATTATTAATGTTTTGTAATATTTCATTTTAATTTGTGTAGGACATGAGAATTTGGTTGTTGAATCTGCTCGTTATCATGGAGGTGGAGATTTGATATTTTTTATGGGATTTTGTGAATCATGGAATTTGTGTTTATTTGAAATTGTGGTTTGTAATATGATTGTTATTTCGGATTGTATTTATGATTTGTAATATGGTTGTGGGTGAAATTTGGATATTTTGGATTGTTGTTTGTACTTTATAATATAGTGTGGTATGATATCTCTAAATATCACATTTATCTGTACTAGTTTGTTAGTTTTATAATGTTATAAAACATTTTTAAATAAACAGGTAAATAATTAAATAAATGGCTTACCGTATTAAATGAGTCAAATGGGTGGTAAACAGGTAAATGGGTTAAACGGGTGGTAAATGAGTCAAACGAATGGTTTATCGTGTTAACTCGACCAAACCCAACTCGACTCGTTAAAAATTAAATGTGTTAAACGAGTCGTGTCGTGTTACCCATTTATTAAATGGTTCATGTTCGTATTTTAATTTTTTACCTGTTTATTAAACGTGTCGAACACGAATTTTCATATTTCTCATCCGTTACCCATTTAATCCGACACATAACTGTTTAACCCGACAAATTTGACACCCTAATCATTCGCCCCTAAATTGGTGGCCACTCCATAGTAGCTCTGAGAATACTCTGCGCACTCTTCGACAGGAAACCGGAGAGGGAGGGAGATAGAGAGAGAGAAGGGGGGGAGAGAGATTATTGAGCTTTCCACTTCCAAGCTTTAGCTAATGTAAGTGTAGCCTATTCAGATATTGTTCATAATTAATTATTGCTTTCGCTTTTTGATTCGCATTACTTTTCGTTCACATGTGATGTTATGGTCGTTTCTGTTGTGTATCGATTAATTTACTCCTATTTAAATGTATTGATCAAGCTTGAATCTCTGAGTGAACATTGTGTGAATATGATAATGCAGCAAATTGTGGCACATAACGAACTAGGGTTACCATAAAGCTTGCAGATTTTGGTCTAGATAAAGAAGATTCCTGGTTTATATGATTACTCTAAAACATTTAAGCTTCACGTCGGACATATCACTTAAGGTTTGTATTTCATTCTTTGGTAAGTTGACTCAGCCTTGCATCTATCATGTAGGCGTGTGGCGTGCATGGATCATGGGACAGTGCTTGAATGTTGGGATACGAAACCTTATGTGGGTAATGGGGTCTTAGACCTATGTTTATCTTATCTAAATAATCTCGCTTTGTACAAATGACGGTTGTGCCCATTTTGACCAGCCATTCATTTGGTCGGGTTCATGTGATGCTAACATCAAGGAAGAATGCTACCTAGTTGATCCTGCTAGTAGTCATATGCTTGTCTAGTTGTTTCAAAGATAAAACCATTTATGTGTAAGTATGAATTAACGCATACCGTGAAACAACCAATGACTCATTAAATCAATTATAGTTTGTTTGATGGTATCTTCTACTCGGATAATCGCAGTAATTCTAGAACTAATACATGCAACAAACTCCAACTTTTGGAAGGGATGCATTTATTAGATAAAAGGTCAACGCGGCTTGTTGTTGCAATGATTCATGATAACTTGACGAATCGCACGACCTTTTTTCCAGCAACACATCATTCAAATTTCTGCTCTATCAACTTTTGATAGTAGGATAGTTGCCTACAATGGTGATGACGGGTGATGGAGAATTAGGGTTCGATTGCAGAGAGAGAGGTTGAAAAATGGCTACCACATCCAAGGAAGGCAGCAGATGTGCAAATTACCAAATCTTGACATGGAGAGATAGTGACAATAAATAACAATATCGGACTCTTCGAGTCTGGTAATTGGAATGTAATCCCTTAACGAGGATTCATTAAAGGGCAAGTCTAGTGTCTACAGCCGCCGTAATTCCAGCTCCAATAGCGTATATTTAAGTTGTTGTAGTTAAAAAGCTCGTAGTTAGGTTGGGTTGGCTGGTTCGCCTCACGGTGTGCACCAGTTGTCTTGTTCCTTCTGCTGGCGATGCACTCCTGACCTTAACTGGCTGTGTCATTCCTCTGGTGCAGTTACTTTGAAGAAATTAGAGTGCTCAAAGCAAGCTTACGCACTGGATTCATTAGCATATGATAACATTATAGGATTTTGGTCAAATTGTGTTGGCTTTTGAGATCGGAGTAATGATTAACATGGACAGTCGAGAATATTCGTATTTCATAATCAGAGGTAAAATTTTTGGAGTTATGAAAGACGAACAACTGTGAAAGCATTTGTCAAAAATATTTTCATTAATTAATAACAAAAGTTGAGGGTTTGAAGACGATCAGATACCGTCCTAATCTCAACCATAAATGATGTCGATCAGGGATCGATGGATATTGCTTTGAAGACTCCACCGACACTTTATGAGAAATCAAAGTTTTTGGGTTTTGGGGGGAGTATGATTGCAAGGTTGAAACTCAAAGAAATTGACAGAAGGTCACCACCAGTAGTAGAGCCTGTGCATAATTTGACTCAACACGGGTAACCTGGTAAGTGACGGCATCGACTACCACTTGCAATATATAATTATCGCCATAACGAGAGATTTGTTGTCACTTTGGATTATTTTTGAGAATTATTATTGTCATTTGATGACACCTACTAGAATTCTTGGTAAGGTTTTTTAAATAATTGAAAAATTGAAATTAAAATGAACGACCAGCTTGTTGTAGGAGCGCTGAACGATTCCAAGGTTTCCTGTATACACTTAATCTTTCATTCTTAATCGGTTTTAAAGTCCCCCCACCCTCTTTTTTTTCTGCAAACTAGGATGTGACTCTGCAGTTACATGCCATTACTATGTGTCATACTGACACTGTGTTAAGCAAATGCAGCATTATAATCAAAAGCTTGATGCTTATAGCTTTGACAGAGATTGGTTTGCTATTAATTACTATAATTGGCCAAATTTCGAGCCCCTTTCCACCTTGCAGCCTGCTTACCCTGCCTCTTTTGGCCTTGTTAAACCATCTTTCTCTGCTTTTCGTAGTTTTTTTTTTTTTTTGGAGAGTCCACAACATCCATTTCTCACTGTTTATATGTGGAGCTTACATTTTGAACAAACATCTATCACCATCAAGCTTATTGTTTTATGCCTATTATTAGATAATCATTAATTCACTGAGCCCGTCTGTCTTATTCTAATTATGAGGTACACATACATGCTCAAGTAATCTTAAATGAGTCGACTAGTTAAATGTTACAACTCATTATTCTCCAAGGAGAAAAGAAGTGATTTGCTGAATATGCTTGTATAGCCCGCTGAAAGATGGACAATTCCCTTGAAATTTTCACTTTTAAGGAAGAACAACCCTGACTTTGGAATGGGCACAGCAATGTCGCAATTCAGGTGGGGGAGGGGTAGATTGCTATAAATTCAAATGTCAAAACTTTAAAAGTGCTGTGGTTGCTCTAGTAGTTGTTACGTTTGTTAGTTCATAGAGACAGGACAATATTTTGAAGATCAGTCACTTTAGATTGACGTCTCTGGAAAACAACAAACAGTCTATATTCAGCAGCTTTTTTTCAGGTTCATTGATAAGGTGGTGGATAGAAGTTATTTGATGTTGCCTGCATTCTACAAGGACTTGAAGTTAGAAGATAATGAGTCCATGAGCACGTAGTCCCCATGAACATTAGTCTAAACTTCCCTAGCTGGGTTTATATGTTAATGGTAAGTTACTAGATCTATGTTGATTTTTGTAACATTAGAAATGTGTAGGCTGAGCCTGCCCATATATGCAATGGAATCTTCTAGTTGGCCTGTGTTCCTGGGCCATACAAACAACTTGCATTTGCCTTCATGAACTGCAGCTTATATGGCTGGGGCTTTCATTACTTGAAACTATATTATTTATGTCTTATTTAATTGTTTGACTATTTCCAGCAAAAAAAAAATTGTTTGGCTACAGGGCAGGTGGTATTTTAAGCCTCTTCAACTACCAATCAGAGGCTGGTTAATATCTCTAGGTAGAACTATGCAGTTGGTGATTTTATTGAATGGGCAACCATTAATACCTTCTAGCTATCTTTTCATTGCACTTCCCATGAAGGGGAAGTTTATTCATCTTGTCATATTCGAAATCCCAGGGGAACTTACTGTCATAATTCTGATTCATAATATCTTTTTGCCCCTCATACTTGGTTTGTGGCATCAAGTTGTGAGTTCTATATTGTACATCATGTTTTGTATGATTGTATTGCGGTGTTCCTCAAATTTTTAGAATTAATTACATATAACATGGTAATTGAACCAATCCAATGTAACAGGGACGTCAAACGTGTCCAGTGCAAAAAGGTCCCTGCTTATAACAGACTTGGGAGATGTAAGTGGTAGACAACTTTACCTTGAAGAAACTGATTTCACACTTGCGATATATTGTTTGGATGGATGATACATAAGAGGCTTTCGGTGGGAATAGCAAAACTAGATAAAATATTTATATTTCTAAAAAATATATTAATATCTAAGGACCAGCAGGTGCTATTTAGCTACCTCAGCTCTGGGGGCCTGCCTTCCTAACCTCCACTTCCTATTCTTGCTCTTACTTACAGATGCAAAAATCACTTGTTAATATTCTAAATTTCCACCAAATAAACTACCAACAATGGAACTTAGAATTGGCCCCCTTCGAAGGTCTGACCAAATTGCCAATTAACAGGCACCACATTGTAGCTTGTCACAGTCCTACCATCACTGGTGGTGACTTGAAACGAAAGGCTCTGCCCATTAAGGTATGAGTTGCTCTGCCAGTTTTGACCCCAGTTTCTTGACATGGTCTGCCAGCCCGTTTTGGACCCCTTAATCGACACTGCATGGACATCTCCTGCACCTGCTACATTGGTGATCAGGACCAAGTCAAAGTAAGAGTGGCCATTGATGGTAAATCTAATTCCTCCCTTCTTCACACAAGGAACCCTGCCAAATCCAAAACCGAATGAAGACCTAATCGTAGTGAACTTTATTATTGTTTTTGGTGATTGTAAAGTGATAATAATGAAATTGGAAATTCAGCACCATTTTTTTTACTACGAGATGGAATCTGGAAATCAATCTCTCTAAAGTTCAAATTAAGTGAATTGAACCCATGGAGTCACATAATTTTGTAGGATAGATTCTGTATATAATCAGACTTTATAAGCATTAGTCATGTTTGTTTAAACAAAATTGTCACTTTGGCCAGATAGAGCAGAGCTAATACTACTCTTACCTTCTGAAGGCTACAGGCACAATTCCAGCGCGGTATTGAGCAATTTGCAAGAAAGCAGGTTCTGCCAAGTCAAAGTGTTGAAGGGGAGGATTGCACCAGCCACCATTGTTGCTAGGCAAGGCATAGTTTTGGGGGCAAAAGTTGGTAGCCGTGATAGTGATGGTGCCGGAGTTGCACCATTTGGGGTCATCATTGCATTGCATCTGGTAACACGCCCCGCAGCTCAAGCCATTGTTGAACAATGCTGTGCTGAGTGCTGCAGTGTTTGTTCCATACCCTTGACTGTACAGATTCCCGTAGCCACATGCTCCTCCTGCAAAACCAAAGCCCCGTTTAGGCGTTTACAGTCCATTTCTCCTGGAAAGGAAATGATGGAAGTAGAAAATTATATGTGGGGATGTTAATGGGTTGGGTTGATCATGTTTTTAAGTCGATCGTGTCGTATAGACAAATTTATGCGGCGTCATGTTGGTATGGTATATAAACTGTGTTAAGCAGAGTTCATGTTGTGTTTATTCTAGTTTATATGACTAAACCATTTTTTCACGGATTTGGCAGGTTCACCCTTTCACCATTGTACTTCATAAGGCTAAAGCAAGACATGCTAATCCATGTTGATTTCGTATCGGAGATGCACATTGGTGTCTAATATTGTGAGGCCTAATTACATGACCGGACTTACCCATTGTGCCCGAAGCATCACCGCCACCATAGAATGTGGCGTGAGCACTTTGCCAGTCTCCATAATCGGCTATAGTGCTACGTAGCTGTAACTTGAGGAGAAGAAAGAGGAGGACTCTGGCGTGAGAGTATGTTCTAGCGGCCATTGCAAGGATTTTGGGCTGTTTTAGAGGAGAGACTGCTCGGACCGGTAAGGCTTAGAATAGTACGATAGAGTGATGTACCGTAGAAAACTTGGGGGGAGGGAGGTGAAGTGGGTGGTTCTATTTATAAGGGAATTAAAGTAAGCAACACACGCAGACGGGGACACAAGATGGGGCCGATAGCCGGCCAAGAGCGACGGAGGGGTTCAAGTAATCCATTAAGCAAAGTCAAGTGCACATGCATTGGTTCTGTTTGGGTTGCCATCCGCCCAGTCTGTGGGTCCAAGTTTAATTTCAACATGTATTTCTCCTCCTCTGCTTGTAATCTTACACTATTTAGCAGAATAACCTTTGTTTTTTTGTTTCATTTTAAGGTCTGAAAAGACAGGATAAGAGTACCTCATATGTTGTTTAACGGCTGCTAAAAGCTAAATGTGCTATTCCCCTGGAGGAGAAGAGAGCTGGGAGTCTTGAGATTATACTATCCTTATGAAGCATGAAGAACTAGTCTAGAAACAATAATTTTTTTTTTAAAATAATTTTTCTTAGCTAAGGATTGGAGTATTTGTTCTTCCATAAAGTATTATTAGGGTATTTCGTGTAGGCGCGTTGTCAAAAATTTGCTTAGGTTGAACATTCTAACTTTTTTTCCTCCTAATTAATCACACTATATAATATATTTATATTTATTATATCATATTTGATACATGAAGTCCATTTAACATAAAAATGTCAAAAAATAATGTATATTGTATATGTATAAAAAATGACTAATTATCACCATTATAAAAAAGTAGAGTTAATTATTATTTTTATAATTAAAAAAATCAGTTATTTACTAATAATCTATTAAATTTATTCAATAAACAATGGTCTAAACATTACCATTAACATATTAGTATAGTAAAACTAATAAACTAAAATTTAAGAGTTAAACATAGTAAAAAAATTAAAAATCGATTGACACATAGTAAATACTATAATCAATATTCGATTGAAAATATAGATGATTTTTCGTAGAAAAAAAATTAAATGAAGGTCAATTGTAAAAATTTCAATTAAAAAAATTGATAAATAATAAAATTAAGATCATTTGGAGAAAACCTTAATATAATAAAAAAAAATTGAAGTAAGAAAATTATAGAGTGGTTACAAATAAAAAATATATGTATAATTTGTAGAATATGTAAATATGAGTATACATATAATATTGTTAAAAAAAAATTTGAGTTGTGTAGCTCCGCCCATGATCTCGTGCAACGAACGGTCAAGTATTTATTTTTTTTTATTGTGGTTAAAATATGATTGAGTGATTAAAATATTTACTATGTTTAAAATATAAAAGAGTGGTTAAAATATAAGTATTGTTAAAACTATTAAATACACATCTATCTAATAAAGTACAACATAACAAAAAGTTTTTATTTTTTGCAATTAAAATTGTTTTAAATTTTACTGTAAAGATAATTTGACGACCAATATTAACTCTCCAAATTTAATAGGAAAAATAAACCACTTAAGGATATATTTGAGGTGATTTTTCAAAAGTATTTTTAAGACTTATGACTTCTCATAAACACTTTAAAAAAAAAAGTAGTGTTTTACTTTAATTACTTTCAAATAAGTCAAAAATAATTTTATCACTTAAATAAATAAGTAAAAAAACAAAAACAAAAAAAAAACTATACTTTTTTAAAATCACTTCTCTATAAAACACTTCACCACCACAATTGTCGCTGCTGCCCCACTACGAACACCACCACCCCATCACTCTGTCACACCACCACCACCGTCGTCACTGTCATAGTCACCCCCCAACAAGCCTACTGATCCGCCACCCCCATTACCATCGCCACCTCCCACCCCTATCATCATCATCATCGCTATTGCCGCCACCCCACCACCACCATAGCTATCGTTATTACAACCACCCACCACTATCATCACTCATTATCAATTGTTATTATCGCCGCCACTCACTACCATCATTATCGCATTCTTATATTTATTACCATTACTATCATTTTCCCACCGCTACCATCATCCCACCACTACCATCGTTGCCCACTACCAACCATCGCCACCTACTATCACAACTCACCATTACCAGTCGTCGCCCACCATCGCCACCACCCACTGTCACCTACTCCCACCACACCAACCACCACCAACACCCATTATTGTCTACTACTGTAGCCACCCACTGTTATCCATCCTCGCCATACCCACCACCACCACCACCATCGTCATTCACTACCAATCACCATCACCGTCGTCTGCAAGCACTTGTCGTCGCCCACCACCACTCACACCAACCAACACCATCGTCATCGCCAGCACCACAACCCACCAGCACTGTCATCACTCCACCTCCACCACTGCCAATCACCATTACTGTCGCCCATCAATATGCACACCCACCACCGTTATCATCCATGGTTGCCACTACTGTCATTGTCATCCATAACCCACCACCACTATCATCGTTATCACCCCCGACTTCCACCACCACCACAGTCATCACTGCTTATTACAACCATTACTGTCTCACACCAACACCACTACCGCCCCACCACTGCTACAATCCACCACCACTAGTACAACCATTACTTAAATTTATTTCTCTCTCTTTTATGTCTGTAATTTGATTTTAGATTTGAATATAAATATATTTATGACTGATAATTTTTTTTATTATTCCATGCCTTCAAACACAGACAATAAATAATAATTATAAATCATCAGATTGTCCAGGCGAGATAGTGAAGTTTGCCCACCCAAAGTGTTGTATCTAGTAGATACTGTTTTGAGGGGTATACGTGGGCAAGGCAGACACAATGGGTGATATATTCAGTTTTTGTTGGATGATGAGTCACTAATTAGTGGCCGACTTTAATAAATTAGTTGGAACCTGCCGTGGGTGTTGAATCAGCTAAGTCAGTCTTGGAGTAAAAACTTTCAAGTTTTTTTGTTTGTTTGCATCTGTCTTGTAGAGCAAACTAAATAGTTACAACTTGGAAGTGACTCTTTCAAGGTCACCCAAGAGAAATTAAAAAGTAATAACAAATAATAAGAGTTTTTTACCATATGTACAAACAAAGTTTGTATAACGTAATTTTTGCTTTTTTTTTTGTGGGATCAAAAATTGCATAATATAGTTTGATAGTGATTAGATTAGACCATCAGTGATAGAAACTTAAAGAAAATTAAAAAGGGATAAAATGGTTGATTTTGTATAGACCTCTCCAATGGAGAAATTCAAAATTAAAAAAAAAATTTAAATTTAAAAGAGGGTAAAATATGACTATTAGATCTTTAAAAGATGAGATAACCAAATTTAAATTTGAGTACAAAAAAAATAAAGGCTAAAAAGGCTCTAATAATGTCGTGTTTAGTTCAGAGAAAAAAAATAGCAGCAATATCATACACCAGTCTTTGGACTCTTTCCGATAACAAGAATCCATTATAGTAGAGCAGTCCGTCTAGAGAATGATATATATAATTTTAGCATATAATGAAGAGATTGTGTATGCGATTTGAACTCTTGATTCTCAAATCACGACAAAACAACTTTATTAATCCGCCCTCTTAACAAAAATCCTTTTCAGGCTGTGAATCTTTGACAGTGCTTTGATGGCATATCTAAGGGTATGTATGAGTTGCTCGGAATGAGGCTGTGATTTATTGGATTGCAGCTTTAGTTCCCAGCTGAGCTCATGCACCCATTGAGACTCTTAAAGTTGTATGTATTTTCGTTTGGAACCTCTTTAAGGCAACATTGTTTTAGACCTGTCCTTACGAGAATAAATTCAAATATTTGTAATTATCTGTAAATTATAGTTATTAGTTAAATTTGAGAGACACCAACAAAAGTCAAACTTTAAATATCTAATTCTATAATTCGTCTAGGTCTAACTCCACATCGTTGGGTTGTCCATACAAGTAAATGTACTTTGATTTTGCATGGAAAATTGAGCCTTTATATTGATTAAAAACTAGAGATAAGACAAATACTAATAAATCCAACTGGGGCGGCCAATGTAAACGAGTGTCCTAGGCGAAAACTTTACACGGAGCCTTATTAATATTTTGTGTATATATATATATATATTATTTTTAATTATTGTAATTTGATTTTTTATTTATTTAAAAATTATTTGTCTTACTTTTTGAGATATAAAAATATTGATTAAATTCTTATATTTAAGTTTTGTCAATAAATCTTTCTCAATAAATAATATATGTAATTCATTCAATATTTCTTGTGACTTAATTGATCGTAAATAAGATTTTATTAATTTTAGTTTTGAAAAGACTATTTTCTACTGAAAAGATTGTTACCGGTAAAGTTAACAAAATTCTATAAGCAATGCATGCATTCAAAAAAATATATAATTTTTTTATATAGTTTAGTATTTCAATTAGAGTATTGATTTCAATTTTTATCAAATTTTTAATTCTGAAAGTAGATTTAAGTCATCAATATCAGTAGATACACCACATTTTAGAAACATTTCAAGCTTAAGACAATGCTTTTGCAAATTATTTTCGTCTAAAGATTTTAATTTTTTAAAACTAAATAAAAATCCAAAAAATATTTTCATAAGTTTTAAATTGTTCAAATTTTTTCTTAATTCAAAAAAGAACTTGTTCTACAACATATATAAACATGGGCGGAGGGAGGTAGGGGCTAGGGTGGGTACGTGCCCCCTCAATTTTTTTTTTTATTAGTTAGATATATGTGTTATATATTTATACATATATATTATGTGTGTCCTCCTCATTTATATTAGGTCCACATTATTTACTCAAAATAATTAAACAATTAAGTCCATTTAAAACAAAAAAAATTGAACTCACTATTATCTATCCAAACTTATTAAAAAATCAAATATTTGACCTATCACAATCCACCCAAAGCAGAAGGCTAAACAAAACTTTTAGCCCAATATTAAAAACAAAATTTTTTGCCCAACATTAAAAATAAAAATTTTGGCCCACCATCATTAAAAAACAAAATTTTTAGCTCATTTGACTAAAATCTATCTTATCTTCTTTTTTTTTTCTCTGTATCACTCACTTTCAACTGTCCACTGCCCAGTCACAAAAAAAAAGAGAAGAAATAGAGAAAAGTTCAACACATGAGAAACTCAGTTCTTTGAGTTTTTTTGTCATTCCTTGCACCAGCTATAAAATTATTTTATACATTATATTTACCCTTTAAATTTTTGAAAATTTTAATAATGGTTCTAGTCTTTTTTTAATAAATTAGTGGACCACTAACCCTCTAAAATAAATACGTTAGTTTTGGATTGAGTCAATGTTTTATTTGTATATTGACAAAAATACAATATTTCTCTTTATCTAGCACAATGTTCGTTATTTTTTAAAAATAATTTTTAGTTTTCATTTACAATTTTTTTTAGTAATAGTAGTCTATAACCTAATAAAATACGAAAATTAATTTACATTTAATTCATATACAAAAAATTGTAGAGATTTTTAAAATTTTTATATTTTATTGAAATATATAATTAGATTAAAATGTATTAAAAAAATTATTTTGTATCTTTTTGTTAAGATTTTGTTTCGCCTAAATAAAAATTGAATTTACTATTTCACAATAATTTAATGTTGATTCTTACATTTTTTTTATTCTTGAACTGAATTTTTTTGTATTAATTTCGACTTAATATTTTTTTATACTAGTTATATTTTGCCTCTATTATAGATATTTCTGACTCCGCCCCTGACAATATACATTTTTTTTAAAATTTTTTATGTTAAATGGACTTCATATATCAAAAATAATATAATAAATATAAATACATTATATAGTGTAATTGGTTAGAATGAAAAAAAATTAAAGTGCATAATTAAAGTCTCCATCCGAAACAAAATTGTTGACTCCGCCCCTATATATAAAGTAATCAATTCTAAGATATTCTTCGGACAAGTATGTTATTTAATCGTCAACAATCTCATCAATTTTTATTTTTTTTTCAAATTTTGTATTTTTAACGAAATACAAGTTATATTTATAAAAGCAGAAGTAAATCTTTTCTAAGTCCAATCACTGCCGACAAATAAGAGTTCCTATTAAATTAGATGAGATGAATTGTAGTGCATTGTTTTTATCCTCGTTGCCATGCATGCATGATAATGATATATGACCAGAATTTCATGATGATAATTTTAAATTTGCATAAAAGAGCAAAGTCTGTCAAAACAAGTAATGAGACATCAATAGACGCAAGCCAGTAGTCCACCGGCTTACACGTGGTTGCCTTTCATTTTTTGCTTCCGACCAAAGACAAGAAGCAGCTTTCACGGCCTGATTAACTATAAAATAGTATGCTAATTAAGAAAAGGATCATAACATTATAGTAATATCCTCACTTTTTTTTTATTGGGTTTTGACGAACACGATACCGATACCGATAACGAAAAACAATGCCTAATTAACTATAAAATAGTATGGTAATTTAGAAAAAGATCATAATATTATAGTAATTATATGAGATGATTCTAGCACAATGAATTAGATGACAGATCTCTCTCTTTATAAGTTTGAGTTTGCCAGGAAAGTCGAATGCTTAACAACGAATGACTATTGAGAAAACGTAATGAACGGTGATGAAATTCTCTACCGTTGATCTAATCACTCGTAAGTTCTCGAACAGAGTCTCGTCACTCAAAAAGAAGGATTAGAAGGGTGTCGGAGTAATTTTTGGTGTGATCCCTCCGACGATTAAGCCAATATTTGAGAGAAGGATTGAAAACATTATTCTATTGCTTGGGTAAGGGGTACCATACCTTAGATTTGAGCTTGAGAGTATTATTTATACTTCTATGGAGTTAATTATTACGGACGGCTCAGTCCCTTGGAGGGAAGATACTTGATTGGTTTATTAGGAGGGTAGCACATGGTGCATAGACCTTGAGCAGAGCGCCTTCTCCTTCACGTGGCAGAAATTTTTGCATTTAATGCTCGAATCCTTGAGCAATTAATGCTCGCTTTTCTAATTTTGTCGAACAATAAACATGTCATATCCTTCTATGGTGTCATTTAATGTGCCCTGGTAGTGGTTCCGCATGCATAGGGGCAATTTCGTCCATCACCCCCTAAGGGGTCAGGAATTAAATGTCTCATACTCTGTACCCCTTCTTCAATGGTTATTGAACTGCCTTTTCAACTATTTTGGCTGTCTTCGGAAGGGTGCTTGATGATTGATAACTGTTGTCTAAATTTGATATTGACAATTTACGTGCAAGTATACACGATCAACAAGTAATAAAGTGATAAGTAGAGTATCATTCCCACGAAAAATTATTGCTAATAATATCAAAGTACTATCTTTGTATCAATTCAATTTTGTTTAAACAATTGGAATTAAACTATAAAATGACTAAATTAAAACTAAATCTAAACTTAACAATCAATAGTTGAATTTACTAGAGAAAAGAAGTTAAGATTATAACTTGTTCTAATATTTCACATCAAATCTTTCTAACTCTCTTTTTAGTTAATTGATCAAAATAATTTGTTAACTGAGAACTCAAAGTTATTTATCAAACCTCTTCCGATAGTTAGATAAAATTATCTCTTCCAATTAAATTACTATATTTCTATGCAAAATAAGTTGGAATAGATTTATTAAGTTTAAACTCTCATAAAAGTTACACACGACATATAGGTATATTCATATCCTATACACAAACCCAGCTATTCAATCCTAAGAAGAATAAATTAGACGAATGTCATCATATTCCGATATAAACCTAGAATTCATCTCCCAATTTCATTTAGGTTATCAAATTAATTGTTGGCCACACAATCATACATCAATCACAAAATATGACAAACAACTCATATAAGATCAATAAGAACTAGAAACGAGAGTAGATTAATTTAACTAGATATAGGTTCCATTACAATCTTAATAAAAATTTAGTTCATAACGTAATTGAAAAATTAAACAACATCTTAGCAAATCAAGAAATAAAAGTAAGAGAAAAGAATGAAAATTTAGGTGCATTCTTCAATCCTTCTCTAGCCTTCAAGACCAATCTTCTTCGTGTCGATTCCTTCGATTCTTGTCTTCAATTTTCTTCCAATTCCTTGGCTTTTTTAGATGTTTTCAGCTCCCAAAAGTCAGTATATCATCCCCACACAAAACCTAGCATATATATAGCTTTAGAGTCTAATTTCGGGTCAAAAACAAGGTAAAATTCGCGTCACGGACCAACACAAGCGCGGGGGCACCCAAAATGGCGCTGGGGCGCGTCCCCCTTTCGAGCCTAAACTGCCATTTAGCCTCCTCTTCCAAAAATTCAACTTTTTGGCTCCAAATTGGCCTTGTTTCTTCCTAAATGATCATGATTCCTTTCAAACTATCATCCCTACAAAATAATATCAAAACACACAAAACAAATAAAAATGAACATAAAATAATTAAAGACATGCAATTTCATTAAGCTGAACGTACTCAATTCGTAAGTGTAAAACTCACTCATCAATAGCCAAAAACTTAATTTCAGGCAGGGACAACTGTCCAGACTTTGAAAATCTTCAAAATTCGAGGAGGAAAATACCCTAGAACTCACTATCTCCAACCCACCTCGACTTACACTCAGCATGATCGAAGCCAGAACCACACTCGCTGCCGGTAAGGGATGTGGTTCGGGGCCCATGGACACTTCCTCCAACCAGGGACGAACTTGTTTTTCTGGGGTTATGATCCCGAGGGTGACTTCGCCACCTGGTCCACCTCTAGTTGATGCTCCAGTGGTGCCAACACCACCTAGTCATGGTCGCGTCCATAACAAAGATCCTTAAGTTGAGGAGAGTAGGATAAAACAAAGGCATGATTGGGCTGGCCGAGGCAGGGGTGCTCTTTATTCGACGCCGACACCAGCACCAATTCCTACTGGTGGTCAGATTAAGCCAGTCGCTTCTCCAACTCCAGAATGGCGTGCTTGGGCCCGAGATCGTAACAATGAGCCAATTTGGGTGTCCGAATCCATTGTTGGCTCTTCTCACATTGCCTACGCCGTGAGTGAAGCCCTTCATTTTGATGTTGATATAGAGGTCCATCGGGCGTGTGGGAGCAACCAACTATTCCGCTCCCTCATCCAGAACTCTCTGGTGGTAAGATTACAAAACTTGTGTGGATTTTCATGTTTACGAATTCCTTGGCATTTAATTTCCTGATTTCTCTTCCAAGTAGCACAACAGGTTACCGTCATTGCGAAGTGCTTTCATGTTCATCGGGCCAAGTTCCAAGAATTCGAGAAACATTGTGTCGAACTTGAGAATGCCCGAGGGGAGCTTGCTGCAGCTAAGGAGGAGGTGACAGCTTAGGACAAGACTTTGGAGATTCAAGGAATGTAAATTGACGAGCTATTAAAAGAGGGTCAAAACGCCAAGGCATAAACTAACAAGATCAAGGCACTGCTTGACGATCTCGAGAGGAGGATGACCGAGACTACGAAGCTAACATTTGTGACCGAGGCAAAAGTGTTTGAGTCAGATCAAACCTATGCCTCCCTCACCCTAAGAGTTAGACAAACTGAGGTCTGAGCTGGAGGCTTGCAGTCTGTCGGAGAAGGAGATAGTCAACCACTATGTCGATGACATTGTGGTGGCATTTGAGGAGACAAAGAGAGAGTTCTTAAAAAATGGATAAGATGAGACACTTAGGGCCACCGGGGTTCCTACCGAGTCCCCAATCTTTAAACAACATGAATATACACTCATTCTGTTGAAATGGAGCAAGCAACGATCGAGATTAGGTCACCTTAGTTGCATTCAGCTTTAACTCGTACTCACGTAAAATGCCAAAGGCATCCTCTAGGTGTGACGTCTCTAAACTCGATGGTCTTTTTTTAACCGTTGACCACTCATCAACCCGCGAAATTACCCATGATTATCGTACCACTCGACATCACGTCGAAGCCAACCCTTTAACAGGGACTATATTCACGCAACTGTGGTTCTTTACACATTAATTTATAGCTATTTTATCCCATAGGACATCTTTGAGCAAGAAGAAAGATTGCCCAAGAGCTGAGCAAAAGAATTCAAAATTTTGTAGTTTTGTGAGAAACTTCCGAAAGATCGAGCATACTGGAACCCTATCTTTAAGAAAGATGTGTTGACTTACCAGAAGGTGTGTTCAACCTTCCGGAAGAAGTTGCACACTGAATTCCCTAATTTTAGAAAAATGTGCAGACCTTCCAAAAGGTTAAAATCAACCATCCAGAAGGTTTCACCCACTGATCAACTTTTTTCTTTGTCTTTGTCCAAACCTTTCGGAAGGTTTTGCCTAATCATGTTCATACACTTTCTAGGTGTGACGTCTCTAAACTCGATGGTCTTTTTTTAAATGTTGACCACTCGTCAACCCGCGAAATTACCCATGATTATCGTATCACTCGACATCACGTCGAAGCCAACCCTTTAACAGGGACTATATTCACGCAACTGTGGTTCTTTACACATTAATTTATAGCTATTTTATCCCATATGACATCTTTGAGCAAGAAGAAAGATTGCCCAAGAGCTGAGCAAAAGAATTCAAAATTTTGTAGTTTTGTGAGAAACTTCCAGAAGATCGAGCATACTGGAACCCTATCTTTAAGAAAGATGTGTTGACTTTCCAGAAGGTGTGTTCAACCTTCCGGAAGAAGATGCACACTGAATTCCCTAATTTTAGAAAAATGTGCAGACCTTCCAAAAGGTTAAAATCAACCATCCAGAAGGTTTCACCCACTGATCAACTTTTTTCTTTGTCTTTGTCCAAACCTTCCGGAAGGTTTTGCCCAGAATAGCCTATTCCACTTGTTTTCGATTGGCAATCTACTCCAATCCATAGCCTATTCCACTTGTTTTCGATTGCCAATCTACTCCAATCCATTTCAAATCAATCCAATACATGTTTAATGAAATTTTTTCACATGAAACATGATACAACAAGTTCTATTACAAGCAATTCCATATATTTACATGCCAAAATAAAGCCACATCTTGGCTTTCCTTCCTCCTTAAGAGCCTGAATGAGAGTCATCCACCAACGTATATCTCGCACCTGAAATGTTGTCCCATAAAGGGTGAGCCACGCTTAAAAGGGTATCTCTTAAAGAAGCTACTCCCCACCTTAGATGCATATAAAATGTTCACATACAACAATCAACCATTCAAAATATTCCAATCAAGAATATGCATTCAATGATAAGGATCTTATGTCATGCCATGAAATGAGATAAGACTCACTCATGCATTTTAACTTGAACCCTCTCTAGCTCATTCAACACAATGCAATGACAATATGTGTAAATCCGTCATTGATGAAATACATCAAATGATCATTTTTAAATAAAAGTCATGTGCTTATAAAATTAAGTCATTGTTGGATGTTACACATCGAATGACTATTTTATAAAACAAAATCATCTGTCTTTGTTGGGTAGCGGATCTTCGGAATTTCACCACCGGTTCCGCACACCGTTACACTTTTTTGAAATTTCACCTTAAGAGAGTGTATCAAAACTAAGTAGTCAGGTCATGCACCCAAGGGAGAATCTAGTCTTGCTTGCTATACCCGACACAAGTTTTTCATGCAATCGTGCAATTTAGTTAGAACATCGTCCCAACTTTTTTCGAGCCCACCCATCATCCACCAAGTATGGTGTTTGATCGAATCATGCATACACACGCTCACACTCATACCCAATGCCCATGAATGTGACACCAACATCATGCCCAATATGCAATGAATGTCAAATGAGCAAATTCCACAATTTTATTGCCAATTATATCAAAAGCATACAATGTTCACAATTCATCATAATACTAACATATCATAAAACATATATTAACATTATATCCAATAACAAATCTCAAGCATGTTAGCACATAGTCAATGCCAATAACACACAGAATTCACAATACACAATACAAATACATTGCATGCTCACATAATATCCATTTTTCTAAGAAATCACATTACCTATGCAAACATACTTAATTTCACATTTACATTTAATCAAACACCTTCAAGGCACCCAATCATGTAATTACATACATGCTTAATTTTTATCACATAGTTCAAGAATCACATTACATAATTTATACATACCAAATTTAATATAAAATTTATTCTACCCACTTTAGATACCCAATTCATCAAATTCTCAACAATAGGCAAGTGCTAAAAATATTTAACAACCTACCCATTCTATATCACATTTCTAGGTTGAAAATAAACCTAATTAGCATAAAAACCTACCTCTTGAAGTGTAAAACGAGTTGTACAACCCTCAAGAACCCGATTCAAGCTAGAATCTTCACTTTTCCCAAATCCTGTTTCTTGGAATTCGGTACAAACCCTCCTTTTTGGTATGGTTGCATAGCTCTCGTCGAAAAGATCGACTTTAATTCCTAGCTCAAGTTGATTCGAGCGACAGAGAGGCGTAGATCGTAGAGAAAAATTGAATTTTCTCTCTTTTTCCTCTCTTTCTTTCTCCAAAGTGAACCCTATAGAGAATAGGGGAAGAAATCTGATTTTCTTCCTCTTTTTATAATTTCCAAACACTTGGTCCACAATGCGCCACACGACCTCTTTTTTCGGGTCCATTTTTACCCCGAAACGATTAAATTTCGCTCTGGTTCAAGTTCAAAATATTTTTATTTCAACTTGTTTTAAATTATTTTTCAAATTTTAAAATTTTATTTTAAAATTTTCGTTTTTAGGTCACCCGAGACTTAATCGTCTCATAAAATGTAAAAATTTCAACTATTTCAGAATTCGATAAAAATTGATGGGGTAGCTAGATTTCATGAGACGAATCCAACGGTGAGGTCTGTTTCATCAACCGAGCTCTAAAAAATTTCAAGTTTGTAACCCATATGATAACAACATATTACCCTTTTGCCCTTTTTATAAAAAGTTCAAATTTACCCGAGTTTTACACCAGGTTCGCGATATGGTCACCTCGACGCTTGCTATGATCAACATATCATCGATTTACACTTCCATGGTATTCCCCAGTTGTCGCTTGAACATCCAGTTCACAGTCTTCTCTTGATCAAATAGATGGAGGGGGATTTGGTGGTAACCAGCTCGGGCATCTATGAAGTTCATGCACTCGTGTCCCACCGTGGCATCGACTAACTGATCAACCTTGGGGAGGGGATATTTGTCTGTTGGACAAGCCTTATTCATATTCGTGAGATCTACACAGACACGCCACTTCCCACTCTTCTTTTTTGCATAGACGATGTTTGATAACCATTCAAAAAATTGCACCTCTCAGATGGCGTTGGCTTCCAGGAGCCACTCTACCTCTTCATTCATTGCCTGGGCATGGTGCGGTACCGCACGCCAAGGGTTTTGTTTAAGGGGCTTGTGATTGGGGTTGACATGTAGCCTATGGGCTATAAAATCAAGACTTATGCCTTTCATCTCTGTGGCATTCCATGCAAACACAATCACATTTTTGTTGCAAGAAGTTTGTCCTCTTGCAATTCGGATATGGTCAAGCGGATTAGGAAGTATCATTTGCAATTCGGTACGAATGAAGAAATTTTGAACAAATGGGTCAAAACTCGTTGATAGGAAAATAGAGAAAAACAAAGTAATGCCAAGAGCTTCGTCAATCCACTGTTCATTGATAAACGAATCTCTTTCTTTATTAGCTCATGCCAAATGAAAAAAAAGATGAGTCATTTTTCCCTCTTGTGAAATCATCCCCTTCTTTTAGGAGTACCTTCTGGAGGTCTTCCATAGAGTGGTCGGTTAGGTCAATCTACAGCTCATTGATGCCTAACTACCCCGATTGTAGTTTCTATTTATTCAACACTTCCTCCAGGGCACGTCACTTTCCTTGGACATGATCCCGACTTTCACGTTGACATAAAAATAAATTTTTGATGAGAGTTGGTCTCTGCAAATCTTCATTATCACCTCTAGAGTGGGAAACTTCAATTTCTGGTGGTAAGTGGAATGCACTTTTCCAACTGAGTGCAATCAAGTTCGTCCCATGATTACGTTGTACGGTAAATCAAAATCAGTCACCATGAACTCCATATCAATCGTGACATCCTATGGTGACCCGTAGAATGATCTTTCCTAGAAGTAGACTGAACGATCCATTGAACCCGACAAAGAGCTGTCTTGATGATGGTAAGATCTTTGGACCCAAGGCCCATCCGTTTGAGCACGTCAAGGTACATTACCTCTAAGGAGCTCCCCAAGTCGACCATGACCCTCTTGACCTCGATGTTTGAAATACACAGAGTTATGATCAGGGCATCATCATGGGAAGGGCATCATCTTGGTGAAGTGCCACGCCTACTAGATCGGCGTTTGAGAAGGTGATTCCACCTTGATCCATCCGCAGCTTCTTACTTGTTCGACCTTCGTCTTTTTTCCTCCACTTTTCTAAGCGAAGGCTACACTTTTCAAGTTGAACCTAAAAATGTTGGTTGTCGGCCGTTCTAGAGGGCAGTCATGAATGATGTTGATTACATTGTCATGGACAATGGAATGGTCAACAGTGGCATTTGTCACCCTCGGTGTCTCCTTCTCAATATACTCCTAGAGGTGTCATTCTTGGACCAGCTTTTTTAGGAAGGGCTTGTATACTCGACAATCCTCGGTGACGTGCCCCACATCCTTATGGTATGAACATCTAGGGTTTTGATTTCTGCTGGAAAGATTGCCCTGCATCTTGGGTAGCCACTTGAAGAATGAATTATTTTTAATCTTTGTAATAACTTGTAGATAGGTTCCTTGAACAAGGTGTGAATGCCCCTAAAAAAATTCCCCGATGTCGGAATCAAACCTTTCTTAGAAGGGGACCCCTATTTTTCCTTATCCTTTTTCTTAGGAGCTAAATTTTTTCCTTTACTTTCTGTCAACTCGTATTCTATCTTTGAATACTTGTTGATACGGGACATCAACTTACCCATGTCCACCAGTGTTCACTTTGTCAAGGATCTGTAAAGGTGTGTGTCTTGGGATAAACCAATTCAAAAAAGGTCACTGCCATGACTTTGGAGAATTCTTCTACCTCGTTCACCTCCTCCTAGTAACGAGTGACATATTGGTGGAGCTTCTCACCCTCTTTCTGTTGGAGAGTCAACAGGGATCCCACATCCTTAGGGTGTTTGCTCCCTGTGATGAATCGCACAGAAAATTGTCTAGTCAACTCTTTTAGGACCCTATACTATTTGGTGGGAGGGTCTTGAAACATTTCATGGCTGTATCGCTGAGGCTCATCGAGAATACCCTACACAATAGCCTATGGTCTAAGTGGTACAAGGACATTAATTGCTTATATTGTCGGAGGTGAGCCTTTAGGTTGGAACGCCCATCATAAACCTTAAACCGTGATACGATAAACTTCTTTGGTACCTCCACCTCTGTGATGTTCTTACTGAATGGTGATTGGATGGCCTTGTTGCCCGTATTGTCGTCGCAATCGCGGGTGGACCTTCCATCCTCATTGAGTCTAATTTGGACCTCAAGTATTCCTCATCTTTGTGGTGTCTCCTCTCACCAAGGTCATGGTGCGCTGAATGTCGCCTGGCCCCTCCATTCTTCACAGAGAGGGTTGACCCCTCATTAGACTTATCTTTGCCTCCTTATCCGGACAGTCTTCAACGGAGATCATTCCAAGCCAAGGGTCTACCCATTTTAGCTGGGACCTTCAGGTCCTATCCATTGGCCCTCGGGCGTTTCAGAGCCTTAGAGCCTCCTGCTCCGCTGCTAAGACGGTTTCTCAAGTCACTAGCCCCCACCTCTTTGACAGGGGACTCCCTATACAGTCGTATGCTTTGAGAAACCCCGTCGAAGAGTGCAAACTCATCAAGTCTATTGAGTATATTTACATTTTTCTCCTCGATTTGCTTTAGACGGTTACCCAACTGTTCCTCGATGATATTAACGAGTTGACAGGCCGAGGGCCTTTCCTTTTCACCCCCAAGATTTAGTTTAGTTTGGTGGGTTCTTCTCTGTAGTGGATTGGATGTTCCTTGTTGACACTTTCAACCTGATCCTCCATTTTCGATATGGAAGGAGCTGACATGTCCTAATTCTTTTGTTGAGGACCCTTTCTTTTCAAACGCATGTTCACCATGGTCACTATTACTTGAAAACTTAGTCGTTCCCATAAATGGTGCAAAATTATGTGGGATTATTCTAGCACAATGAATAAGATGACTGATCTCTCCCTTGACGAGCTCGAGTTTGCTTGGAAAGTCGAATGCTCCACAACGAATGACTATTGAGAAAACGCAATGAACGGTGATGGAATTCTCTACTAACGATCTACTCACTCGTAAGTCCTCGAACAAAGTCTTGTTACTTAAAAAAAGGGTTAGAAGGGCGCTAGAGTGTTTTCTAGCATGACCCCTTCGACGATCAAGTCCATAATTGAGAGAGGGTTTGCAAATACTATTCTATTGCTTGGGTAAGGGGTTGCATACCTTAGATTTGAGCTTGAGAGTATTATTTATACATTTTTGGAGTTAATCATTGAGAACTGCTGAGTCCTTTAGAGGGAAGATGCTTAATTGGTTTATTAGGAGGGCAGCACATGGTGCACAGACCTTGAGCAGAGCGCCTTTCTCCTCACGTGGCAGAAACTTCTACATTTAATACTTAGATCCTGAGCAATTAATGCTTGCTTTTCTGATTTCGCCAAGCAATAAACATGTCCCATCCTTTTGTGGGGTCATTTAATGTGCCCTGGTTGTGGTTGCACATGCGTAGGGGCAATTTCACCTATCACCCCCTAGGAGTCAGTATTTAAATGTCTCATACTCTGTACGCCTTCCTCATTGGTTGCTGAGCTTTCTTTCCAACCATTTTGGCTACCTTGGGATGGGTGCTTGATGATTAAAATCCAACCCTATTCCCAAGTAATGATGCTCTACTTTGCCTCGATCGTGGGTATACTTGCATCAATTGACCTTCCCATCTTTCTTTGGGAATTTAAATCATCATTTGGTGGGAGATAACCATCAAAACAATTGTTCATATTTTGCTGGTATTAATGGTCTGATGCCTAGGCTCTAAGGATGGAGTCAAGGGGAAGGATCCTTCCAAGTTATCCCATGTCGAGGACATGTGTCACACCGAGAACACTCTTGGAGACGAAGCAGTCGAGGATATGTGTCACTTAGGGAATGCTACTAAAGACATTCATGTTGAGGACACGTGTCAATCAGAGGACGCTCCAGGGGAACTTCATGCTGAGGACACGTATCAAGCAAAGGACGCTCCGAGGGACTTTTGTGCCGAGAACACGTGTCAAGCAAAGGGATGCTCCAAGTGAGTTCATGACGAGGACACGTGTCATCTCCCCATTATACTTCGGAAACGTCTCATCAGTAAAATTTTTACTTTCTTTTTTCATGAATTTTAACAAACACGGATGCGAATAATAATGATATGATACGAAAATATCAATACATAGATCACACAATACAAAGCGAATAGACACCCCTAATCTTGTGCGCATAAAGACAACTATTTACAAACAAACTGGGACTATAATATGAATCTGTAGAGTTCAATCATCATTACTTTCACAGTCATACTTCGATTTTAAGTGAGTGTCTATTAACTTACTCTAGAAGAGAGGGGATAGGGCGCTGCTTAGAGATGGGTGAAAAGGCAACCCAAGTCTTGAACTAAATAAAAATTATATTTGTACATGCCGTCACATTTGTAGATATCGCTCTTACGACTTGAGCCTCCGATCTTTCAATTGGGAGGCGAAGGATATGCTTTTCGAATGATCGTGATACTAAACAATGACAGTTATTACTATTTTCAAAATACTTGAATTTTCTTTTATTTCTTATTTGTATGTTGAAAGGGAAAGAATCAGAATATTACTTTGTTTGATTACAAGTTCATTTTATCAAATATTAGGACTAAAAATTAATTTAATAATCACAATGAGTTATGTTAGCTAATAATTAACATCAACAAATCAAGTGTAAATATTATTATTCTTTAAAAAAAATGTTGTACTTGATGACATGGAAAATAGAAACTACATAATTGCTTACCTAGGTAGCATGTAGTCATTTTTTATCATATATATATAAACTAGTGTGACCCATGCAAACATGTTTTTTTAATGTATGTTTTGAGTTATTCTGATTAAAAATAAAATTTAAATGAGTTATTATAATTAAACAGTTAAAATTTAAGTGAGTTATTAAAGTTAAAAAGTTTAAAATTAAAATTTAAATGAGTTATCCCATGCAAAATACATTTTTTTTTGTATGTTAAGTTACTCTAATTAAAAGGCAAATTTAAATGAGCTAATGTAATTAAAAAATTAAAATTTAAGTGAGTTACTGTAATTAAAAAGTTAAAAGTTAAATTTAAATGAGTTATCGTAGTTAAAAATTTATAAAATTAAACCGTAATGTAAATTATTGAATTTAAACGATTTGAGTTATTATTGTGTTTTTTTAAGTGAGCACTACTATTATAAATTAAAAAAAATATGGGAATTTATTTTTTGTGAGGCTGGCCAGCAGGTCTCCCCGTAACAACGCTGAGGCTTAAAAGTTGGCCCCACCATGTTAGGGGCACATTTTGAGTTCCGGCTATGAATGTCCATTCATTTCATACGCCATTTTCATTAATTTGGATCTGTTCAAGACGAATACTTACGGATTAAAATCGGGATTGACTCGGGCCTTGGCTTTGGAACTAACATTGGAACTAACATGTCTCTGATTGTTTTGTCAATCACCTTGCCGCTTCTCAGTATAGTGATAACTTGAGCTTGGTCTTGTGGGGTTTCCATTATTAAAGGATTTTCCACATAAAATTGACTTTGTAGTTATTTTGGTTAGACTGACAACTTGCCTTTCCCGTGTGTGTTCATGGACTGGGTCAATTTTTAGATGTGGCATTTGAAATCTTTGAAAGACTAGGTAGTTTGTGCTTTAAAATCGGTGAAAACCTGCGTGGAATGAGTATTGTAGTTCATTTGGATTTACATGAACTGATTCAGTGTATCCTCTAGGTTCCTCTTATGTGGTGGTTGGTATGGTTGATATGCAGGAGGTCCTTGAGGTGGTGGTTGTGAATTTTGTGGATTCATAGGAGTTGATTGTGTGTTTCTCCAATTGAAGTTTGGGTGATTCCATCACCCTAGATTGCATGTTTTAGAGTATGGGTTAAAGTAAGGCTTGTTGAAGTTGAAAATTGCATTTGTTTGTTCCAACAATACTTCTTTGAATGTCAAAATGGTAGGACACTCCCCGGTAGGGTGTCCAATCAATGCACAAATCCCGCACACTTGTTATGTGGGAGGGCCAACATTAACCTAATGAACCCTTTTCATTCAAGCTTTCGAGATAGGGTGGACATTTTTCTCTTAGGTCATCATCCTCTTTCAAGACATACTTACCCCTTTGGGAAGTAGATGTTCTAGTTTCAACAGTGGTAGGATAGGCTGAGTCTCATATCTGAGAACTATCAGATATGGTGTCAAAAAAATTAAATGCCTCCTCCAGACTCTTTCCCATAAACTCTCCTTGAGCCATCATTTTGACAAATTGACGTAGTCTAGTGGGCAAAGAGTCATAGAAAAATCTTACTAAAGTCAAATTCTCAAAAGCATGGTATGGGCAAGATTGGAGAAGATTTTTGAATCTCTCACAACATTGATAGAATGTTTCCCCTTCTTTGACCGAAAAATTCATGATTTGTCTTTTGAGTGCATTGGTACGATGTAAGGGAAAAACATTTCTAAAAAATTCATTCTACAATGCCTGCCAATTAGATATTGAATGGACTTTTAAAGAATTTAATCATTGTTTAGCTTTGTCCTTTAAAAAAAAAAGGAAAAAGTTTCAACTTGGTCAATCTTAGTGTTGTCTTGAAATGTTCCACATACTTCCTCAAAATCTTTTACATGCAGATAAAAATTTTTAGATTCTAGTCCATGAAATTGAGGAAGTAGCTGCACTGTCCCCGCCTTTATATTAAAGAGTGGCACATTTGCAGGAAACACAAAATAAAAGGGGACACTATTTCTTGTGGGATGTAAGTAATCCCGCAACGTTCGAATGTTAGGTATTTCCCTCTCTCTCACAGAAACTTCTCCTTGTCTTTCATTATTTGCCATATTATTATCAAAAGGGTTTGCTACTGATCTAGGTGAAGATGGTTCAGAATAGTTCATAGATCCAACAGATTCAGCTGGCAAATTTTGAAAGCAATGATCGTCCTCAATCAAAAAAAAAAAAAAATATACACAGTAAATCAAAGGGAGAATATATACAAAAAGGAAGTATTTTTACCTTTTACCTTTTACCTTAAAACACCCTTTATGATTCCTTGGCAACGGTGCCAAAAATTTGACTTGATCCGATATGTGTAAACCCAAGTGCAAGTAGTCAAGTTATAGTAATAATCTGATTAAGTCTAGAGTCGAATCCATAGAGAACTATTGTTGGTGTTTTGAAGTAAGCAGTAACAGAGACCATGTGATTGTAACCTTTGAGATTTATAGTGATGATGTTTAGAGATTTTCCTAGATCAAATATATCATTCTTTCCAAGAAGATTTCTAGACAAAAAATAAGATAAATTTAAATGTAAACAATCATCCTTTAGTTCAAGGATCTAAACATATAGTTAATCATCCGATTTATTATACTTGTGTTTGGTAACTCAATTAACTCCCGTGTCAACAATAAGTTAATCGGAAGATAAAGGTAGATTGTAAGAATTAAGTGCATGGTTTCGATGTTTTTCTAGAATTTTACAATAATTTTTTGTGCTGAGACTTAACTCGTCTACAAACAAACAAGTGTTTCTACAAGGTATCCAATCATGGCGTTAATATTTCATCATTTAAATGAAGTACAATAATTGTGAAGATTGAAAAGTAGTCATGAAGATCTAGCTGGGGTACTTGCCTTGAACCAATGAGTCTTTCTATGCAAGAGTCATCTATGTTATAGAAAGTATTCATGGTTACACAAAGTATCTTAGCTTTCCTAGATGCAGTCAATCATTCGATAAGCAAGTAAAATATAAAGCATTTAAGCGTAAATGAAATGCACAAATATAACTTGCGGATAATTTATACATGTCCATCACCTCTTACTAAAGAGTGAATGAGAAACTACTCACTCTTCATGGCTTTGGTAAAGCTAAAAAAATGAGTGATGCTCATCTCTCCAAGTAGAGGAATTACTAGGTAAAGTACAATAAGCGAGGAGCCGATCTTCGACAAATAATGAGTGAATCATGTTCCACCCTTTATGACTTTGGTAAAATACTAGAAAAGTGGAAGAGTTTCACTCCTCTAAGGGAAGAAGGAAGCGAAAGAAACTAACAATGAAAGTAGAAGAATGCTAGTCACATTTGGAAGGTTTCCACCACAACCAAAAGATGATCTATCTCCTTCTATACAAGTAAAATACAATCGTAAGTCTAAGACTAATTCTACAACTACTTCTCCTAACCTCCTTAAAGCTCCCACAATGGGTGTATTTATAGGCAAGGAGGAGGGGACAAGGGAATGTAAAAGAATTGTGCAAGGCAGCCAAAGTCCAAGTAAAAGTCAACCACTCTGCAGCCAATCTAGGGATAATGTTCGAACGTTGTCTGGTGTTCGAACGTTCTTCCTGTCTTTGTTTGGTGGGCGTTCGAACGCCAAATGTAGTTTGAACCTCCCACTCAAGTGGCCTCTGGTCTTCTGTAAGAGCTACTTTCATACGCCATGAACCACTGCCTCTGTACTCATCAGTCTGGTTTTCAATAATTCAAGACAACGTTCAAACGTGGATTATCGTTCGAATGTTGTACTCAAAGAAGTACTTTTGTGTTTTTTTTCCTTCTTTGGTGCAACACGCCATGCATAGTACTTCAACAGTCTGATCTTTAATAAATCAAGAGAACGTTTGAACGTTACATTTCAAACATTCTTGCCTTGGTCCAAGCTTTTCCCATTTTACTCCAAAATATGTTGGTGTTGCATGAAAGTTTGATATTTATTGTCTTTGGTCCCTTGTACAATTTATGTCCCGAATTGTTATCATTTAAACTCCATTAAAGTATAATTAGTCTTAAAAGACATAGTAGTATGCTGATTTTAACTACTAATCACTTACAATTTCGCTAGATCTAAGAAAGTTGAACTTTACTATCCTATTCTTCATATCATGGCCCAATATATTTAGGAACATAGTCACCATTTCTTCGAGACTTACATATTGTGCGATTTAAGCCACCAACTTGTTCAACCAAATTACAAAGAACATGAAAAATATGTCTATCCATCCTAAGTTGTTCTATGTAATTGATGTCACTGTCACCAATTAGATGGTGCAAGTGTTCAACTTGTAATCGATTTCTAGACAATAACATTGATGTTGTGGTTTTGATTGTCTCTCCATTTCCTATAACACTACTATAAGGACCACAAAAAAATAGATCATCTATTTTCTCGTCTTACCCAACATAATAATCAATTTAGCGATGTCGTCAATGCGGTTTGAAATTTTATCACCTCAACGCCCTTGCATTTTCGTGTACAATAATGAAGTTAATACTGAATGTGGTATGCATGTAATGCAATTTACTATAATTAACACAAATCAATAGCATGATGGTTACAAACCAAACAAGCAATTCCCAAGTATTCGCACACATAAAATTAGAAAAGCATGGACAAAGAAAATTCGAATATATTTACAATGAAAGTCAACAACATGTAAAAATATCATAAAATGTCAAACCACCAATAAATAAATTGATCTAACGTAAGGGAAGAAGAAGAATGACAACGAGGTGTACATAGAGAACCACTACTGATAAATAAATTAACAAGTTAGTGTGTTTGCTCTCTTCTATGGAACCAGATCTGTGTGGGTTAATGGAGCAACAACAAGTTAGAGAGAGAAAGAAAGAGAGAGAGAGCGATCGATGGTCAAATGGATATGGAACCAGATTTGTCCCAAAGATGGTTAGATTCCCTCGTTCAGTCCATACACACGCACAAACTGAGAGAAAAGTTTCCATGTAAAAAACAAAACCAAACCTGTTGGGGATGCCCAAAGAAGCAGATCCAACCACAAGAGGAGAAACACAATCTACACAACACCACCAACAGCTGAAGTGGTGGCTTTCCCTAGAAACCCAGAAGTAGAAAAATCATTAGCTAGATCTTTGGGTAATGGGTTTTCATTGGTCTATAGACCCACACAGTGCATTCGATGGTTAGATTTAAGCAGATATGGATCTCTGTAGTGAGCCAAATATTTGGATAATGCTGCTTAAATCTTTTGTTCAGTCCAGAGAGAGAGAGGGAAAGAGAGACGTTTACCTCCGACTAGCCTAGTCGTATTCCTTGCTGTGTTCCTCGTTGCCTTCACAGAGAGAGCACCTCTCAACTGCAAGCCTTGAATGAGAAATGAGAGGGGTATCAGATCTTCGACAGTAAAACAAGAGTGTGGTATTAGATCTTGGATAGTACGGTGGTGTTTGGATCGAACGATTAGGGGGGATTATAGGTGGGATTGGATTAAGATAATGAATGGACCCACTTATCCTTGGTTTGGTTGAACAAAGTGGAATGAGCTCCTCGGTGGGATTCAAAAAATCGTCTTTGTCTTGCAGAGTGGATAATCCTTCCCAGGCAGGATTATCTCAACCCATGTGAATGGAGGGATTCAAAATCTAGTGAAGGGGATACATGACTAAATTACATAAACACCCTTGAACAGTTGGATGTTTGAGACCCTGCGCATCAGAGTGTGAGACCCTCCAAGGCAATGGTTGGATGGGAGTCATATTTGTTTGAATCCAATGTAAAAACCAACAATTTTTCTGGGTACTTACAACCAATTATTTGATGTATGGAATGGAATTAATTGAGGTTGGATTGAATTTCACTGGTCAAAATGGATCTCAGAGATATATAATGAAAACAGAGCCTCAGACAATTGTACTTACAACCTTCTCTGTTCTTGGCTCTCCCTCTTTGGTTTTAATTTCTCTGCTTTTCCTTGATGTGCTGAATAGAGAGGTTGGGACTCTCTCTTCTTCGGATCTTAGAATGTGATCTCCTTGATCAAAGGATTTGGGAAGACTTCATCTGTCTGTTGGAATTCCACTCTCTCATTTCCCATCTGAATCACAGGTTTACCAAGGCTGAAAATTCATGTTCTACCAATCCATCTTTCACTCTACATTTTATACACAAGCCAATCCACCACCAAAACCACACCTTTCACTCCAGCCCATCACTCTCTTAAACCAGCTTCCCAACACCATTTTTCCTTTTTCTCTGTCGAAGAGTGGACTCACAAGAGTGAGGGGAGGGGAGAGAAGTTTTGGGTCTTTAGGAATGGCTGGTAATGGAGTTTTTGCTGAGATAATTGATGGGGATGTCAGATGTGTTCAAGTTCCAGATGCTTCTCTCTCTCTATCTCTGTCTTAATGGTTTCTCTGTGAGTGATGGTGAAGCCGAAGCATCTAGAACCAAATGAGCATTTTAACCAAATTAAAATATAGTGTATACCCTAGTGATTCCGGTTTTTTGCACCTGACCCCCATTATTTTGAAATTAACACATAACTCCCTTATACTTTTGAACTTAATTGCTACCGTTACAAATTATCTATCAATTGACAAATTATAGCATGCAAGCACATGATTTGAGAATAAGTGTGTGAAAATATTCGGTCTAAGTCAACTTTGAATGAAATAGTTTGGGTCTTATTAAAAAATCATAATTGTTCTATGGTATTAGGCCTCATTAAATCTTAAATTTTTAAGATCTTCAAAATTTTATATTCATCCATTTGTTTCATTTTATATGAACTCTTAATCAAATTAACATTTTAAATATAGCAACATATTTTAAATTTATTAGATTTGTACTATTAATTCGGACAATAATATTAAAATGCCCTAAAAATAATGGAAAATAAATTGCATTTGGATCATTGAAAAAATTTAATATGGTTCGGATTAATTTTGCTATTTATTGAAAAAATACAATTAACTTTTACTTTTAAACACACAACTGAGGATTTTAAAGAAAGAAACAGATAACGACTTACGCATGAGTTGTATTAATTTGTGTGTTGTTGTTCTGTTGAATTTTTTTTTTTGCATGATGCATATGATTGTTTGTGATTAAAAGTGTATTGTATAAATTAAATTAAATAAATGAACAAAATATTTATTACAATATTTTTGTAAAAATGCATAATTTATTGATTCATATTTTTTTTTTTGTAAATAAGACAATACTAATGGATTGAATTTTTTTTTCATTCCATTTCAAACATGGTATAGAATTGAATAACATTTTTTTACACAAGGGTGAAATGGTCATTTAAGTTTGTTTTATCTTCACACGTGAATGAGACCCACAAATCAAATGAAACCTATCCAAACATGGGATAGGATTTGAATCCGAACTTTATAATCCTTCAATCCGAACCACATTGCATTGGATTGGATTGGGTTCGGATTCAAATCCAATCCAATCCAATCCAATCCTCTCATGGTGATCCAAACACCACCATAAGTGTATAGAGAAAAGAGAGGGTAAATAAGTAATTAGTCTGCCTTGTCCTGTCAGTTGGGATTTAAACCCAGGGGGAGGTGAGTTAATTTTAACCTAGGGGGGTTAAAATTTATTATAGCAGTGGGTTGGGCTTGGACCCGGGATTTATACCCTGTCTCACTTTTACCTTCCCAAACAAAAAATTTGTGGGCCTCATTGCATTATTAACCTCTCTTTATCCGTGTTAACTCACCTTATGCCACTACTCAAATACACCTATGAAGATAAGTGCAACATGAATCCTTTCAAGAGTTCTACCATGCAGTTTGGTATTAATATCTTCGTCGAAAGGTAACACAACCTTTTTAAATTGCGGCAAGAAGGTACTCCCAAATCACTTTAGACTTCTTTTAATATTTTATTTTTTTTCAATTTTCTTGTTTTGTTAGATTATCAAAAATGTATTAATATGGGATCCATTCACATACAATTGATTCTACCTAAATTCACGATAAATAACTTACTAAAGAAAAAAAATTAGAAAATATGTATTTGACAAAATCCCTTATTGATTCATTCGGGATGCCAACCTCTTCTCACTTCTCCATGTCCAATGAACCTCCAGTGGTGTGCCCACTGGGTCAATTCCTGCTTTGTTTCTTAAATGGAAAAATTGTGAAAAGTACATTGTACGTTATTTATTTGTGAGGAAGTACTTTAATATAAATTTTCTGTGTATAAGTTTTTTTTTTGTGTAAATATTTTGTGAACAGATACACTTTGGTTATTTTTTAAATATTTCATTTACATAAAAGCCTTTTTTTAAATTCATGAAAAATAATTTAGGTAGTTAATTGAAGGATTCAGTTTCCTATTTTTTTGGGGGGACAGAACGTTTGAATTTTGAACTACATTTTCCTCTTTCATTCAACGACTGAAATTCTGAAAACAACACTCTTGTCTTATTAGTTGTTTCCTTATTTTTTTTTATTCTATGGTACTGGATAAATGGTTTTCACAATTAAAAGATAATTGACTGTTTGAATTTTGAATGGATTTCATTAGTTTTAAAAAGATTTCCTATTCTCTCTCTCTTTCTCTCTATTGAGTCTCACTGTTACCATCTTTGTAACTCCTTATTTTCTCTCTCTCACTCTTTCTTCAACTATTTTCTCTCTCAAACTAGTTCCCTCTCCCATTGTTACTCTCCTCTCCATATTCTCTCTCCCTCACTTCTATTTTCTCTGTTTGTTTATGCAATGTTACATTTAAGTCATATGGTGTGATACCCACCATGTGCAAACCATTACATATAATATTTGTTTTGCAGCGTGACTCCAATGTCACACTTTAGATACTCACACCATTAAAAAATAATGCATATGATGTGAAGTTTCATTGTAACATTGGATTCATACAATGACACCCACCATGTGTTTTTGACTCTTTATATGATGTGTACATGAAGTGTTAAATTAGTGTCACAGTGTGATATTATCTATGTGCAAATCCTATATATAATGCCTATATGTAGTGTGACATTAATGCCACATTTGTGACGTCTATAGTGTGTCAATCCTTGGGTCACACTGTGATACTTTTCATGTGCCAAAACTTGCATATGTTTGTGTATATACAGTAGACATTAATGTCATATTATAATGCCCACAGTGACCCAACCTTGCATATGTATTTTACAATAGTGTGACATTAGCGTCACAGTGACAAAATCATGCATATGATGTGTGTACACAGTGTGACATTAGCGTCACAGTGACCAAACCTTCATTTTTAATAAATTCCAACGATGCCAACAGTGTGTGTTCTTCATAGTGAAACCCTCAATAATAATGAATTTTTTTGACACTCAAGAATGATGTTTGGGGTAGATAGTTGTGCATCATTTAAATTTCAAATTTTAATCCTTAAATCGTGGAAACTCCGGCACCAATGGTGACATGTGAGCAGTTGTTGTCTCTTCCCATTCTTTCTGTCGGTTTCCTTAGACATGTAGGAAACTTTTCAATTGAAAAAGGTTATTTTAGACTTTAGCTATAGTGGGTGGACTTTTTTAGAGTATATCGAACTATGACTCAAATTTTAACTCAAATTTAAGTTAATATTTGAGTAAAAAACTTGATTTGATACAAATGACTCCAATGGACAAACTCAAATTTAAAAATGGAGAAAATTAAATTTAAATGAGGGCAAACACAAAATTAAATGAGAGTAAAGATGACCATTAAATCTTTAAAAGAGGGTGAAATCTCACAATTAAATTTTTTAGATTTTTTTACTCAAATTTAAATTTGAGTTATGGTTGGAGATATCCTTATAAATGTTATTAAAATGTGTACTTTTTTTTTTCTAATAATTCTAATATTATGTACCAGCCTCCTATTTTCCCTTGTTAAATTTTCAGACCAATGGGCCAAGCCGCATGTCTACAAACGGCCTAACCCCATGTGATTATTGGGCCAAAATAAGAGAGTGACTTCTCCTACATTTTTTGATCTGGTCCAACCCGTCAGTGTTTCAATTTTATGATCTGATTTTAATGTTTTTCTTCTTCAAGGCGACATGGTTCATTCTTGAGCGTCGTTCCCAATTCAAAAACGACGAAGAACATGCGTTAACGTAGAATTTTCGATCTCGAAAATATACCGTTCAGAAACCCTAGAATTATCTAGCAAGAATTTCAAGAACCTAAGTGTTGTACTCTTCTTCGCCACCCTGAAGTTAGGGTTTTTTTTTAGGGTTTCTGTGAATGGTAATGGACATCGATGTGGATATAGCTGGATGGGTTCTCGAGTTCCTTCTTCGTCAATCGCTCGAAGATCAGACATTAGACTCTGTCATTCGTGTTCTTCCTCTACCGAAAAACAATCCAAGTCTCAAAAGGAGCATGCTTTTGCGAAGAATCGAGTCGGAGATTGCTTACGGTTTGGTTTCCGAGAAAGTTCTTGAGTTGTTGGAACAAATTGAAGAACTGGGTAACGAAGAAGGGGTCGAGGTTTCTGAGGCCATGAAGGTAGCGTTTTGCGCGGTGGCCGTGGATTGCACGGTGAGCTTTCTGAAGGGAAACGAGGATGACAATGAGGGGAGGTATTTTCATGCGGTGAGGAGGATTTGGAGAGGTAGGGTTTGCAAAATGGAGAGGTCTGAGAAGGTGGGGTTGGTTTCAGAGGAATTGAAGAATTGGAAGGATGAGATTGAGGCCGCGTTGTGGGATAAAAGTGTTCGGCAAAATTTGGTAAAGAGGAGTAAAGGGAAAGATGCTGTGGAGGCAGTGAGGGTTTATGTTAAGGAAGAGAAAGAAAGAATGGGTCCTTCTTTTCTCGAATTCGTGGCCGAGACAATGCGGGATGATAATACAGTGAGAAAAGTGCTTGAATTGGGAAGGAGTGGAATGTGTGAGGACTTAAGGGAGGGAGAAGAACTTTTGCCTGATGCTGGACAGGATGGGGTTGTTAGTAACAACAACAAAGGTAATTTGATTTATTTGGGTTTTTCAAATTTTCAATAAATTAGTACCTATCATTTTAAATCATGGATAAAACAGATATAGATTGAATGGACTAGTTGTAGCCAGGGGATTGAGCTCTGCCAATGTTATTTGTTAAGTCTTCAATATCCATGACAATTTGCGGATAGTAGTGCATTCACACCAATGTATGAGTAATGTAAAAAATCATATTTCCTCAAAACACTAGCAAAATATCCGATTTATCTGCAAAGTTGTGAATCTTTTGGATTAAAAGTTCGTTTTGGTGCATTAATGTGGTCAACTTCGTAATGAAAATTTGACTCTTCGAAAATGTTTTGAAAAAATAATGGGAGTAGAGGAAAATAAATTGAAATTCATAGTTTGAAACATTGGAAAAAGTTTCCCAGAACACCCCGAATCATTGTAAAACATTCCGAAATATGAGAATTTCTATTCTAAACCAACACAATTGCCTTGAGGTCATTATTGTTTGGAAAAGTTTTGTTATATTGTTGTACATTTTTGACACTTCGAAGTGTGATGAAACAATTATAGTTTTTTTGGAGATTGGCATTGCAGAAGAATGAAGCCTACAAAGTGAAATATCACTTCATTTCCTTGCCCAACATGATTTGATAATCCCTATGCTCGTCCAGCTTCTGCCATTTGGACTTCTTCAACTTCTTGAGCTTTTTATTACATGTGCCTTAAATTAACTGTAGTGAGCATTTTCCAGAAACCCACAAAGCAAATGTGCTGCCCAGGCAAAAGCATGTTGCTAATAAACGCCATCGAGGAACAACCTCTGGGACTTTGAGAGGAGCTAAGATTGCTGATACCGAGGACGGGGGAGTGAGGACATCATGTAAAAAATATGATATCCCACTTTCACCTGCCATCAATAAAGTACAGGAAGCACTTGCGTCAAGTTCTTTAGAGCTACAAGCAGTGGTAAAGGATCCTCTTCCTGATGCACTACACCTTGCTGAGACTATAATAGCTAGCATGGCAAGAGAAGACAGGGAACATGAGCCTGCAATGAAAAATCATAATAAGGTTGATGCCAAGGAACCCAATTCTTGTGTTGACAACAGTGCTGCAGCTGGTCGAGCCAATGATGCTAATCTTGATAATCAGTGCTGCAGTCATCAAAATAATGCCCCTAAACTCAGCTTAATGGCACGAAATAATACTGCCCATACTTATGAGGTAAGATTTTCATTTTGTATATCTTTTTTGTTTTTCTAACAGCTTTTTTATGGACTTTTTTTTTTATGTAACCATTAAGCTTGATTCAGAAACTTTAGTGGAGGAGCATAAAATTTTTTTCTTAGGTGTTGTGTTAAGAGTATGAAGTTTCTATAGAATATTATATATTGTTGAGATTGTCTGGATCTATTTTTTTTATGTTTGCCAGTATTTTTCTTAGGATATAAAGTTATCGATATGTTGAGTTATAATTGGTCTTCTCAGTGGGACGACTCTATTGATGATTTATCTGAGGAGTCTCCTAATCATCGGAGTAGACCTGATTTACCTAGCCCCAAAAGAAGGATGGTTTCTCCTTTAAAGAAATATGAAGTTACAAAACTTGCAAAGCGGAGAAAAGTTAAGAAATGGAGCACCTTGGAAGAAGACACTTTGAGGACTGGTGTGCAGAAGTATGTGAGTTTTTCTTTAAAAGCAATGCATTGTGATGATTGAAACTTGTTTTATGATTGCTGTTGTTTTATTTATAAAACTTATTTTTTGCTAAAAATGTCCTATTATGACTGTCTCCTTCCCGCCCCACAAGAAATAAAAAAAACAAAAAAAAAAACACACAGAAAAATGGGAAAAGAACAAAAAACCTCCAATGTCCCAGCTTTTGAATTGGAGAGGCAAACCTGTCTTATTTTGTTTAGGAGCTTTTCTTTTTAGTATTTTGGTACTCACATTATGTATGTTCCTTCTGAAGGTATGGTATTGGAAACTGGAAGCTCATCTTAAATATGTATCGTGACATATTTGAAGAGAGAACTGAGGTAATATGCTCGGAACTTACTCGTTATAGCTGTTTACTTTGGTACTGTGTATGACTTCATATAACATTAGAAGAACTGTTTTGTTCAGGTTGATTTAAAGGACAAGTGGAGAAACCTGACTCGGTATTGATACTTCAGAACAAAGTGTGCTGTTTTTGTAACTTAGTTACGAGTGGTGTGCCCTCTCGCCTCTGTATAGCTTGCATTGCATAACCTCTTTGGTTCAAGTTAGGTTTTCAGTAGGGGCTGCTTTTTATTTTAATTTATGACTGTATCATTCCTGAAAATTCTTTGTAGTACTTATGGTGCTCTGAAAATGTTGTTAGTGTCATGAAAGTCTTCTTAGAGATATGTCTGATATTGATTAAATTCCATAGCTTTCTACACTAATATATTGTTGTACGCCCCATGAGCCTTTTAAAAGAAAGGAGGAAGAGAATTGTGGATATCATTTTGCATACAATTCGTGTTTTAGAAGCCCTGTATTTTGTTGTTCTAACTCTCATTATTTTTAGAATAATTTGTTCCGGGAAAACACAAATGCTTGTCAACTATATTCCTGCTTCTGTTCCTACAAGATACACCGTTCTTCCAATTTATCAAGGTTCGAATTAACCCTTGTGTTCAAGGACTGATTTGTTTATGTCAGCTCTAAGGTGGGCGTGATCATTTTTTTTGTCTGCTAAACTCTGGTTTTACAAACTTTCGTTTCAGCTTTAGAGTATATCGGACCCACAAAATAAAGGGTAATATAAAATTATAATTTTTTATTAGGATAAAATCATACTTTTTAACGGTTATATCTGCACGATATCAACGAAAAAGGGTTACGTGTTATACGTGCACAAACGTAATGAGATGTAGGAGTAATATTCTAAATGTGAAGGGGTTCAAATGATTAAGTGATAAGTGTAAGGGGATCTAGGTATAATTTATCAAATTTAGTTTTAGATGTATTTTGATATAAATTTTTATTTTTGAGGATACAAATTGAGATTTTTTATCTTTAGGGGTGCACATTGATTCAAATTCTATCTTTGAGGGGGTAAATTGAGATTTTTTTATCTTTGGAGGTGCATATGGATACAAATTTTTATGTTTGAAGGTGTAAATTGAGATTTTTGATCTTTGAGAATTTAAATTAAGATTTGAATTATCTTTTAGGGTGCAACTTACGATTAACCCAAATAACTGAGCACAATAATCAAAACACAGACACAGCCAAAGATTAACCCAAATAACTGAGCACAATAATCAAAACACAGACACAGCCAAAGAGATGGATAGGAGGAACAGATTGGTTTCTTGCTAACTGCAAACTAACCTTATTATAAAATCTAAGCCCACTCCTAGAAGCCCGAATTAAGAGCTTGGACTTAGAAATGTGCAATAGCGGGGCATACCAAATCAAAATACGGGAAATTAGAAGGAGATACATAAAATTAGAGTTAATTGTAAAAAAATACACAAAAAAAATGTAGGGTAAAAAAATTCTTAATTTTGATACTTATTTGTTTCAAAGTATATTATTTGAAATTTTCATATTTTCTTATGACCTTTATTTTCTTCCCTAATCAATGCGTATTGTTTTTGGAAAATGGTGTATTAAACATCTCATACTTTTATGAGAGAATTTTAATATTTCGTATTTTTATGTCCTCTCTTGATTCATGCATATTTTTTTTGAAAAATGGTTTTGTTTTCAAATTATATTGATATCCGAACTCTATAACAATGTAATAATAACAGTGTAATAAAACATTTATACAAAATATTATACTATTACATTTTGTCAAACATATATTTTCATATAATTCATTCAAAATAGTTCATTTTTGTTTTGAATTTGTTACCACATGTACAAAATCACTTAACACTGTTTTTTTTTACAGTGTATTGTTACACTATTATGGAGTTCGGATATTAACAATTTTTGAAATTCAAACAAAGTGATATATCTTAAAATAAACGGAATATTAAAATTCTCCTATAAAACTAGGAGATATTTAATCTATAAATATAATTTGAAAATAAAACCACTTTTCAAAAACAAAATCTGCATGAATCAAAGTGCATTAGAGATTTCGAATTAAATGACCCTAAATTTCAGCGCTTAAGATAAATGTCTTATTACAGTTTTAGGAAAGAAAATTTTACAAAATGGACATTTACGTCTTTATATCCCAGCTATATATTTTTTTCCAAAATATTTTATTTTATGTATTTTTTTACAATTATGTCTAATTTGGTATACTGACTTCCAAAAGACCCATCAAATTGGACCGAAACATTTGACCCAATTTGATGGCATTTGCTGAAATAAAAAAGGGAAAAATGGAAACCGATCTTCATTGTTTGAAAAAAATTTCAATTTGATGTGATTGGACTCAATTTTTTGTACTATTTTATTGGACTTCATTTCAGTTAACGTGGACATTCATATTATTTGATTACGTTATAACTAAACATTGTATTTAATTTCCAGTCTTAGGAAACTTGTGGATATCAATCCAAATGATGAAAGGATAATGTAAGCAAGTATCTCTGCTATTTCAGATGAAAACCACTCAATGCCTCATGCGTTGAAAGACCTATTATGATTCTGCTACTTATTCATCTTTGTAGCAACTTTTTCTTCTGTTTTTTTTTCCACATGCCCTACTGCAAATGGCCATGGTGGGGATATATCTCAATAAATTTGTATCCTTCATGATCTATAATATATATTTACATTCAACCCTAGTTTTCTACACACACACACACACACACACACACACACATATATATCTTGCTAACATCTACAATATTGATGTGGTTCAAGTATTAAGTTGAATAGAGGAAAAAATGGTTACGTATTTGGCTTTATATGATTTTTCAAAGAAATAAAAATAAGCTTCAATTTTTGTTTTTGTTGTTGTTGTTGTTGCTATTTTGGTATAAAATGTGACCTTCTAATTGTGTGTGATTGCTTTTTATTTATCTTGTTCCATATATTTAAATAATTTATTGGAATTTCTCTCCCTTTAATCTTTAGTTTTGAAAATTGCTAATCTCTTTAGCTTTTGCATTGGAGCTCTGTATGTCATATGGCTGGACACGCAAAGAGAGGAGAGTCATTGTCAGCTAAGAAAGCGGAGAAGCTTCACAATTATGATTTTTAATCTTTGGACTCGAATTCGCTAAACAAGCCTACTTCTCCGACATTAGTTAATTAAAGCCACAATGTAGCTGCAGTTTAGGAAGGAAAATCCAGTTCACAAGCTCTTCAGTTGTGGAAAATGTACACTTACCATCTCATAAGGAAGCTGCATTATAGGTAGAAATATTGAGGCTTTTCTCTCTGTTTTGTTTTCCAATGATTATTTTTTTTTTGCATCCAGGAAACAAATAAATAGTGTCTATCTGTAAAGCTTAAAATTCTTTGATGCAGACTTGACCCTGACCAAATCTTTATTCTGCGATAAATTTAATATATTTGATTCAGTTCAATTTGTTATTCATTGATATGTTTGATAAACTCAGTTTGAGTTGATATGCTGGAATAAAGATTTGCTTTTGTGAGGACTATTGAAGAAAGATCGTGCCATCGAGGATTAGGACATCAATATCAATGATGTAGTATATAATATAATTGACAAGGTATTAGCTTTTTCTCATGAAGCATAAGGAACATCTAGCAGCCCATAGATTTCTCGCACTCACTCTCATAAACATGGAGATGAACACAATTCTAGACCAGATAATCTAAACCAAAAAGAAAAATATATTTTTCCAATTCCTTCGGTTCCCAAAATAAGTGAGATGACTTTGATCCTCTATCAGTGACCTAGCCTTTTTATGTCCACTGCTTGGAGAAGCAAGAGATGTGCTCAACCATAAGCCGATATAAATGCAACACTGGGAAAAAAAGGTTTGAGGTATTTTGAGTACAAGTGGTTTTTTAAATTCATTGCATACCATACTACTTGTAGACCTTTAAATTGAACCTTTATTGTGAAATACACCGCCAACAAAAGAATAGAAGGTTTCATAATTGTAGCTTCTATCATTATCGCTAATAATAATGTTTTTTTTGGGGTGTGTGTGTGGGGGGGGGGGGGGGGGAGATAAACAAGTTACCATTTTTTTAAAGATGGTGTACTTCTTGAAGTTTTTCCCCCTTTTTGAGATTGTGTATTCTTTTTCCCTTTCTTGAGATTGTTTGGCTTGCTAGAAGTACTATACTTGCTCTCCAATACTATTTTTGTTTTCAAAAGCATGACCTGCTTTCAATGTACTAACGGAATAATGTCTTACCATAAAGCTGCTCGTACCATATTCCTTTATTCAGAATTTTCCTTTAACGTATGCATTACTATGTGTGTGTTTATGAAAGATGACGAGTTTTTTCCCCTCCCGCCTTTCAAACCAGCCTTTTTCCATCTCTATGTGTTTTATGGTTATGCCTCTAGTAATTAGTGTTGAAGATATAGCAGCTTAGTTTATTAGAATTTATTATAGTTTTCTTTTTTTTACCTTTTTATCTTTATTGTATTTTTTATTGGTTATATATACGGGGGCTCTACACTTAGTTTGTATCTCTTTTTGACTCATACATATTTCTCTAGTTGGTATTAGAGCCAAAACCTTAACCCAACCCTAACCATAACCCTAGCCTTCTATACCTCGTTGCAGCTTGCCGCCACCACTGCGCAACAACAGCAACCACAACCCAGCCACCATCCCAACATTCCACCAACTGCCCAGTAGACCACCATAACTCAACAAACCAAAACCACCGACTGCAAACCAAAACCCAGCCCACTACCTACCTCAGTCCATCGACAGCACAACTTCATAGCTTCACCGACAACATAGCTATCACCAACAACACAGCTTCACTGACAGCCACAAACCACATATACCACCGAAACGACAAAACTTCACTGTCCATCAAACAAGTTTGCTCAACGAACCCATCAAGCCAACCATAAAGGCACCGACCAACCAGTCTGCCAAACCAGTCCACTACCCCAGTCTGCCAAACTAATCCAAACCAGTCCACTACCTATCCAAAATCCTACCTTCATCGACAAACCAGTCTGCCAAACCAATCCAAAAGAAAAAAAAAAAAACCAGACCAGCCCAACAATAAACCCAGACTAGCCCACTACCCATTGTTGGGTCACTATCCAACCCACTCATTAATCCACTGTCGGGTCACATTTTTTTGTGGCTTCGTTCTTCGCATTCTTCATTACAGTGCTACCAAGTTGCAATATCTAAGAATTTTTTAAGAGAGGTTGAATCCTCTTCTCTGTTGATCTGCTCTTGATGCAGTAGGTCATTTATTTATATTTATTGAATTTCTGGGCACTGTGACCTGATCATTTGGTAGCTTTCTGGACCTTCTTTATATGTCGCTACTGTTCGATTAGAGGTATATTGTTCTCCCTTATTTTATCCCTCTATTTATCTTAGAGTTATTTTTTTTGGTCAACGGTGCCCTAGTATTGTTGTTGATATGGTTACTACTTCGGGACTTGAGACCCCTACTATTGATACCTCTACTGTGGAGACATCTATTGATACTTTCACGTTTATGTTTGACCAGTATACAGTATCTATTGGCACAGTTGCATTACCAGCACTGTCGGGCATGATCTCTCAGAAAGTTACGGCACAATTGTTGAATGACCGTAATTTCGCTGAGTGATCTCGCTCGTTCCATCTTTTCTTAGGCCGTGTAGGGAAGTTTGGTTGGCTGACGGGATCTCACCGAAAGCCAGCTGATGCCGACCCTGAATATTTTGTGTGGTTCTCTAAAAATTGTGCAATTTTTGGATGGTTATTTGGCTCGATGGAGCCATCTGTTTACAGGATTCACCAGTTTCATAGCTCTGTTTTGAAGTTATGGAGCGCATTATCAGAGATGTATTCTTAGTCAGGAGGGGGAGTTCGTGTTTATGAGCTTTCTTAGGAGCTCTCATATCTCGACAAGGAGATATGACCGTTCAGGATTATTATGACTATTTAACCCAACGCTGACTTGAGTATGAGACTCTACGTCCTCTTGTTGCTATTTCAAGGATAGAGCCCGAGAAAGCAACATTCTTGCATACTCGAGAGCTGGAGAATAGCATTTACAAGTTCCTCATGGGACTTTATGATGAGTTTGAGGGACCTCGTTCCAAGATCTTATCGATGTTGACGCTTCATTCTCTTTATGAGGTGTATGTGATAATTGAGCAGCATGAGTGCCGCGTCTATATTGCATCACTTCAAATTATGACCTTTACTCCTCCGGCTAATCATATAACCCATGCAGCTGCTACAGGGTCTCGTTTAGGATCCTCAGTCAAGGGTGGGCAGCGCTCGGACCAGTGCCATCAGGGCGCCCCAGATTAGCGCAGGCAGGAGAATTCTCGTCAGTGTGATTATTGTGGCCGACCAGGACATCTCAGGGCTGCTTGCTAGAAGCTCTATCCGGAACTTAAGCCGCCTCCTCGTGGTTGTACTACTGCTATTACTGAGATACCACAACTTACTACCGCTACTCTTGCTACTTCTCCTCCTTGGTAGAGTGATATGGATGTTATCACTTCCCGATTGGATATACTTATTTCCACTCTGACTTCTCAGAGTCCGACTACTGCTGTTGCAACCACTACAGGTATACCTCGTGCCTTTCATGCTTGTACCAGTCCGTATCCCCTTTGGATGCTGAACTCGGGTGCGAATGGTCACATGACATGTGAGGCCCATCACTTCACCACTTTTAACGAGCAGTTACATGCATAGGTTCAGTTAGCAGATGAGACAAATGCCTCTATTGTTAGTAGGGGTACAGTTCACCTCCCAGATGGCTTTATATTACGTTCGATTTTTCATGCACCAAAGTTGGCCATGAATCTATTATCTGTACATCAGTTAGCTAGAGATTTTTACTGTGCGGTTGTGTTCTCATCTGATTCGTATTATTTGCAGGACCTGAGTACCAGGAGGATTATTATCAAGGGACATGAGAGAGATAGACTGTATTATCTAGGCGATCCACCTCCAATTTCATCAGTTCCTCCACTTACATCTGCTTTATCTTTATCTGTTCTCAGCTTACATGCTAGTATTTTAACTAGTAGTTGTCGTTATGATTGTTTGTCACAAACTGTTCAGTTGTAGCATGACCGTTTTGGACATACAAATTTTAAATATTTATGTATGTTGTTTCCTTCTTTGAGCAATGCTTGTGTTGGTGGTAAACTTGACTATGTTATATGTTTTCTATAGAAACATGTTAGGACTAGTTATATTTCTCGCATGCACTAGTCACCCAAGCCATTTGACCTAATACACTCTGATATTTCGGGACCCTCTCCTGTTACTGCTCTATCAGGTGCTTGATACTATGTGACATTTATAAATGATCATATCCGTTGTACTTAGGTCTACCTTTTGCATAAGAAGTCCGATATACTCTTTGTAATCACTCAGTTTGTACAGATGATTAAGACATAATTCGATGTCATTGTTCATGTTATTCGTTTGGATAATGCCAAAGAATGTGTCTGATACCTTAGTGTTTCACCTTTCTTTTCAAGGTATTCTTCAGTAAACTCACTTGTCCATATACTCCTGACCAAAATGGCATTGTTGAAAGAAAAAATAGAAGTCTGATAGGGATGGTATGTTGTATGCTTAGAGGCATGGGGGTACCAAAATCTTCTTGATATTTTGTTATTTTGACTTCTACCTTTCTATGTAATCGTACACCGAGTCGTGTGATTCAGTATAGGGCTCCCTTACAGGTCTTATTTCCTGAGCGGACAATTTTTTTGGTCCCCCCTCGTGTTTTTGGATGCACATGTTTTGTTTAGGATCGTTCTCTTACTCATTATAAGCTTGATGATAAAGCAATGCATTGTGTCTTTTTGGGTTATTGTCATCAATCTAATGAGTATCGGTGTTATGATCCTATTAGGCACCGTATGTATCACAGTCTAGATATTACATTTCTTGAGCATATTTCTTATTTTCTTTCAGTCCTGTGTTTGTCCCTCTAATTGATGATACTCCCTTTAATTTTCCATTACCACAAGAGCAAGAACCATTGGTCACTATCATTACAGAGTCATCCGTCTCTTCTCCTCTATAGCCACTCATCCCTGTCAGTACAGAGTCATCAGTCTCTATTACTTTGCAGTTTATGTTCGTCGCCCTCGCTTTCATCTCCCTGCTGATGTCCCCTCTACCTCAGGCGATGCAGGTAATAATTCTCAGTTTGTGGAGCATATTGATGCACCTGTTATTAGTACTGATAAAATTATAGGTGCTGAGGCAGTTACTTTACCTGATGAGACATTGTCAGTGAAGGATGATGATTTAGGGCGTCAGTATCCGTGGTGTGATCGTCGTCCAGTTGTTTGTTATGGTTAAGTCGCCAGAATTTTATATTCGATCTCTGCTTATGGGTCTTATAGTGATTTGTCTCATACATTCGAGCTTATAGTATGACCTTATCAGATATGTCGGTTCATCGCTCTGTTTCAGAGGCTATGAGGGAGCTCTAGTAGGTACTTGTCATGCAGACAGAGATGGACGCTCTTTAGCATAAGCATACGTGGGATCTTGTCTCTTTACCTTCAGGGGTGAAGCTTGTTGGCTGTTGCTGGGTTTACATCCTGAAATTTCTTCCGGATAGCACTATTGATTGTCACAAGGCTAGGCTTGTGGTGAAAGGCTTTACTCAGGTACTAGGACGTGATTTTGGTGCTTCCTTTGCCCATGTGGCAAAATTGACTACTGTTCGATTAATTATTTCTCTAGCTGCGGAGTACTCTTGGCCTCTTCATCAGTTGGATGTGAAGAATGCATTTCTTCATGGTGATCTGGACGAGATTATTTATATGGATGCACCACCGAGCTTTTGTGGTGAGGGGAAGTATGTTGGAAAGGTATGTCGACTGCGTAAGTCTCTTTATGGACTAAAAAAATCACCACGAACCTGGTTCTCTCGCTTTAGTAATTTAGTTGTACGTTTAGGGTTCACCAGATGTCATTCTGATCATACCTGCCTCATTCGACAGAATACTTCTGGACAGTGTCATCCTTTTGGTATATGTTGATGATATTATTATTACTAGAGATGATGTTTCTGCGACTGCGCAGGTCAAGGTAGACCTTGAGAAGGCCTTTGATGTGCAGAACCTTGAATTTTTACGATACTTTCTTGGGATTGAGGTTGCCCGTAGCAGCAGATATAATGTTCTTTCTTAGAGAAAGTATGTTCTAGATCTTTTCTCCGATACTAGGATACTGGGGTACAAACCGACATCAGCACTCATGATTCCAAACCTGAAGCTTACTGCTGAAAGTGAGAAGTTGAGAGATCCGACTATCTATCAGGGGTTGATAGGTAGACTTATCTACCTAGCCAACACTAGGCCAGAAATTCTATTCACTGTCAGCCGAGTTAGTCAGTTCATGCATAGACCATGTCAGCCTTATCTTGATGCAGTTTATCATATTCTTTGGTCCCTAAAGTCTTGTCATGGACTTGAGTTGTTCTATGCATCAGGATCTCAGACTGATTCTCTAACCTGTTATTCAGATTCAGATTATGGGGGGGGGGGGCGTGTGACGATCGATCTACTACGGACTTTTGTACTTTTTGAGGGACTCATCTTATATCTTGAAAAAGTAAAAAAACAGTCAGTTATTTCCTGCTCGTCAGCAGAGGCAGAGTATCAGACACTGGCATTTGACACATGTAAAATTATCTGGCTACGATCGATTCTTGGTGAGTTGGGATTTCCAAAGACTTCTTCATCTACATTATATTGTGATAATCGATTTGATATTCAGCTCGCTTCTGACTCTGTATTATATGAGAGGACGGAGCATATAGAGATCGATGTTCACTTTCTTCGGAAGAAGGTTAGAAGTGGTATTGTCGCTCCATCGTTTGTGGGGACCAGTGATCAGGTTGCGGATGTTTTCATCAAACCTATCACTTTATCTATTCTTTGGGACTCCGTTGGCAAGCTTGACTTAGTTGACATTTTTGCGTCTACCTTGAGAGGGAGTGTTGGAGATATAACAACTTAGTTTATTATGGTTTATTATAGTTTTCCTTTTTTACTTTTTTTTATACTTATTGTAATTTTCATTGACTATATATACGAGGATTTTACACTTAATTTGTATCTCTTTTTGACTCACACATATTTTCCTAGTATTTGTTTTGTGGATCATGCGAGCAAATAAAAGAAACTCTACTATTTTATGCTCATCAAATTGCAGCTTTAAGCAACTTGCTTATAGACACACCCTTTGACCTTTGGCAATGTTCTAAATGAATTATAGAAAAAAGTATCACTACAACAAAAATCATTTTTTGCGACGATTTTTTTCGTCGCTAAATTAAAAAAAAATCGTCACAAAATATTTTTTGCGACAATTTATTTTCGTCGCGTCTTCGTCGTAATAGCCTCGTCGTAGAAAGTCTTTTGTGACAAATTTATTTTTATCGCAAACAAATTTTTTTTGCGACGAAAAAAAAACGTAGCTAAAACCTATTCTCCCAACATAAAAACATTAAAATAATAATTTAATTAATTTTTTGCGACGTAAATAAATCTGTTGCCCAAAATTTTTTTATAAAAATATTAATTAAAGTAATTTTTGGCGACGTTAATAAATCATCGCAAATAAATTTTTACATAAATAAAAATGGTTAATATAATAATTTAATTAAGTTTTTGCGACGTAAAAAAAGCGCCGCGAATAATTTTTAAATAAATTGAAAATGTAAAAAATAATAATTAAATTAATTTTTTGCGATGTAAAAAAAGTCATCGCAAATATTATTTTAATAAAAAAAGTAAAAAATAATTTAATTAATTTTAGCGACGAAAAAAAAATCACTGCAAATAATATTTTTAATTAAAAATATGTAAAAAATAATTAAATAAATATATTTGCGACGTAAAAAATTCATCGCAAAAACGCTTGGTACTGCAATTTTCGCGACGATTTTTATTTCGTCACAAAAAAGTTCATTTTTTTTGATTTTATATAAAAAAATCATTTTTCCAATAAAATTTTTCGCCTGTACACCAATAATACATGTGTTTAATAAAAACTAACATAATTAATACATTTAACATCTTTTTTAAAAAAAAATAAAATTTTATTTCCAAAAAGAATGAATTACAAGAATCAAAGAACAAAAAGTCCTAAAAATAGAAAAAATAGTTTTAATCCTTCAAGAGGATTTAAACCATCTCTAATTACATTTAATGTCTCTTAAACTTGAACAGCTCCAATAGTCCAGCTCCATGCATTGAAATATCATGTCAAAGCTCAACACTATTCGTCCAGGATCTACATAATCAAACTGACCACCACACACAACCTTCCTCCTCCGAGCAATAGGGATCCTGGACTGATGCTGATGCAGAACTAACCATCCTTCCAGTGGCAGAATACCACTTTCTGAAAAATTAATAAAAGCAAAATAAGAGTATTGAAAGAGAGATGAATCATTTACAATGGAAACAAGTATCGATAAAGTAGTTTGGATAAACTAAGAGAAAAATCAGTGCAGTGCTAGCCAGTATCACAATTTCAGAACTGAGCAACTTACCTCAACAACCTTTTCATCATTTGTTTCTATGATTACCCTTACTACTGCATTTTCTTCATTTCTGTTAATGGTAGATCACTTATCATTGACCAATACGTCATCTATAATTGAAGAGAATTAAGAAAAAAAAAAACTGAAAGTGATCCCAAGCCGAAATAAAACATGCACTCGCTACAATCATGCAGAAAAGACCACAGATTATGTTATTGATTGCCCACAAAATGCCACAAAATCACAACAAAGAAAACAAACATAAGCATGAAGAGAGAACTATGCAGATGTCAGTACAAATATAGGTTGTTGCATCAACAACAAATGATTAGCAATCCACACAGCATGAATGCAAAAACGTATGATTTTAGCTTTCACATGTGAAATGGGTTGTGTACCAAGCCTTACTTGGATTTACGAAATCACAGATTTCATCATCATTGAATCCACGCATTACAACACAGTTCACCTGAGATATGACACATAAGAAAGAAATTTCAGTTGTGAATTTAAACGAAACTTTGACATTGAACAAAAAGTAATCAGAAGCTTAGCCTAAAACATATAGCGATAATATATTACCACAACTAATTTTTTTTTTTTTAAAACTAAGAACATAATACATGAACCAAGAATAAATGGAAAAATAGAAAAAATGAAATACACTATTAAAAAGTTGGATAGAATACTTTAACGGGATTGTATCAAGGTGATATGCCTTTCTTTATCAGACTTTTACGGCAACATGATCAACGGGGGATCAATGCTACTCGTAAGAGGTTTTCTGCCTCCTCCTAGTTTATTTACTGTTCGATTTTTTATGGAAGCATACAAATCAAGCAACCAGAATACCTCAAACACATGGATCAAGTCTAGACTAAAGCCCATTCAAAAAACACAGTCCAGTTTATTTTCAGGCTTCAGGTCAGTGTGAATTAACCGTAAATCATGCATATTTGTTGGATATGACAAATCATAAAAAAATATTAAACAAGAAATCTCACAATTATACATTTGATGCTACACCCTGGACAAAAAGAACATGCCAAAAAACAAATCCCAAAAAATTGATTAGAAAAGGAAAAGAATACAGAAATCGAGATATAATTCAAGGCCAAGATTAATCCACATACATGCTATAGATTCCAAAAGCTGACGTCCAAATTCCCGAACAAGATCCACATGAAATGGGCAGTATCTATTTCTCTTTAGAAAATCATATAAACTTGGTCCAAAATATGCAACAGCCACCATCATTCAATCCCAAAAAACATGGATCAGTTGAGAGGATCAGCACCTCAAAAACAGGCAGCTTTCAAACCACCCCAGTAGCAAAGAAATCCATTGCATCCTAGAACCCCAAGCTGGAACCAAGAAATTAGATGAAATAGCCCAAGGGGCATGAACAGTGTAAGACTAATGTATTCAGTAAGAATACTATAGGGGAAGGGGTTTAAATACAACAAAAAAAATTCCTACATGGACCACTATCAAGAGACTTATGTTTGTGATTGTAAAATCTACACCTATAATGCTTCTGGTACAAGTGGTACCTTATCCTTTACCATCAGCAACATCTACACCTATAACAACTGCTGCTATATGAGGCACTCTGGACCATATATATAACACAAATAACATAATAGTTAACAGTGCACTGTGCAAGTAGTTAACAGTGCAGAACCATATTTTTTTTTTTTAAGAAAATGAAAAATATGAAATATATGAAAGGAATAATTACAAGAAGCAAAGAACCAACAAGCAACAAAAGGGGACCAAGCCAGAAATGGCTTTAATCCTGCAAGACAAGAAGAAAGGGGAGAAGAAATCTTCATGGAGGGAGGAGGCCCCATCAGTAACCTAAAAGACGAGAAACGGCTGAAAACCAGCTGAGGGTCCAGCTGGACAACAAAATGACCAGCTGAATAGTTAGCTGGAACCAGGCGAGGCAGACAGCAACAAGTGGGGTAGCTGAGGGCAGGCAAAAACAGTAGAAACATCCCCAGGAGCATGCCAGAAGAGAGCCCCCAGCTGACCCCCAGCTGGGAGGGAGCAGCTGAAAGATCATAAATGAAAGTGCAGTACATCCAACCCAAAAAGGAAAACCTCAGCTGAGATAAACCAAGAGACAAAAGGCAGAAGAGGAAGGGGAGCAACCCAATAATATCCAGCTGAAGGAGCATCATCTAACTTGAATGCATCGGAAAAAGTGAACAACGAAGTCCAAAGGTCAGGAAAAGAGACAGAGAGGATTGCCCAAGAAAGATAATCTCTTCTCTCCTAATGGTGCTGTTCCTGATGATGCAACAACTTTGCCTTGAATGGCATCCAATGGAAACAGAGGAAACACAAGAGAACCAGAAGCCTAAGCAGAAACAATAGAAGAGGCGCATAACCAACAGAAGACACCATCCCCTTCCCCATTCTGATAAACCACAGAGAACTTTCAAATTTACACAAACTTCTTTTGAATGCAAATGTACACATGAGTTTCCCTCTTATAATGAAAAGGAACAATTGAATCTGATTCACCATGATAGGAACACAGAAAAGAATAGCGTCACATAGCATAACAGAGAACACCACGTAGCACACCCAGTCCCATAAGCATAAATAAACAGCAGAAGCATCCATCACAAAGAATATGTATCATTAAATAAAGATGAGCAGAAATGGACATGCAGAAAGAATATGTATCATTAAATCCAATCCAATCAAACACTAACTTGCAAAATTCAGTTTAGCGGAACATCATCTTGTCATGATAAAATAAGAAAAAAAAATTCATATACCTGAGAAAGAGCTTCCTACCTAAGCTCTTGTAACATTCAAGTTAAAAAAATTCACATGAAAACAAAAATTGAACACAAAGAGACATATTAAAAAAGCCTCAAGTTCAATAATGAAATGTAAATCAAAGATTAAAATTCATTATAATTTATTTTAACAATCCATTACACAAGGGGTAAAAAGATCAAATAGTATTTCAAATTCTGTGAAACCTGTGTTTCTTGATTACCATGCTAATGGTAACTGAGATGTTGGACAGTGAGAAAACCAAAGAATTGCTTTACCTCTTAGACAAATCAAAATCCTTGGTGGATTCACCCACGGCTCCTTCCAGCTCTTTTATTCATAGTTTCAGCTCTTTTACCAACTTGACATTCTGATGAAGTTGAACAACAATATTTTACATAGAATGTAATTAGACCAAAATTGAAAATTGTAGTCAGCATCAACCTGCTCAGATGCCCGCAGTTCATCAACAGTTTTCTTCAGTTGTTCATAGTCATGTTTTGCTCTTTCTCGATGGTCTGAGAGAAAAAAGATGAAGGCTTCGAGTTTGATCGGGGCTTGTGGCTTCACTGTTGATTTCTCACCTCCAGTATTACTGCATATGTTGAAAAATTTCTCCTGGGAAACTTTCAAGTTAACTTTATCAAAATAACATTAAATTAATAACTTTGAAACATCTTCGTTGGTTGATTCAGATCACAATAACCGCGAGTTAGTTAAAATTTATGAACAATAAAAAGATTAAGTGACACTGTTTTCACACAAGCAACTAACGAACCTAACTAGTTCAAAGTAGATCTTCAAGTCACTTGATTAAAGCATAATTTTGGACAAAGTAGTATCCTAAATTCCTAATTAAAATTACAAATTTAATTCAATTAGGTTTATATATGTTGATATTTGTCAATTAGGTGTGTGTGCTGTGAGTGTGTAACTTGCAAATTGAGGGAGTGTGTCATGTGTGTGTCAGATTGAGACAGGAAGAGAGACTAAGAGATGGGGAAATAGAGGAAAGAAGAAAGATTGAATGGACTGAGATTCGTGAATCGTGAATCTCGGCTCTGTGTGTGTGAGAGAGAGAGAGAGAGAGAGAAAAGAGAAAAGAAGAGAAGACTTACAAACCGAAATCAAATGCTTGTGCGTCTGGATTGGAGAGTTCGAGAGCTAAGTTGAGGAGTTGCTGGTTATGCTTGTGCGTCATTTGGACTGGAGAAGAAGAGCAGACCGCCTTTACTGCCTTCCATTGCCTTCTCCTAATCATAGCTCCAATCAAAGAGGGAGAGAGAGTACTGTGTGTCGACTGAAATAAACAAATAGTGGGAGATGGGGAAAGTGAGAATGAGGGAAAAAGGGTATTTGGTAGGAGGGAAATCAACAAAGAAAATATTCAAAAATTAGTAAGGGATGGAGGCTGAAGTTGGATGGAAGCAATAATAATGGGTTGGCAATTCTGGACTAGACCCTTGGTCACCATTGGACCAATGGAAGAAACAATATATGGATGGAGAAAGAGAGAGAGAGGGGGGTTACCTAAGCTCAAGAGGGATGGTGTCGCTGGCGACAGTGTTCGATGGCGTCGTTGACTGTGTTCGATGGTTGGCGGTGTTCTAGGGCTCACTAGCGGAGAGAGATGGGGGAGATATGTATGTGTAGTTGGCAAGAGGAAAAAAAAGAGGGAGAAAGAAGAGTATATTATTTCCGACGTTTTACAAAAATGTCGCCCAAAAAGTATATTGTTATTTTTAAATTTTTTTATTTACGAAAAAATTTACTATTTGCGACGTTTTTAAAAAACGTCGCGAAAAATGAAGTAGATTGTTATTTTTAATTTTAAAAAACTATTAGCGACGTTTGCTAAAATGTCACGAATTGTTATTTTTAATTTTTTTATTTACAAAAATTTTACTATTGGCGCAAAAAAACAATTAGATTGCTATTTTTTAATTTTTTTTATTTACGAAAATTTTACTATTTGCGATGTTTTCCAAAAACGTCAAGAAAAAACAACTAGATTGTTATTTTTTAAATTTTTTATTTACAAAATTTACTATTGGCGACAATTTTTGCAAAAAATAAATAAATTTGCAATTTTTTGCAATTTTCCCTGCCAGTAGAATTAGGAGAGTGTCACCTTTTGGCAACGTTTTCTAAAAACGTCGCAAAAAACTTGCCAAAATAGAAATTTGCGATAAAAATATAAAAGCGTCGCTAATACTAAACTTTTTGCGACAAATTTAAAATCGTCGCAAAAAAAAAAGTCGCAAAAAAGTTTTTTGTTGTAGTGTATGATTTGATTATGTTGTCAGTTAGTAACTAAATCACTAATCTTCCCTAGGATACTATGATCAAACCCATTCATCTCCCGCGCAGCTCGCGTTCTTCCCTAACTTCTCATTTCTTTTTAGTCCATGCTCTATTTTCTTTATATGAATGTCCGTGGGGTGGATTCATTACATTGCTCTTTCAATCATTATATGTACTTGGTGTTTTGTTTTGGTTTTTTTTTTTTTTTTTTAAATCCTGATTGCAATGTTAGTTGTTGTAGATGTTTATTGTGAGAATAAACGAATCTGCATTGCTGTTGAACATACTTGAAAAGCTCTCTGGGCAATATTACACAACATTTTTCGCACTTTCTATTGCCTATTTTATCCTAGAATGATTGTAGGTGCAACAAATAATAAAGACATTATTGGATCAAATTCATGCGTTGTTTTTATAAGTTACAGCATAAGGCGGTGCCACTAGCGGTTGAGGAGCTATTAGTGTACAAGAATGATGAAATTGTATCTTCTAAGAAGAATATTGGGTTAAGCTTAAGGTCAATATTGAATTTGCTTTGGTTTATACTTAGGATATCGGCATGTTAATAACTGATAATCGTTTGATTGTTTTGGGCCCTTCAACTACCAATGTAAGTCATATTGCTTTATTTCTTTCATTTTTTCATATCAGTATCAACAAGAAGTTTTGGTATTCAAAGAAGATAAATTAAGTCGAGATTCATATCTTGAGAATCTCGAGTAGATAAACTATCTTAATAATTAGACTTCATTGAAATAATCGAGATATGTGCCAATGATTTTCCTATTCTTCTTCTAGTATTTAAAATTCAGTCACATATTTTCACTTGTGTATTTGTGTGTGATAGTTTAATGTTCTAATTCGTTATTGAGAAAATTTATGGATACTAGAAGCAATGAAACTTTGAATTTATGTACTTCGAGATGAAGTAAATGGCTCTTTTTTTATTAGAAACAATATATGCAAATCTTTGTCAATTGAGATAACATATGCTAATTGAGATAAACCGTTAATTTTCACAATACCATTAGCTCTCGCAGAAACACAAGTATCAAGCAATAGTAATAAATAGAAACACCAAATGTTCCTTACTTCTGAAATTGAAAAGGAACCAATATGCATAAATGAAATCTTGATCGTGATAATGAATACTTTAAACAAAATAACATTATAAAAAGGTAAATTTATATAAATAATAAAGGATGGTGTGCAACGTTAGCGGGATGGATGCATTTCTTGTTAAGTGTGTTGTCATATTCAATTTTGCATAATCGAGACAAACTTAAACAAGTTCGGCATAAATTCGGCAGACTCGACTCATTTATGTGCAAATATTTGAACACGACTTGTTTTTGACTTGTTCAGGCTCGGTTCGTTTCCTAAACGAACTAAAGTTGAACAATTTTTTAGATTCGATTAAAAAACAAGTTTTTCAAGCTCGACTTGAACTTGGCTCGGGCTAATTCGACTAACAACCCTACTTAACCCCCACCGATCAATGGCTAACTTAATTAACATGGATGGTAATAAGAATGAAGTGTTCTATTGATATGTGATTGTCAAAATAATTTATGTGTGCATAAGCTAGTGTAATTAAAAGTAAAAAAACAACTTCATCGTGGTGGAGAAAAATAAAGAATAGAGCATCCATCGCCGAAACACTGGTTTGAAGCTTCCACTGCCGGTTTACTTCCTTCACCCCCATTAAATTCTATTTTATTCTCTAATACTCAATGAATACAGATAACAAAAATATTATTTAAATTTTTTTTTTTAAATAAAACTCCTTATGCGACTGATACAGAAACCCTAGCTTTTATTTTGGCTTGTTGATGATGTTAATTTCATGGTGTCCAAATTTGAATAACAAATTAGGATAAATAATATTCAAACTTTAATGTCACAATGTAAGAATATATTACTGAGTTGTGTAATTTCACAATATTTATCCAACTCTTGCAAATCTGAGAAGTTGTGGAAGAGTTGTTTAATATTGAGAAAATTGTTATTTTGAATTGCGTTTGTGGTATTATAATGAATTTACTCTTTGTTGTCACATTATTAATATAAATTTATACTGTCACATTACTGAGTTCCTGTAATACAAATCTGCGAATATCACTATTTACAAGTTGATAATTCTTTGGGATCTTTTAATTTGGGATCAATTTTTTTGAAATAGAAAATTCATTCTTTGTTGTCACATTATTGTAATAGATAATTTAGTTGATTTGTAAAATTTATTTTTTTTGATTGAAATAGTGAGTGCAATCTTTCTAGTCACAAGACAATAATAGTTTTGAGAAATTACTGAAATATTGTAATTTTTTGTCAATTTATTATGGTGTCAATGTAATTTCAGAAAATTGAGGGAGTGTCTTTGTAATTAGACCAATCTACAGGGAGTGTCAGTGTAATTTATCCTACTTTATTGGAAATATGGTTTTTTTTTTTATTGCTGTTTTGGCTCTGTGAACACAGGTCCATAATTTTCCCCGACAATCCATGTGCTTAACCTTGATTTCTGAAATGAAGTTTGCCAGCACTGAATAGAATAATAAAACAAAGAAAGCTGAAAAAACTCAAGTCTAAGGATGTAAGTTTTGTAGTAATTATCCAAATACTCTATGCAATTCTTCTACATAGATTGTTATTTTTTTAATGGCACAGTATGTTATCACATTGTTTTGTCACATATATTTGTCACCATTTCTTTCTTTCTCTTTTTATTTATTTATGTTTTTCAAGTTATTAAAAAAAAAATTGAAAAAGACTTAAAAAAAGAAGTTGTTTATCATACCACGAAGAAGCAAGAGAGGATCGGAAAATCAAACAGATGTGATTGTGATGAATGACAATGTTGAATCAAAAACATCATGCTACCCGGATGAACATAAAGATGATGAGTTTGATACACAAGATCATGTTCAATGCCAACAAAAATGATACCGGGATTCAATGGGATGGTAACAATACGCCATGCGATACTGCTGACAAAGGAGATAAAGTTGGAGTTGAGAAGCATCAAATGCAGCCTCTGAATGCTTTGTTAGATGTGACTGTTAATGAATCAACACAAAGACAGCCAAGGACACAATTTGATCGACATGAACAAGAAAATTAGGAGATAACCACAGAGAGAGATGAAGCAATGAGACTTGTCGCTGAGCTGAAGCAAAAGGATGAAAATAATAATGCAAAAATTATGGAGCTTTCGAAAGATAATTAAGTGCTCAGAACAGTTATAATAAACATTAGCAGCAAGGGTTATGATAGGATAACCAGCACGAACAATATTCCAGGATTACGACAAGAAAACCTGTGAACGTATATCCAAATAAAATCTAAAAAATGTACCTACAACCAATTTTTCCAATAAAAAATTGGCCTAGCAATGGTGGACATTGAAGGCGCAGAAGAACATTTTGGCTTTTGGCTTTTGGGTGCTTATGAACTCGGAATCTTTTGATCAAGTAGTGGACAAATGTAATTAGTAATGATCAAAAAACTCTCTCATTCTTTTTCCTATTACATTTACCTTTGCTATTCAAGTATTTGATGACAGTTTCATGAGGTTACTCCAATATAATTTCTTGGATGGTAATATCATACGGAAAAATAATTTTTTTGGCAATTATATCTTATCGGGAAACCATTCTAATCATGAATCTCAGTTTGTTTTTGTTTTTTGGGTGAAAAGATCATGAATTGCAATTCGATTTATTTGTCACCATTATTAGCCAAAACAATAAAACACTATAAAACGATAAAAAAATAAGTTTTAACATGTATCATGTTCTTCTTGGTCAAAACAATAGACTATCTTCTTAGTGACTGAGTCTCTATCAGAAACTCTTGCCACTGACTCATTTTTTTTTTGAGTTTGATTGTACATGTGTATTCACGCTTTCCATTGCTGGCAATTCGAATCCAAAAGCCAATTCGATGAGAATAACTCACCAAATTATGCTTTTCCGTTGCAATCATCGATAATAAAAATTCAGTACACTGCCAAGAGTAGTACCCATTCCTATAATTGATATTATGTGTACCTACGGACATTCAACAACCGACATCCATTGGGTATACATAACATTGCTCATATATTTTTTTTATTGTTCCCGTTTAATTTTATATTCCATCCTTTTCAATGTCTTTTTTTCAAAAAAAATATTACCATATATCTAATGGTTGGCCGATGGTGGTTAGGATGTGAGTCATCAATGTACTTGTGTTGATTATTCAGAGTGCCAATAGAAGTATTCAAATAGGTATCTTTGTAGAGTGATACCTTTCCTCGGTTAACGCCAAACATATGATGTTCCCACGCTTAAGAGATATATATCGATACAAGAGAATAAGCTATTTGCAGCGACTTTTTAAATTAGGCCCAATTACCAAAACACACTAAGACATTGTAAAAGAAGAAATACATAATCAAAGATTCCTTCTGTACATGTGAGTTTCTATATAAGCAATTATATGTAGATCTGTTTTAGTTGGAGATTGAAGCATTGCTGGGCACTAAAACAACACTGGAAATCACAGGTTTCATGGAGAAGATGTATTTCCTCTTTTTAGTTGCGATAACTTTGGTTTCAACTATTTTTCTTTCTAAGTTACTTACAAGAGGTTACAAAACCAAAAATCTCCCAAGAGGGTCTTTGGGTTTTCCTCTGATAGGGGAGACCTTTAGCTTTCTTAGTGCATTGAAGAAAGACAAAGGCGCTGAATGGATAAATGAGAGAGTATTCAAATATGGGAAAGTGTTCAAGACCTCCTTAATGGGTACGCCAACTGTGGTCCTTTTTGGTCAGGCAGGTAACAAGTTCGTACTTGGTTCTGATGAGGGTGTTCTTGCTACCAAACAACCCAAGACATTAGCCTCTATTGCAGGGAAATACAGCCTTTTTGAGCTCACTGGATCAAGGTAAGTACCACTCACCTTATATTTATACATATATAAGAGAATTTCACTCATGTATGCAGATATTTATTTGTAGATATACCTAGATATATAAATGTTAAGTGGCAAAACAAAACACTAAAAATAGAGCATACAAATTTGTATGGTTGGGCTCGAAGCGGCTTACATGATAAGAAAGTGTAAACATGAATCCTTCGTAACATTTAGACAATAGTTCCTCAAAACATGGAAAAATTAAATGGCACCTTACATATGCAAACGTCAATATCAAGATTAATTATCAATGATTATAGAGTTTTTTTAGAAAGGAAAAAAAAAAGAGGACGAATGAGTCGATCTATCTAGCACTTGGTCTGAATCCAAATACCCTTCTTGTCTAAGAAAATTAGGTTCTAGATTCTAATAAAAAAAACTTCCAAAGCATCATCAATCTTCTATTTAGGTCAAACCCCAATATATGCATCAATAGTCAACACACTCCATTAGACAGATGAGAATGGGAGCAGAATACGAGACATTCATACTAAATATGTGATGGGACACTTCTGAAAAAATGTATGATTCAAACACGTGTCATCGGTACTGTGGATATGCCCCTGTGATGAAGGCCACGTGCCCTCGGCACCAAGGGCACTTCTTCTCCAATATAAAGCACATGTCTTTGGCACCGAGGACACGACCTCTCTGATAACGCCAGGTGTCCTCGGCACCGAGGACACCCTTTGCTCCCCGATTGATCCATGCGTTCTATACATAACTAGACTAAAGACCGGTGGTGGACACGTCATCTCTTCTTCTAGAAGGGCCACTGACAATTGTGCCCATCAGTCTTAGAACTGGTCAATGAAATCATTGGTTTGCTTTTCCAAATAAGGTCAGAATGATAGAATGAACAAGACACTCCACCGAGGGGAGTCAGACATGTGGCATGACATACAAGCTGAGGGGTGAATGGACAAAAATACCCATCCCTGCTGACATACAGCTATCTCAGGCAAGCATTTAATGAACCCTCAATTGATGGGACATCCACAATGGCTCTGGAAGCCTAGAAGAAAGAGCATTAAATGCTCCAAGACTCAAGCATTAAGTGCTCGGGGAGTCAAGTATTTAATAATGGGGTTTCTCCCATGCAAAATAGGAGGTACACTGTCCCATGTCTGAGTGCTACCTACTACCTAAACCATTAGTAATGATGGGATCTTTTGAGGTATAAATAGTTCTCAAAAACACAATGCAGAGGTACGCAAATTCACTCCTGAAGAACACTAAATAATGTTTTTTTCTTCTCCTTTCTCAAAGAACTGACTTGATCGTCATAGAGGATACGCCAAAAAATACTCCAGCGCCTTTCTAACTTATTTTCTGTGTGCCAAGAACCGCCTCCAACCTGCCGAAAGTGATAGGACAACCCCTGACGCAATTCATTACCACTCCTTAGGCCTCATTTGACCCTCTCAACCCATTCCTTGTTACAGGGTCAACCACTTTCTAGAGAAACACGAGTTCATTAAGAAAGAGATTTATCTTGTTTATCTATTGTGCAAAAATTACCGCGCATAATATGTATCAACACATTCCTTCCCCCATCTTCAAAAAAAAAAAAAAAGTAAATGACAAAAAAAAAGTCCTGTACGATGCTATAAATGGCTAAATTTGCTGGTGAATTGTACTTGCAGGTACAAGTTAATAAAGGGAGCAGCGTTGAGCTTTTTGAAGTCCGAAAGCCTTCAAAACTATGTCAAACAAATGGATGATTTGGTCAAGAACTTGTTACTTAGAGAGACCAAGGACAGAGACACTCTTGCTACTGTGATATTCGTGAAAAAGCTCACATTCACTTTTTCATGCAGCATTCTCTTTGGCATTCACGACGACCTCACTATAAAAGCTTTCTTTGATGATTTCATTTTAGCCTTTAAACATTTTGGTGTCTTCCTCTATCCTTTCCCGGCACCGTTTACTGGAATGGCTTACAAGCAAGAGCCAGAATAATTAATCGGCTTCGGCCGATTATTAGAAGAAGAAAGGAGGAGCTCTCTACGGGGCTTTCAAGCCCTAAAAGTGACATACTGTCTTGTCTTTTAGCACTTGAATCTGAAAATGAAGGAATCATTACTGAAGAAATGATTATGGACAATTTTATTGCTTTGATGATTGCTAGTCATGATACGACGTCAATTCTCCTGAGCTTGATGGTATGGAAGATGTCTAGAGATCCCGAGGTCTACCAGAAAATTTTGGAAGGTAAAGCATATGTTTAGTATATTCATCGTGGTGTGTTTAGGTTGATTCATGATAATTCAAGAATAAAAAATTCAAGATTAGGTCTCATTTATTTTTCATTCAAACCCTCCACCCATATGGCCTTAATGAACCAAATTTGGACTCGATATTTATGCGAGCAAAACAAATATAAAAACCCTTAAATTCTACAAACATAAAGACAACGAGTTTTGAAGAAATAAATTGAAAAAATTAGAAAAGTTTGCTGTAAATTTTTAGCATGCTAATCAATCGTGTGAAAAATTGACAGATCTATTTTTAACATTCATATTGCTTTTATATGTGGTTTGATAACAGAACAAATGGGTATTCTAGAGAATAGAGAGGGAAGAGAAGAAAAGTTAACATGGGATGATATACAAAAAATGAAGTACACTTGGAGAGTCGCACAAGAATTGATGAGGACCATACCCCCTCTGTTTGGCAGCTTTAGAACAGCACTTAAGGATACCACCTTTGGTGGCTATGTTATCCCTAAAGGATGGCAGGTAATTAACTTCATGATTTTCGGAGAATTGTTTTGAATTTCGAATTTATAATTTATTGTTAAAAAAAATTTGATTGTTCCAAGACTTTTGTGCATACTACTCTTTCTGTAAGCATTGTCTTCGTTAATCATGTTGTTAAACATTAAAAACTAACTTAATTTCCACATTATGCCCATCATGTTAATTACATTGAGATGGTTTCTGCAGGTGCTTTCGGTAACACATAGCACTCACATGGACAAGGATATTTTTGATAATCCAATGGAGTTCGACCCATCTCGGTTTGAAAACTCATCTAAACGAATCTCTCCTTACACTTATGTACCTTTTGGAGGAGGACTTCATAAGTGCATAGGAAATGAGTTTACCAGGGTTGAAACCCTAACTATGGTCCACAATCTTGTGACACAGTATGAATGGACACAAGTTCATCCCGAGGAAGTGATCACCCGTCAACCAGTGCCATATCCATCCATGGGTCTTCCAATCAAGATCAAGCCGAGAACCATGCTATAGAATACATATTGCAACAGAGGTGTCTCGAGTCGAGTTTGTTAAGCTTGACCATTGTCAAATTTGGTTCAGTTTTCACTGGCCTAGCTCAACTATCGAGCATACCTTCTTGTTCAATCTAAGCCTGTTTAATAAAATCAGTTCTAATTGTGTTATTTTTCAATCTAAGCCTGTTCAATAAACTCGATTCTAATGTATCTTTGTGCTTCTCATTTAACTAAGGAAAAGGAGCTTGCTATATTATAGTGAGACAGAGAAAGAAATGTTGTTTAAATCAAGAAATAGAACTCTGCTGAATAATAGACTCTGGCAGTTCCCAAAACTAAGATGGTAATATCATCTATCCAAACACAAGTATTTAGTACTATGTCAAGAAATTATTCTAATCGTGAATTTTAGCTTTTTTTGGGTCAGAATCATGAGTTTCAGTTTGATTTTATAATTCATCATGGTTAGCTAAAATAATATAAAACATGTAAGAAAAATGATACATGTGTCACGCTCTCATTGGTCAAAAAGGAAGAGTTATGATAGTCTAACCTTAGACTATCTTTATAATGACATTTCTTTTATTGAACATCTCCAATTTTAGTCTAAATTTGAGTAAAAATCTTGATTTTGTATAAAATATTTTAATGGACAAAATCAAATATCTACTCAAATCTTTTAAAAAAATCTTTATTATCCCAAAACTCGTTTTGTTGTGTCATTCAAATCGTGAAATCTGATAAAATAAATGAAAATTTTATATCTCTCCACAAATGAGTAATTCAAAAAAATAAACATAAAAATCACCCTAGAATTATTAGATTGTTCCAATCCCTTATTTTCTTCTATAAATCCAGATAAAGAAAAAGAAGAAAAAGAGTAGGTACTTTATCATGTGTATGGTATGAAAAACAAAAGAAAATGATCGTTTTCAACAAAAATGAATGATTGGATAAATAAAATGACGTATTTCTTAACTTTGTGGATAATGAAAGCTTGAAATTTTAGGAATAATCGATAGACTGATATTGCACTACCGATAGTATTTAACTCAAAACAATCAAAGAAAAATTTGATGGGTAGATTTAGGGTATATATAGTATGAAAGATGGTTAAGATTAGAGTTTTGAAAAATACAGAAAATTAAAATGGAAAATAAAAAAGAAGCTTACCTACTGTTTTCCAAAGGGTCTATGAATGTTTCAGTGGTGGTCAGTGATGGAAGCAATGTAGAAGAAAAAGGCAAGAAAAAACAAAGAAAAAGTCGCCGAAAAATTCATTGGCTTTGGAATTTTTTTTTTGTGGAATCTCGACGGTTCAAGGGAGATTTTATTAATTAAAAGTTAAATTACACCTAACTAGAGGAGATGTATCTACCTTACCCCTCGATACAATCTAATTACAGTGCAATAAGGAATTAAAAAATTCTAATGCATGCTATTACATGAATATATTAAAATATTCTAGAAAACATAATTTCATAAAATAATCCCATCCGATGCGACTTGCTTGAAATATGTCAAATGAATCCACTGCCGAAGAAATGTGAGCTGAACAGTCACGTAAATAGTGACATGAACAGTCCAGCTGTGACATAAAATAATGCTGGGAGTGGTCAACTGCTTCATCCAAAATATTAAAACTATTCTGTAAAAATAGTCTTCCACTTTGTCTGCCAACTGCTGTCGGAAACAAATGAGCTGTGAGAGTAGTTCGTTGTCTTAGATTGGAAGGAACCATGTAGAGTTTTCCACAAAAATCAGTCGAAGCAGAGAAGAGGGATTCGAGTTCTGGTGATCCCCAAAACATAGAATTAAGTGATGATGATCTCCAAAACGTAGTAATAAACATATTTGGCTTTGGAATGAGTAAAAAGTTATCGTTGAAAATTTGATATAAAATTTGAGTTTTCTTTAATTTAGATTCAAAATAAGTTTTTTTTTTTTTATTTGGTATAAGTTTAAGTCCAAGGTTGAAAAATATTTTTAAATCATTTAGACCCAAATTTAAATTTGAGCTTAGAGTTAGGGTTGAAGATCCTCTTCTCTTAGGCATCTCTAGTTTTAACTCAAATTTTTACTCAATCAACATTTAAATAAAAAATTTGATTTAATATAGAGCAATCCAACGGAAAAACTAAAAATTATAAGAGGATAAATTCAAATTTAAATAAGGATAAAATCAAATTTAAAAGAGGATAAAATATATTCATTAGATAAAAGAGAATAAAATCTGCCTATTCAAGTTTCAAGTCTTCATTGATTTAAGTAAAAATTTAAATATCCCTTATTTTGGTACGAGTATGAGTAAATGATTGGAGTTTTTTTTTTTAACATGTTTTAATTCTAAATATGTGTTTGATAACGTTTTTATTTTTATATGTTTATATATATATATATAACAAAACTAATTTTTATTTTTTTGTGATAGAAATTGAAAATATAAAATATGTTTAGTAATTATTTATATTTAAAAAAATATAAAAATAAAAGTAAAAAACATGTTTGTTATTATTATAGTGTTTTTATGAACAGTAATATTACTGAAACATAAAATAAAGACTTAATGATGAGGCACCTGACATGGATTTGTCACATCATTAAAATTAGTCCAACTAGTTTAATTTTTTTTTTTTTACTGATTTTTCTGTGTCCAACTTGTTTAGAACTCCTACCCCAATTTGCCCCACTTTCCGCTGCCATTGCATTCATCATTTCCTCTGCCAACAAGCAATGGAGCTCCGACTGTCTTCAAATCACTCAAAGAACCCAATCAGGCGAATCATCCACTCCTCACATCACATACGATACATCTCTCATCTTCCCTCTTGGTCTTCATTTCTCAATGGCCAAGCAACAGTTTCTTAGACGGTGTTTGTGATTTGGAAGAGAAGTTGAATGAATTTAAGCAAATAGTGTGGGATGATGTTTATCAAAATTTAAGGGTCGTTTGGTAACGTTTTTGTTTTCGCGTTTTAAAAAAAATTAAAAACAAAGATAATTTTTGTCTTTGTTTTGTAATAAATACCAAAACATAAAATATGTTTGGAAGTCGTTTTGTCTATTAAATTATAAGAATAAAAACAAAAAATATGTTTGGTAATGAATTCAAATTTTATCCTAAATATATTTGGTATCTATTTGGCAATTAAATCCCAAATCAACACAACACACGCACACACACATACACACACACGCACAGTTCTTCTTCCTCACAGTGGAGGTCATGGCTTGAAGGCAATCACCTATCCTCTTCTTCACCTTCTATGCACAAATCTGTGTACATATGCACAAATTTGTGCATATATATGCACAGTTTCGGGGTTTCAAAGAGAAGAGGGAGAGAGGAGAGAGGAGAGAGGGAGGCAGAGATGGGGAGGAGAGAGGCAGCACTGGGGAGGAGATAGGCAACGATGGGGAGGAGAGGCAACGATGGGGTTTCTTTCGTTCGGCTGATACAGAGAAAGGAGAAGATGAGGGAAAGAGGAGAGAGACAGAGAGAGAAGCAATGGGAGGAGAGACGCTTGAAATGGGTTTTTATACTTCCACGAAAAATAACACATTTTTATTGATAATGAGAGTCGAATCCGAGACCTCATTAAAAATTTCAGCTGAGTTGCACGCGTGTTTTGTGTTTCGAATGTTTTCTGAAACACAATTTTTTTTCCCATTTTTTTCAAGACAACTAATATAAAACAAAAACAAAAATAATACCCAAACATGTCTTTGTTTTCATTTTTGACAAATATTAAAAATAAAAACACAAAACACAAGACAAAGACAGTTACCAAACAGGCCCTAAGTTAGAGAGAATCCATTATGATAGAGTTGTTTGTAAAGTTACATTCATTATTAAATGATAAAATTTAATTGTTTTTTCTGACATTCAACCCCATAATCCTCAGTCTCATAGATAAAGAAATGTATTGATCAAATTGGCCAAATGTATTGACCAAATTAGCTGAAAAGTCGGCATCAAACCAAGAGGGAAGATGAGAGATGTAGCGTATGTATTGTGCGCGCTAGATCTTGCACAATATAAAAACGAGAACAGGTCTCTCCCTTGGTAAACTCGAGTGAATTGGTTGAGTGTCAACCACGCTGCTTGGAACAGCCTGTGAGATCCAGTGGTAACCTGGGACGGTAATGGGGGACCCTCGCGGATCAAAAGAACGATCCAGTAAGGCTGAAGAAAGGTTCCTGGAACAAAGAAGAACAAGTTAGAAGGGCACCGGAGTATTTTTCGGCGTATCCCCTCCGACGATCAAGTCAATTTTTGAGAGAGAGGAAGAAGAAAACACTGAGTATAATTTATAGCAAAAGTTTCACCTCTTTTCCCTTGCCTTTAGTGAGGAGTATTTATACCTCAAATACTCATGATTGTTGTCAGTGTGGTCAGTAGGTGATCATTAGATACAGGCAACGTGCGCACTGATTCCTATGAGGAATGTCTTCTCTTTTAACTGCTCGGGACTCCGAGCAATCAAGACTGTGTCATCGGCCTGCCGACGGTTCAATGAGCTCCTCTCGGGGAGGATGCAATAAATGCCCAGTCTTAGAGACATTTATTGCCTTTCACTTCCGAGCCTTACCGCATTGAATGCAGTCTCATCAAGACAATGGTGTAATTAAATGCTTGTTTTCCCAAGTCGCGTGTCAGCAAGGTCGTGCGGTCTTTCTGTCTCTGATGTGACACAATATGCCACGCGTCCATTCCCCATTGGCTGTGGCCCCTGCCTTCCTGTGCCTTCTAACACCAATTGTGTAAGACGAGGTCATGATAGCTAACCTAGCCTAGCCTAAGCTAGTGACCAGTGCATCAATAGCCTCTGCCGAAGCAGAGAACGGCATCCTGGACGAGGGGGTACATCTCAGTACCGAGGAAGAGGTACATCTCAGAGCCGAGGAAGAGGTACATCTCGGAGCCGAGGAATAGGTACATCTCGGAGCCGAGGAATAGGTACATCTCGGAGCCGAGGAATAGGTACTTCTTGAAGCCGAGAGGGGGAGGCCTAGCGACCGATGTACCATATCAGACCGAGGGTACGTGTCGGTACATAAAAAAGTACTGGATGCCACTCGATCCCCATGATCAGTACCTCGGGGGAGAGGGGACTTGTGACCCGATGGGTACGTGATCTCGGTAACAAGGATTAATGACACCGAGGACACGTGTCTTCATCTCGGAGTATTTCAGAAATGTCACATCAACTACCCCCCAACCTTCGATCTTCTGACACCGAGGACACGCGTCGTAAGGAGACGAAGGGTTTTACAACAACCCCAACTGCTTCATCATTGCTTCTAGCCGCTTTCCCTTGCTTAGGACGTCGTGCGCATTAAATACGCCTTTTCGTGCTTCGCGCCCAATGATGGGATAGGTGCTATATATAAATGGGCTTCCTCTCTTCTTTTCTCATTTCATCGTTCTGAACTTTTCTTCACAGAGCCCTCGCCGGAGATCCTTTTCCTTCCGTTGTCAACTGTCCAACCATTTCACCAGAGTTTTAAGGCCAGCAGACCCATCCTTGCTTCTGAAACATTCTGGAAGAAGTTGCTTCAAATTTCCCAGAAAAAACTTCTTTTTACATTCTGGTGAGTCCCAGTATCTTTCCTTTCTTCGTCCTTCTGTCCCTTTTGGTTTTCTGATAACTGGAGGTGCCTCTGGTTGCTACTTAGCGACCAATCCTCGGGAAGCTTCCTTGGGGACCTTTAAGGGAAAAACATCCTCCATTTTTTCTCACTTTCTTCGAGATGCCTCGTCGTCGCCCTGCCCCCGAGAATCCTTAGGCCAGTTCTTCGAGGTCAGGAAAATATAAAATAAAGGGTGGTGAACAAATTAATAGGTTTAAGGTCAAGTACAGCATCCCACAGTATGTAGACATAGAGGATTATAACCCGGCTGTGCACCTTCGTGCCCTCGGTACCGAGGGTGTAATGCCCTTTTATACCAAAGCCATCATAGAAGGCGGAATTAGATTCCCTTTGCCCCCTCTACTTTTCCAGTTCCTCTCCCATTTCCACCTTTTCCCCGGGCAGTGTTGTCTTAATTTCTTCAGGATAATTATGGGGGTCCTAGAGCTTAATAGGCGTCTCGGGGTGAATGTTGGACTGAATGATATCCTTTTTTGCTATTCCCTCTTGAGAGTCATGCCTCAACAATACTTCTACCTCAAAGTCAGGGACCCATCTATGTACCTCGTAACTCACCTTCCCGACTCGGACAAGGGGTACAAGGATGACATACTTATCTTCAAGGAATCTTGGCAGAGAGGTGTCGGTCCCGAGTATAATGGCTTGTTATGCCCTTTGGAATGGAGAACGACAAGTACGTCGGTTCCTTCGGGTCTATTATTTTGTTCTTGATATTTTCTATGTTCATGACTCCTTTTTTGTTTGTGCAGACATCCCTGCTCGGGAAACAGCTCCTCCCCCTCGGTCGTTGGTGAACTTTGCCGACCTAGTCACAATTTGGAGATTTACTGGTGACGACGGGTTCGGCCGGGCTGCCCACATCCTCCTGAATTACACTCCCGGATATAAGAAGTTTTTACAGCTTCCCCAGCCTTTCGAGCCTTCGCGGTGGTCTGAACTCTTTGATCAGGCGGTGGGACAAGAGGGCGAGGAGAATTTGGAGGAAGACCCTGACCGGGCTTCGGAGGCAGAAGTAGAGGGTGAAGTTGAAGCGCTCGGGGTCAGAGAGGACTTGGTTCCTTCGCCCGCCGAGGTGGGGACTTCGGGGAGAGATTCGTGGCCAGACTTCCAAATTTTACAATCTCTAGACGCCCTCGAGATAGCCATGTCCAGCACGCCTCGCATTGATCTGGGTTCCTGAGGCAGAGGCAAGCCCTTGCTGCCGGGAGGGGACGAGGATCGGTCGGTGGGGCCCCATCTGCAGGGACCAGCACCACCCCATCCTCAAGAGTCGTCAGTCGGGGGCAAGTGCGTGACCGGGATCCTCAGGTAGAGGAGGAGAGAAGGGTCAAACATAGGCACGATGGCCTTGGCAGGGGATCCAGGGCACCCTCCGCTCAGCAGCAAAGTGGGAGAGGCCGTGGGTTACCTCCTGCTCCTCAGCAACAACAGCAACAGCAGCAACAACAGCAACAGCGGCAACAGCAGACTCCTCCTCCCCTTCCGCCGACAGTGGAAGCCGCGGAGTGGAATCCTCGAGCCACTGATCACATGAACCGAGTGATCAGGGTCGACGACTCCATTTTGCAGGACCCCCATGTCGCCAATGCAGTGAGTGAGACGCTGCATTTCGAGGCCGACATGGTGGCTCACAGGGGGCGATCAACGAACGTGTTGTTTCGCTCTATCATCCAGAATTCCCTGGTGGTAAGTTCCATCTTTGCTACAGTCTCTGTTTTTTTTTTAGCCACTTTTCTTTTTAGTGACGTGCCTTTTTCCTTTGCAGGCCACCCAACAGATCTCCATAATAGCGGCGCGGTATCATGGGGCTAGGATGGACCTCCAGCGGGTCCGAGAGCAGAAGGAAGAAGCGGAGGGGGCCCTCGCCAGTGCTAAGGAGGACGTAGCTGCCAGGGATTCCACCCTCGCAGGGCAGGCTGCTCAAATCGAGCAACTCCTCAAGGATGCCGAGTTGGCTAAGGTCGGCGCTGAAAAGCTAAGTGCTGCCCTTGCCGACGCTGAGGGGAGGATCACAGAGCAGACGCAGCGGCTCTCTGCGGCGGAGGAGAGGGCTGTTGGTTCAGAGGAAAGCTGTCTGGCTCTGACCCAGGAGCTGGACAGGATCAGGGCCGAGGCACAGAACAGGAAGTCCGAGGAGCAACTCCGAGAAGAGTTCGCCGATGACGTGTTCCCCGCTCTTGAAGAAAATAGCAAGGAGTTCTTCAAGAAGGGGTGGGACGAGGCGCTCCAGTCTGCTGGGATCCCGTCAGACTCCCCGCTCTTCCAGATGCACAAATACGTGCCCTCGGCTGAGATGGAACAGGCCGAAGCCGAGATTGCTGCCGAGGGCGAGATTCCAACGCCGGTGCAAGTTTCGGTGGATCTGCCTGAGGCGGTAATAGTGGATTTGTCTGATGAGGCCCTGCCGGACCAGGCCCCTGACCATAATATTCCTCAGGGTCTCTCTGTTGCCGAAGTACCTCCCACTCTGCCTGCTCCCGAAGCTGCTCAACCTTTCTACGCCGATTCGCCCTCAGCGGATGTTTTGGAGATGCCCGGGGCAAGATGAAAATTTTTTTCTTTTCGATTGTACTTCTGTAGCTCTTGGGGACGCAAAGCCCCTCTTTTTGAAATAAAGCTTTTGAGTACTTAATACTTTCTTGCGTACACTTTTTTGCGTAGGATTCCTTGAACTGTCTTCAGGGCCTTGCCCTTTCAAGAGGCTTGCTCTCGTGGTTGTTTCGGGGCAAGAGTCCTCGAACTCTGTCCCCAGGGCCTTACCCTTCTAGGAGGCTTGCTCCTGTGTTTGCTTCGGGGGCAGGAGTCTTGAACTCTGTCCTCAGGGCCTTGCCCTTCCAGGAGGCTTGCTCCTGTGTTTGCTTCGGGGGCAGGAGTCCTTGAACTCTGTCCCCAGGGCCTTGCCCTTCCAGGAGGCTTGCTCCTGTGTTTGCTTCGGAGGCAGGAGTCCTTGAACTCTGTCCCCAGGGTCTTGCCCTTCCAAGAGGTTTGCTCCTGTGTTTGTTTCGGAGGCAAGCACTAAGGGAGATAATACTCAAAAATAATATTTTTTTAGATTCATCACATTCCATGGTCGTATTACAAGTTTTCCATCTATATCTTCTAATCTATATGACCCGGCGCCTCCGATAGATATCACTTTGTAAGGCCCTTCCCAGTTAGGTCCCATTTTCCCTTCTGTTGGGTCACGGGTATTGGTCGTTACCCTTCTGAGGATCAGATCGCCGATTCGGAATTCTCGCGCCTTGACCCTTTTGTTGTACAGTTGGGAAATCTTTTCCTGATACTTTGTTATTCTCAAGGCGGCAGTCTCCCTTCTTTCTTCCACTAGATCCAAATCCAGTCCAAGTTGACGGTCATTTCCCCCTGCGTCGAAAGCTTGGGTCCTTATGGTCGGGAGTCCTACCTCGAGAGGTATGATTGCTTCCATTCCGTAAGCCAGGGAGTATGGGGTTTCTCCTGTCGAGGACCGAGGGGTGGTCCTGTACACCCACAAAATGTTTAATAGCTCATCTGCCCATTTTTCCTTGGCTTTCTCCAACCTCTTCTTGATTCCATTGATAATTGTTTTGTTGGAGGCCTCTGTCTGCCCGTTGGCTTGGGGGTAGGCAGGGGTGGAGTAGAAATTACGGATTCCGAGTTGCTCGCAGAAAGACTTGAAACGCCCGCCGGTGAATTGAGTCCCGTTATCCGACACCAGTGCCCGGGGAATCCCGAATCTGATGACTATGTTCTCCCAGACAAACTTTTTAGCATCTATGTCACGGATGTGAGTCAACGGCTCCGCCTCAACCCACTTGGTGAAATAATCTGTGGCCACAATGAGGAACTTCCTGTTTCCAGGAGCCTTAGGCAGGGGTCCAACTAAATCGAGTCCCCACTGGGCGAATGGCCAAGGGCTGGTCAGGGGGTGCAAGTCCCCCGCGGGTTGCCTGATTGCAGGGGAGAACTTCTGACATTGGTCGCATTTCTGGACGTATGCGCGCGCATCCCTTTGCATTCGCGGCCACCAATATCCTTGAGACATGATGCGGTGTGCCATCGATCGCCCCCCAGAGTGCCCCCCGCATATTCCTTCGTGCACCTCATAGAGAAGGTCTTCCACCTGGTCCTCTTGGACGCATAATAAGTACGGTCCTGAGAAAGACCTCCGATACAGCTTCTGATCCGGAGAGACCCAAAATCTCGGGGCTTTGAGTTTTATCTTCCTTGCTTCCCTTGGACACTCCGGGAGGTCTCCTGTTGTTAGGAACCTGAGAAAGGGATCAATCCAGCTGGGCGGCTTGTGTGCATCCTGGACGGCCATTGCCTCGGGAGCATGGTCTATGCAGGATGCGGGAAGATATTCTATGGTGATCCTGCGCGACTGAGAGGACTCCACTGCCGAGGCTAGACAAGCCAGGGCGTCGGCATGCGTGTTCTTGTCTCGGGACACTTGTTTGATCTCAATCCTTCCGAATCTTCGGATTACAGTTGTCGCCTGGTGATGGTAAGCCTTCATTCTAGGGTCCCTTGTCTCAAACTCTCCGTTAACTTGGTTGACTACCAGCATGGAATCGCAATGCACGATCAAGTTCGTAACTCCAGTTGCCTCAGCTAACCGAAGTCCTGAGATGAGGGCCTCGTATTCAGCTTCATTATTCGACGCTTTGAATCCCAGCCAAACGGCCTGCTCTGCGACCATCCCATCTGGAGAAATCAGCAAGATACCGATCCGGACCCCTTACTATTTGACGAACCGTCCACACACAAAAGCCATGGCGATCCTTCACAATTCGTTGGAGACGCTATGTCGGGAGGAGGCGGTCTTTCTAGGACGGGATGTTCCCCCGAAAACTCAGCTATGAAGTCCGCCAATACCTGACCCTTTACCGCGGTTCGAGGTTTGAAATGAATGTCGTGCTCCCCTAGCTCCACTGCCCACTTGGAAATCCTTCCGGAGAGTTTCGCTTTCCTCAAAATGGCCTTTAAGGGCTGATCGGTAAGGACGGTAATTGGGTGCGCCTGGAAATAATGCCTCAGTTTTCTTGCAGTGGTGACCAGGGATAGAGCCAATTTCTCTAGGGGCAGGTATCTTGTCTCCGCGTCCAGGAGCGCCTTGCTTATGTAATAAATCGGCTTCTGGCGGTGCTCATGCTCACGAATAAGTACCCCGCTTACCGCAAATTCAGACACGGCCAAGTACAAGAAGAGCATTTCCCCCTGGATAGGGACGGATAAGGTCGGGAGAGTCCTTAGGTATTCCTTGATTCCAGCCAGGGCGTCTTCGCACCCCTGGCTCCACATATCCTTCCCAGCACTCTTGATTGCTCCGAAAAAGAGTTTGCATTTGTCTGAGGAGCGTGAGACGAAACGGTTAAGTGCTGCTAGCATCCCCGTGAGCTTTTGGACTTCTCGGACAGTTCGGGGGCTCCGGATGTCCAGGATCGCTTGAATCTGATCCGGGTTAGCTTCGATTCCTCGTTGGCTGACCAGATATCCGAGAAATTTACCCGATTCCACTCCGAAAATGCACTTTGCCGCGTTCAGCTTCAGCCCGTACTCCCTGAGGGTGGAGAAGGTATCTGCCAAATCTGTCAGATGATCACAACTTCGTTTGCTCTTCACCAGCATATCGTCAATGTAGACCTCCATGGTGTTGCCGATCTGCTTTTTGAACATCCGATTCATCAGTCTTTGGTATGTCGCCCCGGCGTTCTTTAGTCCAAACGGCATCACTTTGTAACAGTAAACTCCCTTCGGAGTGATAAACGCCATTTTTTCCTGATCTGGGGGATGGAGAGGGATCTGGTGATATCCTGCTCGGGCATCCAGGAAGTCCATGCGTTCATATCCGGCAGTGGCATCCACTAGCTGGTCCACCTTTGGTAGGGGGTAGTCATCCTTGGGACATGCCTTGTTTAGATCTGTGAAGTCTACGCAGACACGCCATTTTTCCCCTTTCTTCTTCGCGCAAACTGTGTTAGACAGCCATTCTGGGAACTGTATCTCTCGAATGGCGTTGGCCTTCAGGAGTTTGTCGATTTCTTCGTTGACCACGCAGGCGTGATGCGGGGCCATGCGTCGTGGCTTCTGTTTGACTGGCTTGTGCGCCGGGTCAACATGCAGCTTGTGCGTGATTATCTCGGGGTCTACCCCCGTCATTTCCATTGCGTTCCAAGCGAACACGTCTGCATTTTCCCTTAGGAACTCAATCATCTCCTCCTGTTCGGCTGCGGGCATCGCGGTTCCAACTAAGAAATATCTTTCTTCTTCTCCCTCCACCAAGGGCACCTTTCGGAGGTCCTCCACCGACCGCTCAGTTGGGTCTATCCGGGGGTCATCCATTCCTGGACGCCCGGACTGTGATTGCTATTTCTCCATGATCTCTTCCGGGGCTCGCCCCTTTTCTTGGGTGAACGCCCCGGCTCTAACAGCTGAATAAAAACAATTTTTTGCGGACGCTTGGTCCCCCCGGATCTCCATGATACCTTCTGGCGTGGCAAATTTTAGTTTCTGGTGGTAAGTGGAGTGCACCGCTCCCAACGCATGCAGCCATGTTCGTCCCATGATCACGTTGTAGGGAGAGTCCGTATCAATTACGACAAACTCGGTGTTGATGATGAAGGGACCCGTGACAACTGGCAATGTGATTTTGCCTACGGGCAGGGCGAACGAGCCGTTGAATCCGATGAGGGGTGTCCTGACCTTGGTGAGGTCCTTGAGGCCAAGACCCATCCGTTTTAAAGTCTCGGAGTACATCACTTCCAGGAACTTTCAGAGTCTATCAATACCCTTTTTACGTCGAATTTACCTATCTTCAGGGTTATGACAAGGGCGTCGTTATGAGGAGTCACTACGCCTGTCAAGTCCGCGTCGGAGAACGTGATGCTGGGCTCACCAGTCCTGGCCCTTTTACTGGGTGGCCCCCATCATCCTCGGCTACCTTCCTTGTAAAAGCTACCCTCTTGAGGTCAGACTCGAGTTCCTTGGACGTGGGGCGATCCAGGGGACATACATGGATGACATCTATGACGTTGTCCGGCTCCTCGGTCGGGGCAAGGGTGTGTCTCTCTTCTGGCCTGGGCTCTATGTATTCTTTCAAGTATCCGTCTCGGACCAATCTTTTCAAGAATGATTTGTATACTCTGCAGCTTTCGGTGCGATGTCCGAAATTTCGGTGACAGGAACACCTAACCTTTTGATCACGGGTGAAAGGATCGCTCTGCATCCTGGGCGGCCACTTGAAGAACGGCTCATGCTTGATTTTATGGAGCAACTTGAAGATGGGTTCCTTGAACATAGTGTGAACTCCTTTGGACGACCCCCTTAGAGGGGGTAGCAATCCCTTTCGGGGAGTATCCTCCCGCTCCCTCTCTTTTCTCTTAGATTGGAGGGTTCGGCCTTTGCTGCTTCCCATCTCGTCCTCGATCCTTGAGTATTTGTTTATCCGGGCCATCAGCTCGCCCATATCCGAGGGAGTCTTCTTAGTCAGGGATCGGTACAGGTCCGTGTCCCTCGCCAAGCCGAGCCTGAAAGACGCCGCTGCCATGACTTCCGAGCAGCCTTCTACCTCATTAACCTCTTCCCAGTATCGGATGGCATACTGGCGAAGGGTCTCGGATTCCCTACGTCTGAGCGTTAGCAATGATCCAACGTCTTTGGGCCGCTTACTCCCCGTAATGAATCGAGCCAGGAACTGCCTCGTCAATTCCTTCCACGATCCAATACTGTTGGGGGAAGCGCCTCGAACCACTTCATCGCAGAGTCCCCCAAGCTCATAGGAAACACTCGGCAGAGGAACCGTTGGTCCGAATGATAGAGGGACATCATCTGCTTGTATTGCCTGAGATGGGCTTCGGGATCGGACCGCCCGTCATAAGTTTTGAACCTCGGCACGACAAACTTTCTTGAAACCTCCATCTCTCCGATCTCCCTGGTAAAGGGTGTTTGTATGACCTCGTCTTCGACCTCATCCTGGACAGCCTTACTCTTTCTCCTGGATTCCAACCGGGCTCTGAGATCAATTTCCTCCCTGACGGGATGTCTTCTGAAGTCTTTGAGTTCATCAATAGGCCCCCCATTTCCTGGGCGCCGTGTGGATAGGGTAGAATCCTCCTCGGACTCATCTCCCTTCCTCCGTCTAGACAATCCTCGCCGGAGGTCGTCCAGGGCTAATGGTCTTGCCTTCCTTGAATGGTCGTTAGGAGGGTGCTCGTTGGCTCTCGGTCGCTTTGGGGCCTGGAGCTTTCTGCCTTGTTGTTTAAATGATTCCTTAGATCCTTCGTTTTCGCCTCCCGGGCGGGGAACCCACGAGAAAGGAATGAGTCCCTCGACCCTTCGCCGGAGGCGGCAAATTCGTTGAGCCGGCTTAGGACGTTTATATTGTCCTTTTCCAGCTGTCGTAATCTATCGCCAAACTTTTCTTCGATCACCTCCGCCAGCTGACGAGCCAGGGGGCTGATCCTCCTGACCTGATTCCCATACTGGTTTGAGGGGTAACCCCTCTTGACTGAGTAGAGGCATTTTTATTCCCATCAGTGTGATCCCTCCCTCCATGGTGACAGGGAGCTTGTAATTCGAGACTTCTTTGGTGGGGACCTTTCCCTTTTTGTCGAGTGTTCACCATGGTCACTGTTCTTTATAGAGAAAAAACTAGAAAACTAGTCGTTTCCCACAGACGGCGCCAGATTGTGCGCGCTAGATCTTGCACAATATAAAAACGAGAATAGATCTCTCCCTTGGGTAAACTCGAGTGAATCAGTTGA
>CAUOFW020001114.1:0-121092 GCA_963454935.2 Ilex paraguariensis
GGTTGGGCATGGGTCTAGACCATTACATTCCATATGCATTTCATGTTAAGTTCTCTACTTACTATATGCTATGTGCTACTTGTTATGTGAATTATATGCATGGTAGAATGTATATGGAAAGGAGAAACACTAGGGTTAGAAAACTCAAGATTATGTTTTAATGTGTAAATGTTTACTAGTAGGTGGCACACGCACTACTAGTAAAACAAGGAAAAAAAAAATCGTCAAGTTTAAATACTTGATGCCTAACTTGGGATATTAAGTAACTGATCTATTGCTATCTTATGTGTGTGTAGATGGAAAATAGAGGAAGAGGAAGAGACGTGGCCGAGGCCGAGGCGGTGGCCGAAACAACAACCAACCACTTCCGGCCTTTGATCACCAAGCCTTTGTAGAGGCTATTGGTGAGGAAGCGGCGACGATTGCACAGGCTAGTGCTACAGCCGCTACCATTGCACAGACTGGTGCAAATATGGGGACACGGAGGCTCGAGTAACCTCCAGAGGTTCAAAGCCCATAATCCTCCGGTCTTTTTGGGAGGGGCGGATCCAATGGTAGCCGATCGTTGGATTCGACAAGTGGAGAAGATCTTGAGTGCTATGGAGATCACTTCCGATGCCACCAAGATAACTTTGGCAACTTTTCAGCTGGAGGGAGAGTCCCAGCTATGGTGGGATTGGGTCAAGACCTCAAAGAACTTGGAGATAATGACTTGGGTAGAGTTCAAGGAACTCTTTATGGGAAAGTATTTCCCGGCGACCGCTCGACACGCTAAGGCCAAGGAGTTCCTAGAATTGAAGCAGGGGACTATGAGTGTGCTAGAATACGTGGCCAAATTCACTGAGTTGGCCCGTTTTGCTGATGATTATGTGGCCTCAGACAGGGCCAAAGTACAGAAGTTTGAGGATGGACTGAAGTTGTCTATTCGAGGCAAGATTGTGGGACTTCTCCTGCAAGACCTTGATTTGATGGTCAAGACTGCAATGACTATCGAGAGAGAGGTGGAGGACGCGCGCAACATCCGGGAAGCGGGTGTTAAGGACAAAAGGAAGGAGGGTCAATCATCTTCTTCAGGTGCAGGAAAGAGGCAAAGGACTTCTATTCCACAAGGGTCTCAGGGGCAGAGCCGCGGCTATCAAGGCCAAGGCCAGGGCCGATTCTCTCAAGGTGGGGGAAACTTCAGGACCACCTTCCAGACGGGTCAGAAGACTTGCTATTTTTGTCACCAGCCGGGTCACATCAGAAAGGAGTGTCCTCAACGGCAGGGATCCCAGAGCTATGGGACATCCCAATCCCAGCCTTCTGTGGGCCAGTCGCAGATACAGAGTGTTCCTCCTTACCCCACTATGGGTCAAAGGAGTCAGTACCAATCTCAGGGTGCTGCACAAGTGCCTACTACTTCACGAGCAGGGACTTCACAAACAGGCCAGATAGGCCAGGGCATGGGTCGAGGTCGAGGCTCACAAGCCGGGACATCGGGAACCCAAGGGCGTGTTTATGCCATGGTGCCACAGACTGAGTCGACAGATCCGTCGGTAATACAGGGTACATTTCTACTCTCTCGCTTATGGGCAAGGGTATTATTTGACTCTGGTGCATCTCATTCTTTTATTGCTGCATCTTGTGTGAAAGATTTGGGCTTAGAGGTTGAGACCTTAGAGGAACCGGTACATGTGAGTTCTCCCCTAGGAGCTAGGGTGAGAGTTGATCAGATATGTCGGGACTGTGAATTAGAGATCTCGGGGATTCTACTCACTGTAGACCTTAGGGTCATGGACATGTCGGAGTTTGATGTGATCCTCGGGATGGATTGGTTGGCAGCACATCGGGTTGTCATTGATTGTGATAGGAAGAGGGTCACGGCGTATACGCCTGATGGTATTTGTTTCAAGTTCCAAGGGGAAAAGCACGATGCTTTACCCCAAGCCGTGTATGACTCACGATGGCACGGACAGTTGATGGGATGGCTTGCGAGCCTTACTTTGGAGGATGAGGTGAGACAGGAGTTGGGTCTACCTCGGGTGGTATGTGAGTACGAGGATGTATTTCCGGATGAACTACCGGGATTACCTCCCCATCGGGATATGGACTTCAGTATCGAATTACATTCGGGTACATCGCCTATCTCCATGACTCCGCATAGGATGGCGCCTGCCGAGTTGCAAGAACTCAAGGTCCAATTGTAGGAATTGTTGGACAAGGGGTTCATTAGACCGAGTACCTCACCTTGGGGCGCTCCGGTGTTATTTGCAAAGAAGAAGGACAAGACCCTTCGATTGTGTGTAGATTATCGGCAGTTAAATCGGGTTACTATCAAGAATAGGTACCCTTTGCCGAGAATTGATGACTTGTTTGATCAGCTGAGAGGGGCAATGGTATACTCCAAGATAGATCTTCTCACCGGTTACCATCAGTTGAGGGTTAGGGAGGCAGATATCCCTAAGACGGCGTTCAGAACGCGATATGGGCATTTCGAGTTCACAGTGATGCCATTCGGATTGACGAATGCCCCGGCGGCATTTATGGATCTCATGCATAGGGTTTTTTAACCCTATTTGGATCAGTTTGTTGTGATTTTTGTGGACGACATCCTGATCTACTCCAAGTCTGAGGAGGAGCATGAGGGTCACTTGAGGATTGTTCTCCAGACCTTGAGAGACCATCAGTTGTACGCTAAATTCAGCAAGTGTGAATTTTGGCTTACGGAGGTGAAATTTTTGGGACACGTGGTGTCGGCTTCGGGTGTATCTGTGGACCCGGAGAAGGTTGAGGCAGTTATGAATTGGGAGAGGCCGAAGTCAGTCTTCGAGATACGCAGTTTCTTGGGATTGGCAGGGTACTATCGGAGGTTCATTGAGGACTTCTCTCGACTAGCTGCTCCTATGACCAAGTTGACCCGAAAAGAGGTCAAGTTTGAGTGGAATGACGCTTGTGAGAAGGCATTCCAAGAGTTGAAGAGGAGGCTTACATCAGCTCCTATTCTGATAGTTCCGGAAAGGGGACAGAAGTATACGGTATACTGTGATGCCTCCAAGGACGGACTTGGATGCGTCTTGATGCAGTCCGGGAGAGTGGTAGCTTATGGTTCTCGGCAGTTAAAGAACCACGAGCAGAGTTACCCCACACATGATATGGAGTTGGCAGCCATTGTCTTTGCCTTGAAGGCTTGGCGCCATTATCTATACGGTGAGCAGTTCGAGGTATTTTCAGATCACAAAAGTTTGAAGTACATCTTTACACAGCGGGACCTCAACATGAGGCAACGCAGGTGGATGGAGTTTCTGGAGGATTATGACTTCACCTTGCATTACCATCCCGGTAAGGCAAATGTGGTGGCTGATGCACTCAGTCGGAAACCACGGGGAATCCTGGCTAGAGTGGCTTCCCGAGAGTGGCAGATGCTCGAGACTGTGGGACAGTTCGGGCTATGTTATATGGGTCAGGCTCAGGGTAATTTGGGGAGTTTGATAGCTACGCCTTCCCTACTGAGCAGGGTTATTGAGTCCCAGAGTCAGGACACAGAGCTATTGTCTATCCGGGACCGTGTACAGGCAGGTACAGGTGACGAGGGCTGGGCCATTCACTCGGATGGTAGTCTTCGGTATCGAGGAAGGGTTGCGGTTCCTCAGTTGGCGGATCTGAAAGAGGAGATCCTTAGGGAGTTTCATTGCTCCCGTTTTGCGGTTCATCCAGGGGGCACAAAGATGTATCATGATCTTCGTCGCCAGTATTATTGGAATGGGATGAAGCGGCAAGTTGGTAATTTTGTTAGTAGATGTCTCACGTGTCAGCAAGTGAAGGCTGAACACCAGAGACCAGCAGGGTTACTCCAGCCATTGGAGGTAGCTGAGTGGAAGTGGGAACATGTTACGATGGATTTTGTGACTCACTTGCCACGGACATCACGGGGACATGACGCGGTATGGGTGATAGTGGACCGGCTTACTAAGTCGGCACACCTTTTGGCCGTACGGATGACCTTCACACTGGAGGAATTTTGTAGGTTATATATACGGGAGATTGTCCGGTTGCATGGGGTACCCGTATCTATAGTATCGGATCGGGATCCCAGGTTTACGGCTCATTTTTGGGAGAGTTTTCAACGAGCCATGGGGACACAACTGATGATGAGCACTGCTTTTCATCCCCAGACGGACGGTCAGTCTGAGAGAACCATTCAGACATTAGAAGACATGTTACGGGCATGTGTCCTAGATCTTAAGGGTAGCTGGGAAGATCATTTACCCTTGGTAGAGTTCGCCTATAACAATAGTTATCAGGCGAGTATACAGATGGCACCCTATGAGGCACTATATGGGAGGCCATGTCGATCTCCGATTTGTTGGACAGAAGTTGGAGAGAGACTTGTTACGGGTCCGGACTTGGTTAGAGACACCTCAGAGAAGGTGGGCTTGATACGGAAGCGTCTTCTCACGGCTCAGAGCCGGCAAAAGAGCTACGCTGACAGACGGCGACGACCTCTAGAGTTTGAGGTGGGAGATCATGTCTTCTTGAAGGTGATGCCTACGAGAGGAGTGGTCAGGTTCGGCAAGCGGGGAAAGCTGTCGCCAAGGTACATTGGGCCCTTCGAAGTACTCGAGAGGGTGGGTGCAGTTGCTTATCGGTTGGCGTTACCGCCAAATCTATCGGGTGTTCACGCGGTATTCCATGTCTCTATGCTCCGGAAGTATATCCCAGATCCGACTCATGTGGTAGATTGGGGCGAGCTTGTTGTTGATGTGGATGGGACCTTTGAGGAGGGACCGGTGCGCATCATGGATAGCAGGGAGCAGGTTTTGCGGGGCAAGACTGTAAGGCTAGTAAAGGTGCTGTGGCAGCACCGAGGAGTGGAGGAGGCGACATGGGAGCGTGAGGACACCATCCGTACCAATTACCCATTTTTGTTCGAGGATGGAGGTACATGTTTAAAATTTTAAGTATGAGGTTACTTATTGCATATGCATGTGTCTAAGTGTGCATGTGTGTGAGAATTTCGGGGACGAAATTCTTCTAAGGGGGGGAGAATGTAAAATCCCGGTAGATTTAAACTTTTATGAATAAAGGGTAAAATGGTAAATTGTCACCATGATTCGGGTTGTAAATCTGAAATTTTTTGTAACTCGGATGACAAAACGGACCTCACCGTTGGATTCGTCTCGCGAAATCGAGTTACCACGTCAATTTTCGTCGAATTCTGAGATAGTCAAATTTTTCACGTTTTACGGAGCGATCGGGCTTCGGGTGACCCTGTACACGAATTTTTTTATAAAATTTTAAATTTTGGGCAATAAAATAAGATAAATTGAAATAAAAATATTTTAGATTTAAACCGGGGCGAGATTTAATTGTTCGGGACAAAAACGGACCCGGAATTAAAAATGGACATGTGGCCAATTGTGGGCCAAGTGTTCTAAAGTATAAATAGGGGGAAAAATCAGATTTTTCCCCCATTGTTCAGCATCCTCTTCAGCCGATAGAAAGAGAGAGGGAAAGCTTCAACTTCTCTCTATGATCTACATAATTCTAGTGCTCAAATCCGCTTGGACCAAGAACAAAGATCGTTCTCCTCGTCAAGGGCTACGTCTACGTACCAAAAGGAAGTGATTTCACCGAATAATCAAAGGAAGAATTTTTGGAGATCAAAGCTTTTGGGTTGGTTTTGGTGTTTTAGGGGTTTTCTACACTCCTAAGAGGTAGGGGTTATTCCTACTTTGGATTATTCTTACCTTAGGTGTTGCTAGACTAAGGGTGAAAATTATGTATATGCATATGTATTGTTATACATATATGTCTATGGGTATGAAAGTGAAAAAAATTAGCATAGGAATAGCTTAGGCTAGCTTCTAGCTTGAATTTGGTATATGGAGGTTCCATGTGATTATTTTGTAACTTGGTGAAAACTTAAGGCATGCTATGTGTTTTATAAACTATGCCTTGGAATGTGTTATGTGAATACATGACTTGAATGACTATAAGATGTTTGATAAAATGCCCTAGTGAAATTGAGTGTGTTACTTGCATGATGCTATGTTATAACATGCTTGGGTGATTGTGAAATCATATGCTTAGGATATGGTTTTTGGATGAAGAGTGTTATTGACATATGCATGAAATGATATATTGAGCATAATGAGATATGGTAGTTATATACTTATGATACAATTGCATTGATGTATGAAAATGTTTATATGTTTGTCATAAGCATATTGAGCATTATTTTGTGTGCAATGGAACATCACATTGCATTTGCACGGAAGTGTCTCATTACATGAGTGAGTGCATGTTTGACGTCAATACCACACTTGGTGATTGACGGAAGGCTTGGGAGAGTTGGGTCGAGGACTTAGCTAAGCCGCTTGGTTGCATGATGAATTGGGTTGGGGTAGCAAGAAGAGGCATGACGACCTCTCGGGTGCAAGACCCGGTGATTGGGCTACGCACTCCCTTGGCTCGGCCCATAAAGTGTGTGGGTGTATTCGGAACCCTCGGTCGAAGTCCGTAAATTTCGTGTGGGTTGGAGGCCCTTGGTGTAAGTCCATGAACATCCACCCCTATACAAGACCCTAGAGTGATTAACGCCATTGTGTGTAACATAAATGGTGGTTTCGACTAAATTGACACTTGCATGTGTTGGGGAGCCGGAGAGAGCTCGGAATAAAGTTGCATGGGTGAGTGTCACTTCATTCCATGGCATAGCATTGTTGCATTCCATCATAGGATGCATAAGTGTGAGAAATGCTTGGTTCTATGTTTGTGTGATGATTACATGAGCATGTGCATCTAGGGGAAGAGTAACCTCTATAGGTTTATCTCTATTGGGCGTTGTGCTCACCCTATACGGGAAACAATTTCAGGTACGGGACACGTTTCGGTGGATGGCTCTCATTCGGGGGCTCTTGGTTGAAGAAAAGCCGGGTTGTGGCTTTTGAATTTAGTTTTTGTAAAACTTTTGGTTAATTTCCATTTTGGCATGTAAAATTATGGAAATAGTTGTATTAGAACTTGTATTGACTATATTTGGTATCAAATAGATGTTGTATAAGTTTTGGATAACCTTGGATTGATTTGGGGTTGAAATCATACACAGAAATTTCAGACACTGCTTAGTGTTTGAGCCATAACTCTTTATTGTGACGTCCCAATGATCTGAAATTTTTACAGTAGGTAGTAGACACCTAGGGCTACAAAAGTGTTTTTATGAAATTTTCTCAATTCCACTTCTAAACAGGTCAAAACCGCACTGGAAGTTGCAGCAGAACAAAAACTGCATTTTCTGTTCGAACGTAAAGTGACGTTCGAATGGTGCGAGTTTTGAACAGCAAAACCAGCAGAGAACCAAATGTACTGGGAGCTACCTATTTTTCAAAACCAAGGGACGTTCGAATGTGAATAGTGCTGTTCGAACGGTGACTCTAAAACCGAAATTTTTCAAACTATGCACTAAGCTTCCAGGCTTGGATTTCTTTGATTTAAAGAACACCAATGGACTTGGATTTCTCTAGTTCCAAGGATACAAATGGACACTAATTGAGGTATATTGAGGCTTATTAGACCTTGGTGGATTTAAATGATAACTATTACATATATGCACTAATGTTAAAGTAACCTTGCATGTTTTGCTATAAATATGGATAATTGGACCCGGTGTGGTCAATGTTTACTTATAAATGGACCCGGTGCGGTCATTGTTTATATTGGGCCTCAGATGGGTCATGTGAGTTATGTTGCACAGGTTGGGTATTGGGTAGAGTTCCCTGTACAAAGGAGACTCTGCCCAAATTTTGTTAAGTTATGGACCTCGGTAAATGGGACATAACGGTGTGATATCGAGTCACTCGGTATTTACGGGTATTCCGCGGGTTGATGGGTAATCAACGGACCCCCGGATTTTGGGGTGTCACAGCACATGTACAATCAACAAGCATCATCCATTCAATTTAGTATATGCAATTCCATGTTGGAATTCTTTCATGCCATGCCATGAAATGAGATAAGACTCACTCATGTAATATACCCCGAGCCTTCTCGGCTCCCTTCACACCATGCAATGCTACATGTATGAACAACCCAGTGCATTTCAAGCCCCCTTCATTGATGTTTCACACTGAATGACTATTTTATAAACTAAGTACACTTTTCTTGAATTTTATCTTAGGGGAGTGTACGAATTATGTATTTTATAAAACAAAATCCTTATATCTTTGTTGGGTAGCGGAGTTTTATTGTCACATCGCAGGTTCTGCAAACCTATACACTTTTCTGGAATTTCACCTCAGGGGAGTGTATGCACTAGGTAGCCGGGTCTTGCACCCGAGGGAGAGTCTAGCCCTACTTGCTATACCCGACACAAGTTTTTCATGCAACTGTGTGACTCAGTCGGATCTTCGATCCAACCTTCTTGAGTCCACTTATCAAGCACCAATAGTAGTGTTTGATCATACCATGCACACACACCCACACTCATGCCTAATGCCCATGAATGTGATGCCTCCATGCAAAATGCAATGTAATGCACCATTACAATATCGATGTCATGCCCAATATGCAATGAATGTCAAATGAGCAATTTAAACCGCATAACAACATATCCCATGTCAATTTATATCCAATGCATATAATTACCATAATTTACCATGATGCTAATGTATTAACAACATATATCAATTCTCTTATACTCAACAACAATTCACAAGCATGTTACTACACAATCTATGTCAATAACATACTTTATTCACAAGGCACGGTATAAACACATAACATGTCATAATATACTTAATTCTCATATAGGCATTTAGCAAAACACTTTCAAGGCACCAAATCATGTTATCACACAAAATTGCCCACATAACAACAAATTCCAAGAAATTACACAAGTAATCCCTTTACACCAAATTCAAACTAGAAATTGGCTTAAGTCATTTTCATCCTCATTTCCTCATTTCCATAACAAAAGGTAAGTGACATATATAGCTATACACCTACCCATTCCATATGGACATCCTAGGTTAGAAATAAACCAGCATAGGAGGAAACCCTACCTCTTGAAGCGTAAAATGAAGGGTAGAACCTTCAAGAATACCTCCTAAGCCCCAAAAACCATGATTTCCCCTAAATCTTCTCTTTGGATCTTTGGTAAAATCCTTCGTTCTTGGTATAGTTGCATAGCCCTCGTCGAGGTGATCAACTTTGACTCTTAGTCCGAGTCGATTCAACCAACAGAGCTCCGTAGATCGTAGGGAGAAGGTAGAAATTTTTATTTTTATTTTCTCTCTTCTAACGTGTGCCAACAGATTGAAATAGGGAGAAATCAGATATTTCTCCCCTATTTATACCCTTTAATTGTGTAGTACACGTTGCGCCGCACGTTCCCTATTTTCGAGTCCATTTTTATCCTGAATGACTTAATTTCATCATGGTTTAAGTTCAAATTATTTTTATTTGAACTTCCCTTCAATTATAAGGAAATTTTATACATTTTATTTTTGGGGACGTTTTTGAGGTCACCCTGACACCTAGTCGTCTCGAAAAATGTGAAAAATTTGACTATCTTGGAATTTGATGAAAATTGACAGGGTAACTAGATTTCGCGAGACAAATTTAACGGTGAGGTCCATTGTGTCATCTGAGCTCTAGAAAAATATGAATTTTTAGCCCGCACTATAGTGGCAAATTACTATTTTCCCCTTTTTCGTAAAAAGTTCAAATTTACCTAGGTTTTACATTCTTCCCCCCTTAAAAGAATTTCATCCCCGAAATTCACACACACATGCACATTCAACCACATGCATATACAACAGTAATATCATGCTTATGATTATAAAATTGTACCTCCATCCTCGAACAGGAATGAATAGTTGGTATGTATGGTATCCTCACGCTCTCATGTCGCCTCCTCCACACCACGGTGCTGCCACAACACCTTCACTAGCCTCACGGTCTTGCCTCGCAAAACCTGGTCCCGACTATCCATGATGTGTACCGGTCCCTCTTCGAAGGTCCCATCCACATCAACAATAAGTTCGCCCCAATCCACCACATGAGTCGGATCTGGGGTGTATTTTCGGAGCATAAAGCCATGGAACACCGCGTGAACACCTGATAGATTTGACAGTAATGCCAACCAGTAAGCAACTATACCCACTCTCTCAAGTACTTCAAAGGGCCCAATATATCTCAGCGACAGTTTCCACGCTTGCCGAACCTGACCACTCCTCTCTTAGGCATCACTTTCAAGAAGATGTGATCTCCAACCTTAAACTCTAGAGGTCATCTTCGTCTATCAGCATAGCTCTTCTATCGACTTTAAGCCGTAAGAAGATGTTTCGGTATTAGGTTCACCTTCTTCGAGGCATCTCTAACCAAATCTGGACCCGTAGATAGTCTCTCTCTAACCTCTATCCAACAAACTGGAGAACGACAAGGCCTCCCATAAAGTGCCTCATATGATGCCATCTGAATGCTCGCTTGATAACTGTTGTTGTAGGCGAACTACATTAAGGGTAAATACTTTTCCCAGCTACCTTTGAGATCTAGGACGCATGCTCGTAGCATGTCCTCTAAGATCTGGATGGTCCTCTCCAATTGACCGTCCATCCGGGGATGAAAAGTAGTGCTCATCATCAACTGTGTTCCCATGGCTCATTGGAAACTCTCTCAAAAATTAGTCATAAACTTGGGATCCCAATCTGATACTATAGATACGGGCACCCCATGCAACCGGACAATCTCTCGTATATACAACTTGCAGAATTTCTCTAATGTAAAGGTCATTCGCACAACCAAAAAATGTGTCGACTTCGTAAGCCGGTCCACTATCACCCATACCGCGTCAAGTGGGTCACAAAATCCATCGTGACATGCTCCTACTTCCACTCAGCTACCTCCAAGGGCTGGAGCAACCCTGCTGGTCTCTTGTATTTAGCCTTCACTTGTTGACATGTGAGACATCGTCTGACAACGTCTCCAACATATCCCTTCATTCTGCTCTAATAATATTGCCGACGAAGATCATGGTACATCTTTGTGCCACCTGGACGCACCACGAATCGGGAGCAATAGAATTCCCTAAGGATCTCGTCCCTTAAATATGCTAACTGGGGAACCACAACCCTTCCCTTATACCAAAAACTGTCATCTGAGTGAATGGCTCAGCCCTCGTCACTAGTACCCGCCTGCACTCGGCCCTTGATGGATGATAACTCTAGGTCTTGCCCCTAGGACTCGATCACTCTACTCAGTAGGGAAGGTGTAGCCACTAAGCTCTCTAAAACACCCTGATCTTGACCCTGATAATGCAGCCCAAACTGTCCTATAGTCTCGAGCATCTGCTATTCTCGGGAAGCCACACTAGCCAAGACTCCTTGTGACTTTCAACTGAGTGCATCAGCCACCACATTTGTCTTACCGAGATGGTAATGCAAAGTGAAGTCATAGTCTTCCAGATACTCCATCCACCTACGTTGCCTCATGTTGAGGTCCCACTGTGTGAAGATGTACTTCAGACTTTTGTGGTCCAAAAATACCTTGAACTGCTCACTGTATAGATAGTGGCGCTAAGCCTTCAAGGCAAAGACTATGGCCGCCAACTCTATGTTGTGCATAAGATAGTTCTGCTGGTAATTCTTTAACCGTCTAGAACCATAAGCCACCACTTTTTTCGATTGAATCAAAATACAACCAAGTCCATCCTTCGAGGCATTACAATACACTGTGTACGTCTGTCCCTTTTTCGGGACTATCAAAATAAGGGTAAAAAGTAAGCCTTCTCTTTAACTCTTGGAATGCCTTCTCACACGCATCATCCCACTGAAATTTAACCTTTTTCCGGGTCAGCTTAGTCATAGGTGCAGCTAGTCGGGAGAAGTCCTTGATGAACCTCCTGTAATACCCTGTCAATCCTAAGAAACTGCGTATCTTGAAGACTAACTTCGGTCTCTCCTAATTCAGAATTGCCTCAACCTTCTCCGGGTCCATGGATACACCCGAAGCCGACACCACATGTCCCAAAAATTTTACCTCCATAAGCCAAAATTCACACTTGCTGAACTTGGAGCACAACTGATGGTCTCTCAAGGTCTGTAGAACAACCCTCAAGTGACCTTTATGCTCCTCCTCAGACTTAGAGTAGATCAAGATGTCGTCAACAAAGACCACGATGAACTGATCTAGGTAGGGTTGGAACACCCTATGCATGAGATCCATGAATGCTGCTGGGGCATTCGTGAACCCAAATGGCATGACGGTAAACTTGAAATACCCATACCGCGACCTAAATGCTGTCTTAGGGATATCCACCTCCCTAATCCTCAACTGATGGTAACTGGTGCGAAGATCTATCTTGGAGTAGACTCGCGCCCCTCTCAGTTGTTCAAATAAATCATCAATCCTCGGCAAAGGATACTTATTCTTGATAGTAACTCTATTTAACTGTCGGTAGTCTATGCATAGTCGAAGGGTCTTATCCTTCTTCTTGGCAAACAATACCAAAGCACCCCACGGTGAAGTACTCGGTCTAATAAAGCCCTTGTCCAACAGTTCTTGCAATTGGACCTTTAATTCTTGCAACTCAGCTTGCGCCATCCTATGTGGAGTCATAGAAATAGGCGATGTACTGGGATATAACTCAATGCTGAAGTCTATATCCCTATGGGGAGGCAATTTCGATAGTTTGTTCAGAAAAATATCCTCATATTCACATACAACCTGAGGTAGACCTAACTCCTATCTCACCTCATCCTCTAGGGTAAGGCTAGCAAGCCAACCCATCAACTGCCCGTGTTATCTAGAGTCATACACGGTTTGGGGTAAGGCATCGTGTTTTTCCCCCTGGAATTTGAAATAAACACCCTCTGGTGTGTAGGCGGTGACCCTCTTCTAATCACAATCAATGATGACTCGGTGTGCCGCCAACCAATCCATTCCAAGGATGACAACAAACTCCGACATGTCTATGACCCTAAGGTCTACGGTGAGTAGAGTCCCCGAGATCTCTAACTTACAATCCCTGACGTATCTGATCAACACTCACCCTAGCTCCTAGGGGAGAACTCACATGCAAAGGCTCTTCCAAGGTCTCAACCTCTAAGCCCAAATCTTTCACACATGATACAACAATAAAAGAATGAGATACACTAGAGTCAAATAATACCCTTATCCATAAGCGATAGAGTAGAAATGTACCATGTATGACTGACTGATCCATCGGCTCAGTCTGAGGTGTGATGGCGTAGACACACCCCTGGGTCCTTGAAGTCCCGCCCTGCATGCCTTGTCCTCGGCCTCGACCCATACCTTGGCCCATCTGGCCTAATTGCGGAGTTCTCGCTCATGAAGTGGTAGGGGCTTGTCTAACACTCTGGAACTGATACTAGCTTCCCTGGCCCATGGTGGGGTAGGGAGAAAGAAAGTACGTCTATAGCTGCCCCATGGATGATTGGGACCGAGATGCCCCATAACTCTGGGATCCCTACCTCTGAGGACAATCCCTCTTCATGTGACCCAGCTAGTGGCAATGATAACATGCCCTTTGACCTGCCTGACTGGAAATCCTGAAGTGTCTCCCGCTTTGGGAGGATTGACCTTGGCCTTGGCCCTGATAGCCACGGCCCTGTACTTGCAGAGTAGAAGTCCTCTGCCTCTTTCGCAAACTAGAAGAAGAGGATTGTCCCTCATTCTTCTTGTATTTAGCACCCATTTCCCGGATATTCTGTGTGTCCTGAACTTCTCTCTCAATGGCCATAGCATTCGTGACCATAGAATCCAAGTTTTACAGGCAATGGCCTATAATTTTACCCCCGATGGATAATTTCAGACCATCCTTAAACTTCCTCACCTTGGCCATGTAGTCATTGGCGAAATGGGTTAACTCAATGCACTTAGCCACGTATTCCAGCACCATCATTGTCCCTTGCCTCAAATCTGAGAATTTCCAAGCCTTCGCCTGTCGAATAGCCGCTGGGAAGTACTTGCCCATAAAAAGCTCCTAGAACTCACCCCATGTCATTGCCTCCAAATTCTTGAAGTCCTTTGCCCAATCCCACCATAATTGGGCTTCTCCCTCTAGCTGGAATGCAACTAGCCTTATCTTCATAGCATCGAAAATGATCTCCATTGCCACTAAAATCTTATCAACCTGCTAGAACCAATGGTCGGCTACCATCGGATCCGCCCATCCCTTAAAAATAAGAGGCTTGTGTGCCTTGAACTTTTGGAGGTTAGTTGAGCCTCCTTGACCGACACTTGCACTAGCCTGTGCAATCCTAGCAGCCGCAGCACCAATAGCCTCCACGAAGGCTTGTTGGTCAAAGGCCAGTGTTGGTTGATCATTGTTCTGCCCACCGCCTTGGCATCCTCTTCCCCTATTTGCCATCTACACACATTTCAGACAACAATAGAGCCTCACATAGTATCCCAAAATAGGGACCAAATTTAAAATTTGAGATTCATCTCCTTGTCCCCCTAGTAGAGCTTATGCCACCCACTAGTAGACCTTTACAACTAGAACTATCCCGTTCCCTTATTTTTCGACTCCCAAGGTTATGTTTTCTAACCCTAGTGTCTCTCCTTTCCATATAGATTTCACCATGCATATAATCCACATAACACTTAGCACATAACATGTAGCAATTTAAGCACATAAAATGAAATTCACAATGAATGCAATGGTTTAGACCCATGCCCATCAAGCCCTAGGTAAATCGTATACCAAAGCTCTGATATCAAGTTGTGATGATCAACCGTTGACCATCCGTCAATCCACAGAAATACCTGTGTTTGTCACACAATTCGACATCACGTCAATAACATCCCTTTAACCGGGATTATAATCCACACGTGTAATCCGTATACATTTTATCATTTAATCAAATCGTGGTCCAATGTACCACAATTCATACTCCATTATAATCCATTTACATCATTTGGATGGAAGGACACATAGCCCAAGAGAATGGCAAAATAGTTTTAAAATTTAGATTTTTGGAGGGCATACCGATAGGGTGAGCTTACGAAAAAATTCCTACCGGTACGATTTGCCTATCGGAAAATTTCTACTGGTAGGGTCTACAAGACAAAGTTGTACCGGTAGGCTGTACTAATAGGCTTTGTCCAGTTTTGCCTGTTTCACTTGTTTTCAATTTCCAATCCATTTCAATCTCTTCCACTACTATCCAAAACATGTTTAATAAGGTTTTTCACATAAAACCTAATATATACAAGTTCTATTACAGTAATTTCATACAGTTACATACCTAAAACATGATTTTTATAATGTTTTACAAAAATACAAATTTATGGCCACAAGTCGGCCTTTCTTCATCACCGGGGCCACAAATGAGAGCCATCCGCCGGAATGTCTCTTGCACCTGAAATATTTTTTCGTATAGGGTGAGCTACGCTCAATAAAGTATCTCCTACAGAGGCTACTCCCCCAACCTAAATGCATATACAATGTGCACATGTCCAATCAACAAGGATCATCCATTCCAATTTAGTATATGCAATTCCATGTTGGAATTCTACCATGCCATGCCATGAAATGAGATGAGACTTACTCATGCAATAAACCCTGAGCCTTCCCGGCTCCCTTTACACCATGCAATGCTACATGTATGAAAAGCCCAGGGCATTTCAAGCCCTTGTCATTGATGTTTCACACCGAATGACTATTTCATAAAACAAGTACACTTTTTTGAAATTTCACCTTAGGGGAGTGTACGAACTAGGTATTTTATAAAACAAAATCATTGTGCCTTTGTTGGGTAGCGGAGTTTTGGTGTCACACTGCAAGTTCCGTAAACCTATACACTTTTCTGGAATTTTATCTCAGGAGAGTGTATGAACTAGGTAGTCGGGTCTTGCACCCGAGGGAGAGTTTNCGAAGGACACATAGCCCAAGAGAATGGCAAAATAGTTTTAAAATTTTAGATTTTTGGAGGGCATACCGATAGGGTGAGCTTACGAAAAAATTCCTACCGGTACGATTTGCCTATCGAAAAATTTCTACTGGTAGGGTCTACAAGACAAAGTTGTACCGGTAGGCTGTACTAATANGGAAGGACACATAGCCCAAGAGAATGGCAAAATAGTTTTAAAATTTAGATTTTTGGAGGGCATACCGATAGGGTGAGCTTACGAAAAAATTCCTACCGGTACGATTTGCCTATCGGAAAATTTCTACTGGTAGGGTCTACAAGACAAAGTTGTACCGGTAGGCTGTACTAATAGGCTTTGTCCAGTTTTGCCTGTTTCACTTGTTTTCAATTTCCAATCCATTTCAATCTCTTCCACTACTATCCAAAACATGTTTAATAAGGTTTTTCACATAAAACCTAATATATACAAGTTCTATTACAGTAATTTCATACAGTTACATACCTAAAACATGATTTTTATAATGTTTTACAAAAATACAAATTTATGGCCACAAGTCGGCCTTTCTTCATCACCGGGGCCACAAATGAGAGCCATCCGCCGGAATGTCTCTTGCACCTGAAATATTTTTTCGTATAGGGTGAGCTACGCTCAATAAAGTATCTCCTACAGAGGCTACTCCCCCAACCTAAATGCATATACAATGTGCACATGTCCAATCAACAAGGATCATCCATTCCAATTTAGTATATGCAATTCCATGTTGGAATTCTACCATGCCATGCCATGAAATGAGATGAGACTTACACATGCAATAAACCCCGAGCCTTCCCGGCTCCCTTTACACCATGCAATGCTACATGTATGAAAAGCCCAGGGCATTTCAAGCCCTTGTCATTGATGTTTCACACCGAATGACTATTTCATAAAACAAGTACACTTTTTTGAAATTTCACCTTAGGGGAGTGTACGAACTAGGTATTTTATAAAACAAAATCATTGTGCCTTTGTTGGGTAGCGGAGTTTTGGTGTCACACTGCAAGTTCCGTAAACCTATACACTTTTCTGGAATTTTATCTCAGGAGAGTGTATGAACTAGGTAGTCGGGTCTTGCACCCGAGGGAGAGTTTAGCCCTACTTGCTATACCTAACTCAAGTTTTTCATGCAACCGTGTGACTCTGTCGGATCTTCGATCCAACCTTCCTGAGTCCACTTATCAAACACCAAGAGTAGTGTTTGATCATACCATGCACACACACCCACACTCATGCCTAATGCCCATGAATGTGATGCTTCCATGCAAGATGCAATGTAATGCAACATTTCAATATCGATGTCATGCCCAATATGCAATGAATGCCAAATGAGCAATTTAAACCGCATAACAACATATCCCATGGACATTTATATCCAGTGAATATAATTACCACAATTTATCATGATGCTAATGTATTAACAACATATATCAATTCTCTTNACATGCAATAAACCCCGAGCCTTCCCAGCTCCCTTTACACCATGCAATGCTACATGTATGAAAAGCCCAGGGCATTTCAAGCCCTTGTCATTGATGTTTCACACCGAATGACTATTTCATAAAACAAGTACACTTTTTTGAAATTTCACCTTAGGGGAGTGTACGAACTAGGTATTTTATAAAACAAAATCATTGTGCCTTTGTTGGGTAGCGGAGTTTTGGTGTCACACTGCAAGTTCCGTAAACCTATACACTTTTCTGGAATTTTATCTCAGGAGAGTGTATGAACTAGGTAGTCGGGTCTTGCACCCGAGGGAGAGTCTAGCCCTACTTGCTATACCTAACTCAAGTTTTTCATGCAACCGTGTGACTCTGTCGGATCTTCGATCCAACCTTCCTGAGTCCACTTATCAAACACCAAGAGTAGTGTTTGATCATACCATGCACACACACCCACACTCATGCCTAATGCCCATGAATGTGATGCTTCCATGCAAGATGCAATGTAATGCAACATTTCAATATCGATGTCATGCCCAATATGCAATGAATGCCAAATGAGCAATTTAAACCGCATAACAACATATCCCATGGACATTTATATCCAGTGAATATAATTACCACAATTTATCATGATGCTAATGTATTAACAACATATATCAATTCTCTTATACTCAACAACAATTCACAAGCATGTTACTACACAATCTATGTCAATAACGTACTTTATTCACAATGCATGGTATAAACACATAGCATGTCATAATAAACTTAATTCTCACATAAGCATTTAGCAAAACACTTTCAAGGCACCAAATCATGTTATCACACAAAATTACCCACATAACAAGTTCCAAGAAATTACACAAGTAATCCCTCTACACCAAATTCAAACTAGAAATTGGCTTAAGTCATTTTCATCCTCATTTCCTCATTTCCATAACAAAAGGTAAATGATATATAGCTATACACTTACCCATTCCATATGGACATCCTAGATTAGAAATAAACCAAAATAGGAGGAAACCCTATCTCTTGACGCGTAAAATGAAGGGTAAAACCTTCAAGAATACCTCACAAGCCCCAAAAACCTTGATTTCCCCTAAATCTCCTTTTAGGATCTTCGGTAAAATCCTTTGTTCTTGGAATTGTTGCGTAGCCCTCGTCGAGGTGATCAACTTTAACTCTTGGTCTAAGTCGATTCAACTAACGGAGCTCCGTAGATCGTAGGGAGAGGGTAAAAATTTTTAATTTTCTTTTCTCTCTTCTTTCTCTTTCCTTCTAACGTGTGCCAACTGATAGAAATGGAGAGAAATCAGATATTTCTCCCATATTTATACCCTTTAATTGAGCGATCCACGTTGCGCCACACGTTCCCTATTTTCGGGTCCGTTTTTGTCCCGAACGACTTAATTTTGTCTCGATTTAAGTTCAAATTATTTTTATTTGAACTTCCATTCAATTATAAAGAAATTTTATAAATTTTATTTTTTGGGACATTTTTGAGGTCACCCGACACCCATTCGCCTCGAAAAATATGAAAAGTTTGACTATCTCAGAATTTGATAAAAATTGACAAGGTAACTGGATTTTGCAAGACGAATTCAGCGGTGAGGTCCATTATGTCATCTGAGCTCTAGAAAAATATAGATTTTTAACCCGCACTATAGTGCCAAATTACCATTTTTCCCTTTTTCATAAAAATTTCAAATTTATCCGGGTTTTACATATACCCATTTTCATATTCTAACAACCCTAGATATGTGTTATACATGAGATTTCATCTCTAACACCCTACCCATTTCGTATTTCAAACATTGGTTGAAAATAAACCTAGTTAGGAAAGGAACCTACCTCTTGTAGCATAAATCCGCGTAGAAGAAGTTCCAAAAACTCCAAATCAAGCCTCAAAGTTCTAAAAAATTCCATCTTTAAGATCTCAGCTAAATTCTCAATCTTTGGTATGTTTGCGTAACTCTCGTCGCATAGTACAATCTTTGTTCTAGGCCCGAAAAGATCTGACTGTCAGATCGCCGTAGATCGGCGAGAGAAGTTGGAAGAATTCCTTGGCTATCTTTCTATTTTCGGAAATGTTGAAGAAATGGGGAGAAAAATTTGAGTTTTCTCCCCTGTTTATACTCTCCAATGCTTGGCTCTCATCGAACCATATGTCTCGTCTTTTCTGATTTGATTTTATTCCGAATCAATTAAATCTCGCTGCATTTTAAGTTTAGTACATTTTTATTGAACTAAATTTGAATTATTTCTTGGGTTTCGCAATTAAATCCTGATCACTTTTATTTTAGTCGTGTGATGCCCGATCACCTCATAAAATGTGAAAAATTCAACTGTGTCGAAACTTTGCGAAAATGGAATGGGTAGCTAGAATTCCCGATGCGAATCCAACGGTGAGGTTTGTTTCATCATTTGAGTTCTAGAAAAATTTGGGTTTTCAATCCATACTATAACAACTAATTACCATTTTGCCCTTTATAATAAAATTTGAACTTTTATGGATTTTACATTCTTCCCACCTTAAAGGAATTTCGTCCCCAAAATTACATACATGCACATATAACAACATGCATATGCAACAAGTCATATAATTCTCTATGACTACACGAAATGTATCTCCATCCTCAAACAAAAGCGGATAGGTGGCACGGATAGTGTCCTCATGCTCCCATGTCACTTCCTCTATACCACGATGCTACCACAACACCTTCACCAGTCTCATAGTCTTGCCACGCAAAACTTGTTCTCGCCTATTCATGATACACACCGGTCCCTCCTCGAAGATCCCGTCCGCATCTACAACTAACTCATCCCAATCCACCATATGTGTAGGATCTGGAATGCACTTTCGGAGTATGGAGACATGAAATACTACATGAACACCCAATAGATTTGGTGGTAAATGTGAACTGGTAAACAACTATAGCAACCCTCTCGAGTACCTCGAAGGGCCTGAAGTACCTCGGCGACAGCTTTCCCCACTTTGTGAACATGACAACTCACCTCATAGGCATCAGCTTTAGGGAGATGTGGTCTCTATCCTTGAACTCCAGAGGTCACCACTATTTGTCGATGTAGCTCTTCTGTCGGTTTTGTGCCATAAGAAGACGTTTTCGTATTAAGTTCACCTTTTGTGAGATGTCCCTAATTAAATTTAGATCCGTGGAGGGTTTCTCTCCAATCTCCGTTCAACAAATTGGAGAACGGCACGACCTCCCATGAAGTGCCTCATAGGGTGCCATCTGTATGCTCGCCTAGTAATTATTGTTGTAGGCAAATTTCACTAAGGGTAAATGCTCCTTCCAACTATCCTTGAAGTTAAGGACGTATGCCCAAAGCGTGTCCTCTAGTCTCTAGATGGTCCTCTCTAACTAACCGTCAGTATGGGAATGAAAAGCTGCACTCATCATCAATTATGTCCCCATAGCTTGCTGAAAGCTCTCCCAAAAATAGGTTATAAACCTGTGGTCCCGATCCGATACTATGCATATAAGTATCCTGTGCAATCGGACTATCTCCCATATGTATAACTTACATAATTCCTGCAGTATGAAAGTCATCCGCACTACCATAAAGTTTGTCAACTTCAAAAGTCGATCCACAATCACCCACATCGCGTCATGCCTACGCCAAGTCCGTGATAAGTGGGTCACAAAATCAATAGTGACATGTTTCCACTTCTACTCAGCCACTTCCAAAGGCTGGAGCCACCCTGCTGGTCTCTGGTGCTCAACCTTGACCTGCTGACACATGAGAAATCTATTGACAAAATCTCCAACATGTCTCTTAATCCCACTCCAATAATATTGGCAGCGAAGATTGTGGTATATTTTTGTGGCGCCTGGGTGTATAAGAGAATAGGAGCAATGAAACTCCTTGAGGATCTCCTCTTTAAAATTCGTAGACTAGGGAACCATAACCCTTCCCCTGAACCGAAGACTACCATCTACATGAATAGCCCAGCCCTCATCACCTATACCCGACTGTACTCGATCCCTAATGGATAATATCTATGTGTCTTATCCTTGGAACTCTATCACCCTGCTCAACATGGAGGGTATAACTATCAAACTTCCCAAAATGCTTTGAGCCTGATATCTGTAGTGTAGCTCAAACTATTCCATAGTCTCGAGCATCCACCACTCTTGGGAAGTTATACTAGCCATGATTCCTCATGACTTCTGGCTGAGTGCATCAGCCACCACATTTACCTTACTAAGATGATAATGTAAAGTGAAGTCATAGTCTTCCAAGTGCTCTATCCACTTGCATTGCCTTATATTAAGATCCTGTTATGTGAAGATGTACTTCAAACTTTTATGATCCAAAAATACCTCAAACTCCTCTCCATACAAATAGTGACGCCATGCCTTCAAGACGAAGACAACGATCGCCAACTCCATGTCGTGTGTGGGGTAGTTCTGCTCATGGCTCTTCAACAGCTGTGAACTATAAGCTACCACCCTTCCAAAATACATCAGAACACATCCAAGTTCGTCATTTGAGGCATCACAATAGATTATGTACCTCTACCCCCTTTCTGGCACTATAAGGATAGGAGTTGAAGTTATCCTCCTCTTCAATTCCTAGAATGCCCTCTCATATGAGTCATCCCACTAGAATTTAACCTTTTTCCTAGTCAATCTACTCATAGGTGTAGCTAATCCTGAGAAGTCCTCAATAAACCTCCGATAATATCTTGTCAATCCCAAGAAACTACATATCTAGAAGACTGACTCGGCCTATCCCAACTTATAACTGCCTTGACCTTCTCCGAGTCCACTGACACACCCATAGTGGACACAACGTGGCCCAAAATCTTCACCTCTGTCAGCCAAAATTCACACTTGTTAAGCTTGGTGTATAATTGATGGTCCTTTAAGGTCTTAAGAACATTCCTCAAGTGACGTTTCTTCTCAGAATTGTAGATTAGAATTTCATCAACAAAGACCATGAAAATCTTATCAAGATAGGGTTGGAACATCTTATGCATGAGATCCATGAATGCCACCGGGGCATTNTAGATTAGAATTTCATCAACAAAGACCATGAAAATCTGATCAAGATAGGGTTGGAACATCTTATGCATGAGATCCATGAATGCCACCGGGGCATTCATCAACCAAAAGGCATAACAATAAACTCAAAATTCCCATATCTCATCCTAAACACTGTCTTAGGGATACTGGCCTCCCTAATCCTCAACTGATGGTATCATGTGCATAGATTTATTTTGGAGTAGACCCATGTCCCTCTCAGTTGGTGAAAAAGATTATCGATTTGCAGCAGTGGGTACCTATTCTTGATATGACCCAATTCAACTGTCGGTAGTTTATACAAAGTTTAAGGGTCTTATTCTTCTTCTTAGCAAATAGCACTGTCATACCGCAAGATGAGGTACTTGGTCTAATAAAGTCCTTATCTAGAAATTATTGCAATTGGATCTTGAGTTCTTGTAATTCTGCAAGTGCCATCCTATGCGATGTCATGGAAATAAGTGATACACCAGATTGTAACTCAATGGTGAAGTCTACATCCTGATGTGGAGGCAATCCCGATAACTCATTTGGGAAAATATCTGCATACTCACAAGCTACCTGAGGCAGATCTAGCTTATGTCTTGCCTCGTCTTCAAGTGTAAGGCTCGTAAGTCAACCCATCAACTGCCCCGTGCCAATAGGAATCATATATGGCTTGGAGCAAAGTATCATGTTTTTCTCCCTGCAATTTGAAGAAAACACCCTTTGGTGTATAAGTGGTGACCCTTTTCCAATCACAATTAAAGATGGCTCAGTGTGCCATCAACTAATCCATCCCGAGGATGACATTAAACTCTGACATGTCCATGACCTTAAGGTCCACGGTGAGTCGAATCTTCAAGATCTCTAACTCACTTCCCAGACATATCATATCAACACGAACCCTAGCTCCTATAGGAGAACTCACACGATTCAGCACTGAATGAATGAGATACACTCGAATCAAATAATACCCTTGCCCATAAATGAGAGAGTAGAAATATACCCTGAATCACTGACTAATCCACCGGCTCAATCTGAGAAATGATGGCATAGACTCGCCTCTGAATCCCTAAAGTCCCTACCTATAACCCTTATCCTTAGCATTAGCCCAAACCCTGGCTCATATAGCCTGATTGCAGAGTCCCCATTCGTAAAGTTGTAGGGGCCTATGTAGCACTCTAGAACTGAAACTGATTTTCTTGGCCCATGGTAGGATAGGGAGGAGTGAAAAATGTTTGTGGATGCCCCACTGATGACTAGGATTGGGACGTCTCATAGCTTTAGGATCCCTACCTTTGAGGACAATCCCTTTTGAATGACCTAGCTGGTGGCATATGTAGCAAGTCTTCTGACCAGATTGAAAGGAAGCCTTGAAATTTCTCCTACCTTGGGAGGATTGACTTTGGCCTTGGCTTTGGTAGCCTCAACCCTACCCCTGAGATCCTTGCGGGGTAGATACCCACTACTTCTTCCCCAAACTAGTAGAAGATGATTGACCATCTTTCCTCTTGTCTTTAGCACCTGCCTCTCGGACGCTCTTAGCGTCTTCCACTTTCATCTCGATGTTCATGGTTGTCTCGACCATTGAATCTAATTCTTGTAGGTAGTGGCACATAATATTTTCTTGGATGGACAACTTCAAGCCATCCTCGAACCTCCTCACTTTGGCTAAGTTAGTGGTTACGTAGTCGTTAGCAAAATGAGCTAGCTCGGTGAACTGACCTATGTATTCCATCACCATCATGTTTCCTTCCATCAAGTCTAGGAATTCTCGAGCTTTCACTTGTCAAATAGCTGATGAGAAATATTTGCCTATGCAGAGCTCATAGAATTCTTCCCAAGTCATTGCCTCAACATTCTTTGAGGCTTTGCCCAAGTCCACCATAGATGGGCCTCTTTCTCAAGCTAGAACATTGCCAGCCTTATCTTAGTGTTGTCAGATGTGATCTCCATAGCCTTTAAGATCTTATCAACTTGTTGGAATCAATTTTCGATCACCATCTGATCCATCCCTCCCATAAAAGTTGGTGGTTTGTGTGCCTTGAACCTTTGGAGGTTGTTTGAGCCCCCTTGGTCCATGTTGGCACTAACTTGCATAAATGTGATAGTCATGGTGCCCATAGCCTCCATGAAGGCTTGTTGATCAAAGGCCAGTGGCGGTGGTTGATTGTTTTGTCCACCCCCTCGACCAATTCGGTGTCCTCTTCCTCTATTTGTCATCTACACACATGTAAGATAGCAATAGAGTACTAACTTAGTATCCCAAAGTTAAGGATCAAATTCAAAACATTAAAAATTCTCCTCTTGTCTCACTAGTAGGAGGTATGCCACCCACTAGTAAACACCCAAACCTTAAATTTTCCCATTTCCTCTTTTTTCGACCCCGAAGTTATGTTTTCTAACCCTTGTGTCTTATTTTCATATACATTGAATCATGTATATAATCATATATCACACAACATGTAGCATTTAATGCATATAACATGTAATACATAAGCCAAGTCTAAGGTAATCAGGAACCTAAGCTCTGATACCAAGCTGTGACACCCCAAAATTTGGGGGTCCTTTCTTAACCTGTTTATCACCCATCATCATGTGGAAATACCTGTGATTAATGTATAATCCAATACCACCTCATTACACCCCTTTCACCGAGATTATAACCAAAACAAAATAGAATCGCCTGTATACTAGATCATTACCCAACACATAACCTGTACACATATTAACCACATGACCATTCCAAGGTCTAAACCCCAATGATTAGGTCTTATTATTCTCCATTTACATCATACAAGGAGAGTATTCAACAAGTAAAGGCCCCTCAGTGTTTCATTTTAAAATTTCAAGTTTTAGGAAGAGGTATCAAGAACTCGTGTAAGTGGTATCAGTACTTGGGCCTTCTGTTTGCCAAGTACCAGTACCTATGGAGCTTGTTATCGGTACTTGAGCCCACTATTTGCTAGGTACCGATACTAGATAGCCTAGGTATAGGTACTTGAGCCCACTGTCCTTCAGGGTATTGGTACCTGAGGCCTAGGTACCAGTACCTGAGCCCATTGGAATCTAGATACTGGTACCTGTAAGTCTAGGTACCGGTACTCAAGCCAAGATTTTTCCCAAAATTTTCCAATCTTCAACTCATCTCTTCCAAACTTATACCATATTCATCCATTCATTCATTTACATCAAAATATTGTCCAAAAGATTTCAATACGTTTCCCCTCTATACAAATTTATAAGTTCAAAATAAATTACATATTTGATTATAAAAATGCAATTTAATAGCCATATTTCGGCTCCGTCATCAACATGGGCATAAGTGAGGGCCGTCCACTAGTGCTTGTCCAACACTTGAAATATGTCATCATAAAGGGTGAGCCACGCTCAATAGGTATCTCCTAAGGAGGCTACTCCCCAACCCAGATGCATATGAAATGTCACATGCAATTTATCACATAATCATTCATTCAAGAATGTACATATCACAAATGAATGCCACAATGTATCCCATGTTATGAGGTAAAACTCACACATGCAATGTAACTCAAGCCCTCCACGGGCTCCCATAACATATGCAAATTCATATGCATCCTAACATTCCAAGCCCTTGTCATTGATGTTAAATATCCAATGACCATTTTGTAAAATCTTGGATTTTTCTTAGAGTGGGTATTTATGGACTTCTACCAATAGGTACCCAATCGACATGACATCTATGGACTTTGACCAATGGATCCACATAGACCGTCACATTTTATGGACTCAATACCAATGGGAGTGCATATCTGAAATTATCGGGTCTTACACCCGAGAAAAAATCTAGCCCTTCTTGCTAACCCGACTCTTGTTTTCATTTTAATTCATGCAACTCAGTCAAACCTAGGTCCAACTTTCCCAAATCCATGTATCAACCCACCAAGGATGGTGTTTGATCAAAATACCCACATATGCGATAGTACCCGTGCATATGTAAATATAATGTGCAATTGTAATTACAATATCATATTCATCATATCATTTGCATATTATGAACATATTCCCAATTTCTCAAATGTCCATTATATCATTGTAAAACCTGAGAAAAATTACAATTTAATTAAAGGGGTAAAACAGTAACTAATTGTTAAATCATAGGTCAAAAATATGAATTTTTATGTGATTCAGATGACGAAATAGACCTCTCCTTGGATTTGTCTCGTGAAATCTAGTTATCTAGTCAATTTTTGTGGAATTCTGAGATAGTAGAATTTTTCACGTGTTAAGAAGTGATCGGGTGTCACGCGACTAAAATAATTGCGATTAGATTTTATTCGGGGGACCCAAAAAATAACTTAAATTTAGTTCAATAAAAATATACTAAAATTAACTTGGGACAAGATTTAATTGATTCGAAATAAAAATTAGGTTCGTTAAAAAAAAGACGTATGGCACAACGCGGGTCACACATTTAAACTATATAAAGTGGAAAATTTTTTGTCTTCCACTTTATTCTTCTCCAGCAGCTTGCCAAAAGAGAGAAAAGAGAGAAAAAAAAGAAAAGAAAAATGGAAAAAAGTTATTTTCTTGATCTTCTTCCTTAGATCTACGAAGATCAAACCGTTTGATCACTTTGGATTAAGAATTAAAATTGCTCTACACAACAAGAGCTACATAACCATACCAAAGATCACACTTTTCTCCAAAAATATCAAAGACGAGAATCTAGGACTAAAACTTGAGAAGTTAAATTCGGGCTTTCTTTGGAGTTTTACTCTGTAGGCTCATGCTGTGAGAGATATGATTTCCCCTATTTAGATGTAATTTCAACCTAAAAGATAGCATGTGAAATGGTAGGCTAAGGGTGTATATCACATGTTAGGTCTTGATTAGTGTAACTAGTGATTCAAATATAAGATATATAATTAACCTTGTAATTAGTAAAATCCTATTATGATTAACTTGGTGTAAGTTAATATTAGTGGTTTAAAGCATGTTAATTGTACATTAGCATTACTTGATGTTTTAATGACATCAAGTTTAATAAAATTATTAGTTTGTTATGTGATTATGAAATAATATGTATGATAAATGATTATTTAGCATATGATTAGTGTGATGGACTTGTGCTTATGTTTATAGAATTAATAAACATGTTGCCATGTTCGAAGTAATGAGTATGCTAGTTCTATAAATTGATGTGCTCTCTGGGTGTTTGTTTAAATACCTAGATGAATACAAGTATGTTAGTATAGTTGATTATCTTACATAACATGCTTGAGATAATTTTGAAAATGTAATTGCCATGCATTCGTTATATAATTGCACTTTGTATTACATTATGCATGGGTTACACTACATTCATGGGCATTGACATGGGTGGGATTGTGTATGGTATGAAATTAATCACCACATAGGTGGTTGGTCATGGGCTCCGAAAAGCCACACCAAGGTCTGGCTGATTTGCACGAAAAATTAAATGGATAAATGTGTCGGGGTGTAGTAAGAAGGGCTAGATTCACCATCGGGTGTAAGATCCAGTTATTTGGTTTATACACTTTTCAGCGGTGCAATTACAAAAAAGTGTAACGGCGAAAACGGAGTCGCATATGGGATGTCCTGAAAATTCGTTGATGGTGTGGTGTCCCATTGGTGAAATACCATAAATTATCACCCCACAAAGACATGAGAAAATGAATTAATTAGTTACTGAGTGTACATAGCACCAATGACGAGGGCTTGAAATGCTCGGATATATATACAGGGCATTGCATGTGTTGTGGGAGCCCGAGATGGGGCTCGGTGTTGGTATTGCTTGCATGAGTCTCATCTCATGACATGACGTGATTTATGACATTTGTTCATAATACATATATTTGAATGAATACATGAAATGATTGTTGCATGTGGTATTTTATATCCATTTGGGTTGAGAGGTATTCTTTATAGGAGTTACCCTATTGAGCGTTAGCTCACCCTTTATGAGAATATTTTTCAAGTATTACACAGGCTTTCATCGAAGGCCTTTCTACTGGTCTGCTTTGATGATAGAGTTAGACTGTGGCTCTTATTTTGATATTATAGTCCCTTGTATATGTTTACTTTTGACCTTGTATAATTTTTGTAAACAAAAACTTGTTTTATATTAAAAAGGCATGTATATGAGACTCTTTTGAGACATTTATTATTTTATGAATGAATGTACGTAGTGATTATAATTATAGTAGTATCTGATACTATGCAATTTAGTATGGATAAATGGATACAATGTGGTCAATATTGTATGATTGCACAGTGCACTTTGGGTAGAGTTCCCCATACAAAGGAGATTTTGCTTGAATTTTATTAAGTTATGAATTTCGGTAAATTGGACATAACGGCGTGGTATCGAGTTACACGGTATCCATGGGTATTTCGCGGGTTAATGGGTGATCAATAGGGTAATTACAGACACCCTGATTTTAGGGTGTCATAGCTTGGTATAAGAGCCTAGGTTCTCATTTTACCTTGCAGGGGCATGGGTCTAGGACATTGCATCCATTGTGCATTGCATGTTAAATGTTACGTGGTATGTATTATGAGATTATATGCATGATTAAATGTATATAGGAATGAGACAATATAGTTAGAAAACATATCCCTAGAGTCAGGAAAGGAAAGGATGGTAAAGCCTATTGCTTGAGCATTTACCGGTAGGTGGTGTACTTCCTACCATTAGGACAAGAAAAAAAAATCCTAGCTCAGGCAAGTGCCAACATAGAACAAGGAGGCTCAAGTAATCTCCAGAAGTTTAAGCCCACAAGCCACCAACTTTTGTGGAAGAAGGGGATTCGATGGTAGCTAATCATTGGTTCCAACAAGTGGACAAGATTTTAAAGGCAATGAAGATTGCATCTGATGCCACCAAGAAATGGTTGGCCACTTTCTAGCTTGAGGGAGAGGCCTATCAATGGTGGCCATGGGCAAAGAACCCGATAGACATCGAGACAAGGACATGAGAAGAGTTGCAAGAGCTCTTCATGAACAGTATTTCCCATTGGCTCTTCGGGAAGTCAAAGCCCAGGAATTCATAGACTTGAAGAAAGGAATGATAACTGTCATGTAGTACATGGCCAAGTTCACAGAGTTGACATGTTTTGCAGATAACTACGTGGCCACAGATTTGGCCAAGGTGCGGAGGTTTGAGAATGACCTAAAGCTATCCATCCGTGGGAAGATTGTTGGCCATAGGTTGCATGACCTTGACAAGATGGTCAAGATAGCCATGGCTATCGAGAAAGAGGTTGAAGATACCAAGAGTATCCGAGAGGCCTGATCAAAGGACAAGAAGGAGGGGCAGTCCTCCACTACTAGATCGGGGAAGAGATAGAGGACTTCGACTCCACAGGGATCACAGGGACAGGGTTGAGGCTATTAGGGCCAAGGCCCAGTCCAGAGCCAAGGCTAATCTTCCCAAAGCTAGAAGAACTCTAGGGGCACATCATAGGGAGGCTCAGAGATATGTTTCTATTGCCACCAGCCAAGCCACTTGAAGATAGAGTGTCCGTAGAGATAATGAGCACAGAGCTATGGGGCATCTTAGTCCCATTCATTAGTGGGACTACCCCAGACCTTCTATGTTCCTCATTTCCCCACCATGGGTCAAGGGAGCTAGTACCAATATCTTAATATAGGGCAGACCTCCACAGCTTCATGTGCGGGTACACCCCAGTTGGGTCAGACAGGTCAGCGAGCAAACTGAGGTCGGGGAGCAGGTTTTCAGGTAGGGAATTCAAGGACCTAGGGGTGAATCTTCACTATCACACTATAGACTTTGCTGGTAGATCAGTTGGTAATTCAGGGTACATTTCTTCTCTCTAGATTATTGGCTAGAATATTATTTGATTCTGGTGCATCACATTCTTTTATTGCTACATCATGCCTATAAGACTTGGGTTTAGAGGACGATACTTTTGAGGAGCCCATGTATATGAGTTCATCCCGAGGAAACAGGGTTTGTATTGACAAGATATGTCAGAGTTGTGAGTTCGAGATAGAAGGGACCCAGATCACCATTGACCTTAGGATCATCGAGATGATAGAGTTCGATGTCATACTCGGGATGGATTGATTGGCGGCACACAAAGTCATCATTGATTGTGAGTGCCAAAGGGTTACAAGCTACACTTCTGATAGGGTTTGTTTCAAGTTTCAGGGGGAGAAACACAATTCTTTACCTGAGGCTGTATATGACTCTTTATGGCACGAATAGTTGATGGGTTGACTTACTAGCAATACACTGGAGGACAAGGTGAGACAGGAGTTTGGTTTGCCTTGAGTCATGGGCGACTATGCAGATGTCTTCTTAGATGAGTTACCAGGGTTACCACCATATTAGAATGTAGATTTCACCATAGAGTTACAGCCCGGTGCATCTCCTATTTCTATGACACTACATAGGATGGCACCAACGGAGTTACATGAGCTTAAAGTCTAGTTACAAGAGCTATTGGATAGAAGCTTTATTAGGCTGAGTAACTCACCTTGGGGGTGCTCCGATGCTATTTGTCAAGAAGAAGGACAGGATGCTTAGCCTCTACATTGACTACCGGTAGTTGAAAAGGGTTACTATCAAGAACAAGTACCCATTGCCAAGGATCAACGATCTTTTTGATCAGCTGATAGGCGCACATGTCTACTCCAAGATAAATCTGCGCATAGGGTACCACCAGTTGAGGATTAGGGAGGCCGACATTTCGAGGATGACATTTTGAACGTGTTACAGGCATTTTGAGTTTACAGGTATGCCTTTTAGGTTGACGAATGCCCCAACGGCATTCATGGATCTTATACATAGGGTGTTCTAGCTCTACCTAGATCAGTTCGTTGTGGGCTTTGTTGATGACATACTAATTTACTCCAAGTCTGAGGAGGAGCATGAGGGTCACTTGAGGATCATGCTACAGACCTTGAGGGACCATTAATAATATGCCAAGTTCATTAAATGTGAGTTTTGACTAACTGAAGTGAAGTTTTTGGGACTCATGGTATCTATTTCTAGTGTATCGGTTGACTTATAAAAGTTTGAGGCAGTCATGAGTTAGGAGAGGCCTAAGTCAATCTTTGAGATATGTAGTTTCTTGGGATTGACAAGATATTATTGGAGGTTTATTAAGGACTTCTCTCAGCTAGTTGTGCCTATGACTAGGTTGACCAGGAAAAAGGTCAGGTTCTAGTGGGATGATTCGTGCGAGAGGGCATTCTAGGAGCCGAAGGGGCAGCTGAATTCAGCTCCTATTTTGATGTCCTGGAGAGGGGGTAAGGGTACACAGTTTATTGTAATGCCTCAAACGAAGAACTTGGATGTGTCCTGATGCAATCTGGGATAGTGGTAGCTTATGGCTTATGGCAATTGAAGAGCTACAAGCAGAATTACCCCACACATGACATGGAATTGGCGATTGTCGTCTTTGCCTTGAAGGCATGGCGCCACTATTTGTACAAAGAGTAATTTGAGGTGTTTTTAGATCACAAGAGTCTAAAATACATCTTCACACATTAGGACATCAACATGAGGTAGCACAGGTGGATGGAGTACTAGGAGGATTACAACTTCACGTTGTATTATCATCCTAGTAAGGCAAATGTGGTGGTTGATGCAGATAACCAAAAGTCAAGGGGAGTCTTAGCTATTATAGCTTCCTGAGAGTGGAAGATACTCGAGNTTAAAGCATGTTAATTGTACATTAGCATTACTTGATGTTTTAATGACATCAAGTTTAATAAAATTATTAGTTTGTTATGTGATTATGAAATAATATGTATGATAAATGATTATTTAGCATATGATTAGTGTGATGGACTTGTGCTTATGTTTATAGAATTAATAAACATGTTGCCATGTTCGAAGTAATGAGTATGCTAGTTCTATAAATTGATGTGCTCTCTGGGTGTTTGTTTAAATACCTAGATGAATACAAGTATGTTAGTATAGTTGATTATCTTACATAACATGCTTGAGATAATTTTGAAAATGTAATTGCCATGCATTCGTTATATAATTGCACTTTGTATTACATTATGCATGGGTTACACTACATTCATGGGCATTGACATGGGTGGGATTGTGTATGGTATGAAATTAATCACCACATAGGTGGTTGGTCATGGGCTCCGAAAAGCCACACCAAGGTCTGGCTGATTTGCACGAAAAATTAAATGGATAAATGTGTCGGGGTGTAGTAAGAAGGGCTAGATTCACCATCGGGTGTAAGATCCAGTTATTTGGTTTATACACTTTTCAGCGGTGCAATTACAAAAAAGTGTAACGGCGAAAACGGAGTCGCATATGGGATGTCCTGAAAATTCGTTGATGGTGTGGTGTCCCATTGGTGAAATACCATAAATTATCACCCCACAAAGACATGAGAAAATGAATTAATTAGTTACTGAGTGTACATAGCACCAATGACGAGGGCTTGAAATGCTCGGATATATATACAGGGCATTGCATGTGTTGTGGGGGCCCGAGATGGGGCTCGGTGTTGGTATTGCTTGCATGAGTCTCATCTCATGACATGGCGTGATTTATGACATTTGTTCATAATACATATATTTGAATGAATACATGAAATGATTGTTGCATGTGGTATTTTATATCCATTTGGGTTGAGAGGTATTCTTTATAGGAGTTACCCTATTGAGCGTTAGCTCACCCTTTATGAGAATATTTTTCAAGTATTACACAGGCTTTCATCGAAGGCCTTTCTACTGGTCTGCTTTGATGATAGAGTTAGACTGTGGCTCTTATTTTGATATTATAGTCCCTTGTATATGTTTACTTTTGACCTTGTATAATTTTTGTAAACAAAAACTTGTTTTATATTAAAAAGGCATGTATATGAGACTCTTTTGAGACATTTATTATTTTATGAATGAATGTACGTAGTGATTATAATTATAGTAGTATCTGATACTATGCAATTTAGTATGGATAAATGGATACAATGTGGTCAATATTGTATGATTGCACAGTGCACTTTGGGTAGAGTTCCCCATACAAAGGAGATTTTGCTTGAATTTTATTAAGTTATGAATTTCGGTAAATTGGACATAACGGCGTGGTATCGAGTTACACGGTATCCATGGGTATTTCGCGGGTTAATGGGTGATCAATAGGGTAATTACAAACACCCTGATTTTAGGGTGTCATAGCTTGGTATAAGAGCCTAGGTTCTCATTTTACCTTGCAGGGGCATGGGTCTAGGACATTGCATCCATTGTGCATTGCATGTTAAATGTTACGTGGTATGTATTATGAGATTATATGCATGATTAAATGTATATAGGAATGAGACAATATAGTTAGAAAACATATCCCTAGAGTCAGGAAAGGAAAGGATGGTAAAGCCTATTGCTTGAGCATTTACCGGTAGGTGGTGTACTTCCTACCATTAGGACAAGAAAAAAAAATCCTAGCTCAGGCAAGTGCCAACATAGAACAAGGAGGCTCAAGTAATCTCCAGAAGTTTAAGCCCACAAGCCACCAACTTTTGTGGAAGAAGGGGATTCGATGGTAGCTAATCATTGGTTCCAACAAGTGGACAAGATTTTAAAGGCAATGAAGATTGCATCTGATGCCACCAAGAAATGGTTGGCCACTTTCTAGCTTGAGGGAGAGGCCTATCAATGGTGGCCATGGGCAAAGAACCCGATAGACATCGAGACAAGGACATGAGAAGAGTTGCAAGAGCTCTTCATGAACAGTATTTCCCATTGGCTCTTCGGGAAGTCAAAGCCCAGGAATTCATAGACTTGAAGAAAGGAATGATAACTGTCATGTAGTACATGGCCAAGTTCACAGAGTTGACATGTTTTGCAGATAACTACGTGGCCACAGATTTGGCCAAGGTGCGGAGGTTTGAGAATGACCTAAAGCTATCCATCCGTGGGAAGATTGTTGGCCATAGGTTGCATGACCTTGACAAGATGGTCAAGATAGCCATGGCTATCGAGAAAGAGGTTGAAGATACCAAGAGTATCCGAGAGGCCTGATCAAAGGACAAGAAGGAGGGGCAGTCCTCCACTACTAGATCGGGGAAGAGATAGAGGACTTCGACTCCACAGGGATCACAGGGACAGGGTTGAGGCTATTAGGGCCAAGGCCCAGTCCAGGGCCAAGGCTAATCTTCCCAAAGCTAGAAGAACTCTAGGGGCACATCATAGGGAGGCTCAGAGATATGTTTCTATTGCCACCAGCCAAGCCACTTGAAGATAGAGTGTCCGTAGAGATAATGAGCACAGAGCTATGGGGCATCTTAGTCCCATTCATTAGTGGGACTACCCCAGACCTTCTATGTTCCTCATTTCCCCACCATGGGTCAAGGGAGCTAGTACCAATATCTTAATATAGGGCAGACCTCCACAGCTTCATGTGCGGGTACACCCCAGTTGGGTCAGACAGGTCAGCGAGCAAACTGAGGTCGGGGAGCAGGTTTTCAGGTAGGGAATTCAAGGACCTAGGGGTGAATCTTCACTATCACACTATAGACTTTGCTGGTAGATCAGTTGGTAATTCAGGGTACATTTCTTCTCTCTAGATTATTGGCTAGAATATTATTTGATTCTGGTGCATCACATTCTTTTATTGCTACATCATGCCTATAAGACTTGGGTTTAGAGGACGATACTTTTGAGGAGCCCATGTATATGAGTTCATCCCGAGGAAACAGGGTTTGTATTGACAAGATATGTCAGAGTTGTGAGTTCGAGATAGAAGGGACCCAGATCACCATTGACCTTAGGATCATCGAGATGATAGAGTTCGATGTCATACTCGGGATGGATTGATTGGCGGCACACAAAGTCATCATTGATTGTGAGTGCCAAAGGGTTACAAGCTACACTTCTGATAGGGTTTGTTTCAAGTTTCAGGGGGAGAAACACAATTCTTTACCTGAGGCTGTATATGACTCTTTTTGGCACGAATAGTTGATGGGTTGACTTACTAGCAATACACTGGAGGACAAGGTGAGACAGGAGTTTGGTTTGCCTTGAGTCATGGGCGACTATGCAGATGTCTTCTTAGATGAGTTACCAGGGTTACCACCATATTAGAATGTAGATTTCACCATAGAGTTACAGCCCGGTGCATCTCCTATTTCTATGACACTACATAGGATGGCACCAACGGAGTTACATGAGCTTAAAGTCTAGTTACAAGAGCTATTGGATAGAAGCTTTATTAGGCTGAGTAACTCACCTTGGGGGTGCTCCGATGCTATTTGTCAAGAAGAAGGACAGGATGCTTAGCCTCTACATTGACTACCGGTAGTTGAAAAGGGTTACTATCAAGAACAAGTACCCATTGCCAAGGATCAACGATCTTTTTGATCAGCTGATAGGCGCACATGTCTACTCCAAGATAAATCTGCGCATAGGGTACCACCAGTTGAGGATTAGGGAGGCCGACATTTCGAGGATGACATTTTGAACGTGTTACAGGCATTTTGAGTTTACAGGTATGCCTTTTAGGTTGACGAATGCCCCAACGGCATTCATGGATCTTATACATAGGGTGTTCTAGCTCTACCTAGATCAGTTCGTTGTGGGCTTTGTTGATGACATACTAATTTACTCCAAGTCTGAGGAGGAGCATGAGGGTCACTTGAGGATCATGCTACAGACCTTGAGGGACCATTAATAATATGCCAAGTTCATTAAATGTGAGTTTTGACTAACTGAAGTGAAGTTTTTGGGACTCATGGTATCTATTTCTAGTGTATCGGTTGACTTATAAAAGTTTGAGGCAGTCATGAGTTAGGAGAGGCCTAAGTCAATCTTTGAGATATGTAGTTTCTTGGGATTGACAAGATATTATTGGAGGTTTATTAAGGACTTCTCTCAGCTAGTTGTGCCTATGACTAGGTTGACCAGGAAAAAGGTCAGGTTCTAGTGGGATGATTCGTGCGAGAGGGCATTCTAGGAGCCGAAGGGGCAGCTGAATTCAGCTCCTATTTTGATGTCCTGGAGAGGGGGTAAGGGTACACAGTTTATTGTAATGCCTCAAACGAAGAACTTGGATGTGTCCTGATGCAATCTGGGATAGTGGTAGCTTATGGCTTATGGCAATTGAAGAGCTACAAGCAGAATTACCCCACACATGACATGGAATTGGCGATTGTCGTCTTTGCCTTGAAGGCATGGCGCCACTATTTGTACAAAGAGTAATTTGAGGTGTTTTTAGATCACAAGAGTCTAAAATACATCTTCACACATTAGGACATCAACATGAGGTAGCACAGGTGGATGGAGTACTAGGAGGATTACAACTTCACTTTGTATTATCATCCTAGTAAGGCAAATGTGGTGGTTGATGCAGATAATCAAAAGTCAAGGGGAGTCTTAGCTATTATAGCTTCCTGAGAGTGGAAGATACTCGAGGCTGTGGGGTAGTTCAGACTACACTATAAGGGTTAGTCTTAGGGCATGTTGGTAAGTCTAGGGGCTGTGCCTTCCTTACTGAGTAGGGTGATCGAGTTCTAGGGGCAAGATACATAGTTATTGTCCATTAGGCACTGGGTATAGTTGGGTACGGGTGATGAAGGCTGGGTCATTCATGCTAATGGCAGTCTTTGATTCAAGGGAAGAGTTATAGTTTCCCAATGTATGGATTTGAGAGAGGAGATCCTCAGGGAGTTTTATTGCTCCCGTTTTGCTGTGCATCCTGATGGCATGAAAATGTACCATGATCTTCACCATTAGTATTATTAGAGTGGGATAAAGAGACATATAGGAGACTTTGTCAATAGATGTCTCACGTGTCAGCAGGTTAAGCCCGAGCACCAAAGATCAGCCGGGTTGCTCTAACCTTTGGAGGTGGCTGAGTGGAAGTGGGAACACGTCATTATGGATTTTATGACCCACCTACCACGGACTTCGCTTGGGCATGACGCGGTATGGGTGATAGTGGACCGACTTATGAAGTTGGTACACTTTTTAGCAGTGCGGATGGCCTTCACACCCGAGAAATTTTACAGATTGTACACACAAGAGATTGTTTGACTACATGGGGTACCCATATCTATAGTATCAGATTGAGATCCCAGGTTCACAACTTATTTCTAGTAAATCTTTCAGCGAGCTATGGGGACTTAGTTGATGATGATCATAACAGACATAAGGTTAGTCAGAGTGTACTATCTAAATTTTAGATGACATGCTTCGGGCATGCGTCCTTGACTTCAAGGATAGTTGGGAGGATCACTTACACTTAGTGGAGTTTTCCTATAATAATAGTTATCAGGCAAGTACTCATATGTCACCCTATGAGGCATTATATGGGAGGCGGTGCCATTCTCCGGTATGGACAGAGGTTGGAGAGGGACCTCCCACGGGTCTAGACTTGATCAGGGACACCTCGAAAAAGGTAGACATTATACAAAAGCATTTTCTCACAGCTCAGAGCCGGCAAAAGAGCTACACTGACAGACGGCGGAGACCTTTGGAGTTCAAGGTTGAAGATCATGTCTTCTTAAAGACAGGCCTAAGAGAGGAGTGATCAAGTTCAAAAATCGAGAAAAGTTATCGTTGAGGTATATCGGGCCTTTCAAGGTACTCGAGAGGGTTGATATAGTTGCTTATCGGTTGACATTACCACAAAATCTATCTGGTATTCATGCGGTGTTCCATGTCTCCATACTACAGAAGTACACCCCAGATCTTACGCATGTGGTGGATTGGGGGGAGCTTATTGTTGACGCGAATGGGACCTTCAAGGAGGGACCAATTCACATTATAGATAGTCGAGACCAGGTTTTGTGTAGTAAGACAGTGAGGCTAGAAAAGGTGCTATAACAGCACCGGGGGTATCGAAGAGGCGATATAGGAGCACGATGACTTTATTCGAGCTACCTATCCATTCCTGTTTGAGGATGTAGGTACCTTTCTTGTGGTCATAGTGTATTATATGAATTTTGGCATATGCATCCATGATACATGTTGTGTGTGTAATTTCGGGGATGAAATTCCCTTAAGGAAGGGAGAATGTAAAACTCAAGAAAAATTAAAATCTTAATTAAAGGGGTAAAACAGTAATTAGTCGTTAAAACATGGGTCAAAAACATAAATTTTTATATAATTCAAATGATGAAACGGACATCACTGTTGGATTCGTCTTGCAAAATTTAGCTACCTAATCAATTTTTGTGGAATTCTGAGACAGTCGAATTTTTCACATGTTATATGAAGCGATCAGGTATCGCGCAACTAAAATAATTGTGATCAGATTTTACTCGCGGGGATCCGAAAAATAATTTAAAATTAGTTTAATAAAAATATACTAAACTTAATATGAGACGAAATTTAATTGATTCAGAATAAAAATTGGACCCGTTAAAAAGAAGACGAAATTTTTGTCTTCTGCTTTATTCTTCTCTAGCAACCTACCAAAAAGAGAGAAAACGAAAAGAAAAAGGAAAAAAAGTTATTTTCTTGATCTTCTTCCTTAGATCTACGAAGAGCAAATCGTTTGATCGCTCCAGGCCAAGAATTAAAGATACTCTACGCAACGAAAAGACAAGAATGTAGGACTAAGGCTTGGGAACATAAATTTGGGCATTCTTTGGAGTTTTATTATGTGGGCTCACGCTACAAGAAGTAGGATTTCTCCTATTTAGATGTAATTTCAACCTAAAAGATGACATATGAAATGGGTAGGTTAAGGATGTATATCAAATGTTAGGTCTTCAATAGTGTAACTAGTGGGTCAAATATAAGATTTATAATTAATCTTGTAATTAGTAAAATCCTATTATGATTAACTTGGTGTGAGTTAATGTTAGTGGTTTAAAGCTTGTTAATTGTACATTAGCATTACTTGATGTTTTGATGGCATATCAAGTTTAATAAAATTATTAGCTTGTTATGTGATTATGAAATAATATGNAGGCTGTGGGGTAGTTCAGACTACACTATAAGGGTTAGTCTTAGGGCATGTTGGTAAGTCTAGGGGCTGTGCCTTCCTTACTGAGTAGGGTGATCGAGTTCTAGGGGCAAGATACATAGTTATTGTCCATTAGGCACTGGGTATAGTTGGGTACGGGTGATGAAGGCTGGGTCATTCATGCTAATGGCAGTCTTTGATTCAAGGGAAGAGTTATAGTTTCCCAATGTATGGATTTGAGAGAGGAGATCCTCAGGGAGTTTTATTGCTCCCGTTTTGCTGTGCATCCTGATGGCATGAAAATGTACCATGATCTTCACCATTAGTATTATTAGAGTGGGATAAAGAGACATATAGGAGACTTTGTCAATAGATGTCTCACGTGTCAGCAGGTTAAGCCCGAGCACCAAAGATCAGCCGGGTTGCTCTAACCTTTGGAGGTGGCTGAGTGGAAGTGGGAACACGTCATTATGGATTTTATGACCCACCTACCACGGACTTCGCTTGGGCATGACGCGGTATGGGTGATAGTGGACCGACTTATGAAGTTGGTACACTTTTTAGCAGTGCGGATGGCCTTCACACCCGAGAAATTTTACAGATTGTACACACAAGAGATTGTTTGACTACATGGGGTACCCATATCTATAGTATCAGATTGAGATCCCAGGTTCACAACTTATTTCTAGTAAATCTTTCAGCGAGCTATGGGGACTTAGTTGATGATGATCATAACAGACATAAGGTTAGTCAGAGTGTACTATCTAAATTTTAGATGACATGCTTCGGGCATGCGTCCTTGACTTCAAGGATAGTTGGGAGGATCACTTACACTTAGTGGAGTTTTCCTATAATAATAGTTATCAGGCAAGTACTCATATGTCACCCTATGAGGCATTATATGGGAGGCGGTGCCATTCTCCGGTATGGACAGAGGTTGGAGAGGGACCTCCCACGGGTCTAGACTTGATCAGGGACACCTCGAAAAAGGTAGACATTATACAAAAGCATTTTCTCACAGCTCAGAGCCGGCAAAAGAGCTACACTGACAGACGGCGGAGACCTTTGGAGTTCAAGGTTGAAGATCATGTCTTCTTAAAGACAGGCCTAAGAGAGGAGTGATCAAGTTCAAAAATCGAGAAAAGTTATCGTTGAGGTATATCGGGCCTTTCAAGGTACTCGAGAGGGTTGATATAGTTGCTTATCGGTTGACATTACCACAAAATCTATCTGGTATTCATGCGGTGTTCCATGTCTCCATACTACAGAAGTACACCCCAGATCTTACGCATGTGGTGGATTGGGGGGAGCTTATTGTTGACGCGGATGGGACCTTCAAGGAGGGACCAATTCACATTATAGATAGTCGAGACTAGGTTTTGTGTAGTAAGACAGTGAGGCTAGAAAAGGTGCTATAACAGCACCGGGGGTATCGAAGAGGCGATATAGGAGCACGATGACTTTATTCGAGCTACCTATCCATTCCTGTTTGAGGATGTAGGTACCTTTCTNCGATGGCACGAATAGTTGATGGGTTGACTTACTAGCAATACACTGGAGGACAAGGTGAGANTTTTGGCACGAATAGTTGATGGGTTGACTTACTAGCAATACACTGGAGGACAAGGTGAGACAGGAGTTTGGTTTGCCTTGAGTCATGGGCGACTATGCAGATGTCTTCTTAGATGAGTTACCAGGGTTACCACCATATTAGAATGTAGATTTCACCATAGAGTTACAGCCCGGTGCATCTCCTATTTCTATGACACTGCATAGGATGGCACCAACGGAGTTACATAAGCTTAAAGTCTAGTTACAAGAGCTATTGGATAGAAGCTTTATTAGGCTGAGTAACTCACCTTGGGGGTGCTCCGATGCTATTTGTCAAGAAGAAGGACAGGATGCTTAGCCTCTACATTGACTACCGGTAGTTGAAAAGGGTTACTATCAAGAACAAGTACCCATTGCCAAGGATCAACGATCTTTTTGATCAGCTGATAGGCGCACATGTCTACTCCAAGATAAATCTGCGCATAGGGTACCACCAGTTGAGGATTAGGGAGGCCGACATTTCGAGGATGACATTTTGAACGTGTTACAGGCATTTTGAGTTTACAGGTATGCCTTTTAGGTTGACGAATGCCCCAACGGCATTCATGGATCTTATACATAGGGTGTTCTAGCTCTACCTAGATCAGTTCGTTGTGGGCTTTGTTGATGACATACTAATTTACTCCAAGTCTGAGGAGGAGCATGAGGGTCACTTGAGGATCATGCTACAGACCTTGAGGGACCATTAATAATATGCCAAGTTCATTAAATGTGAGTTTTGACTAACTGAAGTGAAGTTTTTGGGACTCATGGTATCTATTTCTAGTGTATCGGTTGACTTATAAAAGTTTGAGGCAGTCATGAGTTAGGAGAGGCCTAAGTCAATCTTTGAGATATGTAGTTTCTTGGGATTGACAAGATATTATTGGAGGTTTATTAAGGACTTCTCTCAGCTAGTTGTGCCTATGACTAGGTTGACCAGGAAAAAGGTCAGGTTCTAGTGGGATGATTCGTGCGAGAGGGCATTCTAGGAGCCGAAGGGGCAGCTGACTTCAGCTCCTATTTTGATGTCCTGGAGAGGGGGTAAGGGTACACAGTTTATTGTAATGCCTCAAACGAAGAACTTGGATGTGTCCTGATGCAATCTGGGATAGTGGTAGCTTATGGCTTATGGCAATTGAAGAGCTACAAGCAGAATTACCCCACACATGACATGGAATTGGCGATTGTCGTCTTTGCCTTGAAGGCATGGCGCCACTATTTGTACAAAGAGTAATTTGAGGTGTTTTTAGATCACAAGAGTCTAAAATACATCTTCACACATTAGGACATCAACATGAGGTAGCACAGGTGGATGGAGTACTAGGAGGATTACAACTTCACTTTGTATTATCATCCTAGTAAGGCAAATGTGGTGGTTGATGCAGATAATCAAAAGTCAAGGGGAGTCTTAGCTATTATAGCTTCCTGAGAGTGGAAGATACTCGAGGCTGTGGGGTAGTTCAGACTACACTATAAGGGTTAGTCTTAGGGCATGTTGGTAAGTCTAGGGGCTGTGCCTTCCTTACTGAGTAGGGTGATCGAGTTCTAGGGGCAAGATACATAGTTATTGTCCATTAGGCACTGGGTATAGTTGGGTACGGGTGATGAAGGCTGGGTCATTCATGCTAATGGCAGTCTTTGATTCAAGGGAAGAGTTATAGTTTCCCAATGTATGGATTTGAGAGAGGAGATCCTCAGGGAGTTTTATTGCTCCCGTTTTGCTGTGCATCCTGATGGCATGAAAATGTACCATGATCTTCACCATTAGTATTATTAGAGTGGGATAAAGAGACATATAGGAGACTTTGTCAATAGATGTCTCACGTGTCAGCAGGTTAAGCCCGAGCACCAAAGATCAGCCGGGTTGCTCTAACCTTTGGAGGTGGCTGAGTGGAAGTGGGAACACGTCATTATGGATTTTATGACCCACCTACCACGGACTTCGCTTGGGCATGACGCGGTATGGGTGATAGTGGACCGACTTATGAAGTTGGTACACTTTTTAGCAGTGCGGATGGCCTTCACACCCGAGAAATTTTACAGATTGTACACACAAGAGATTGTTTGACTACATGGGGTACCCATATCTATAGTATCAGATTGAGATCCCAGGTTCACAACTTATTTCTAGTAAATCTTTCAGCGAGCTATGGGGACTTAGTTGATGATGATCATAACAGACATAAGGTTAGTCAGAGTGTACTATCTAAATTTTAGATGACATGCTTCGGGCATGCGTCCTTGACTTCAAGGATAGTTGGGAGGATCACTTACACTTAGTGGAGTTTTCCTATAATAATAGTTATCAGGCAAGTACTCATATGTCACCCTATGAGGCATTATATGGGAGGCGGTGCCATTCTCCGGTATGGACAGAGGTTGGAGAGGGACCTCCCACGGGTCTAGACTTGATCAGGGACACCTCGAAAAAGGTAGACATTATACAAAAGCATTTTCTCACAGCTCAGAGCCGGCAAAAGAGCTACACTGACAGACGGCGGAGACCTTTGGAGTTCAAGGTTGAAGATCATGTCTTCTTAAAGACAGGCCTAAGAGAGGAGTGATCAAGTTCAAAAATCGAGAAAAGTTATCGTTGAGGTATATCGGGCCTTTCAAGGTACTCGAGAGGGTTGATATAGTTGCTTATCGGTTGACATTACCACAAAATCTATCTGGTATTCATGCGGTGTTCCATGTCTCCATACTACAGAAGTACACCCCAGATCTTACGCATGTGGTGGATTGGGGGGAGCTTATTGTTGACGCGAATGGGACCTTCAAGGAGGGACCAATTCACATTATAGATAGTCGAGACCAGGTTTTGTGTAGTAAGACAGTGAGGCTAGAAAAGGTGCTATAACAGCACCGGGGGTATCGAAGAGGCGATATAGGAGCACGATGACTTTATTCGAGCTACCTATCCATTCCTGTTTGAGGATGTAGGTACCTTTCTTGTGGTCATAGTGTATTATATGAATTTTGGCATATGCATCCATGATACATGTTGTGTGTGTAATTTCGGGGATGAAATTCCCTTAAGGAAGGGAGAATGTAAAACTCAAGAAAAATTAAAATCTTAATTAAAGGGGTAAAACAGTAATTAGTCGTTAAAACATGGGTCAAAAACATAAATTTTTATATAATTCAAATGATGAAACGGACATCACTGTTGGATTCGTCTTGCAAAATTTAGCTACCTAATCAATTTTTGTGGAATTCTGAGACAGTCGAATTTTTCACATGTTATATGAAGCGATCAGGTATCGCGCAACTAAAATAATTGTGATCAGATTTTACTCGCGGGGATCCGAAAAATAATTTAAAATTAGTTTAATAAAAATATACTAAACTTAATATGAGACGAAATTTAATTGATTCAGAATAAAAATTGGACCCGTTAAAAAGAAGACGAAATTTTTGTCTTCTGCTTTATTCTTCTCTAGCAACCTACCAAAAAGAGAGAAAACGAAAAGAAAAAGGAAAAAAAGTTATTTTCTTGATCTTCTTCCTTAGATCTACGAAGAGCAAATCGTTTGATCGCTCCAGGCCAAGAATTAAAGATACTCTACGCAACGAAAAGACAAGAATGTAGGACTAAGGCTTGGGAACATAAATTTGGGCATTCTTTGGAGTTTTATTATGTGGGCTCACGCTACAAGAAGTAGGATTTCTCCTATTTAGATGTAATTTCAACCTAAAAGATGACATATGAAATGGGTAGGTTAAGGATGTATATCAAATGTTAGGTCTTCAATAGTGTAACTAGTGGGTCAAATATAAGATTTATAATTAATCTTGTAATTAGTAAAATCCTATTATGATTAACTTGGTGTGAGTTAATGTTAGTGGTTTAAAGCTTGTTAATTGTACATTAGCATTACTTGATGTTTTGATGGCATATCAAGTTTAATAAAATTATTAGCTTGTTATGTGATTATGAAATAATATGTATGTTAAATGATTATTTAGCATATGATTAGTATGGTGGACTTGTGCTTATGTTTATAGAATTTATAAACATGTTGCCATGTTGGAAGTAATGAGTATGCTAGTTGTGTAAATTGATGTGCTCTTTAGGTGTTTGTTTAAATGCTTAGGTGAATACAAGTATGTTAGTTGAGTTGATTGTCTTACATAACATGCTTGAGATGATTTTTAAAATGTCATTACCTTGCATTTTCACATTGTGTTGCATTATGCATGAGTTACACTACATTCACGGGCATTGACATGGGTGGGAGTGTGTGCATGGTATAAAATCAATCAACACATAGATGGTTGGTCTTGGGCTCGAGAAAGTCACACCAAGGTCCTGCTGAGTCGCACGAAAAATTAAATTGATAAACGTGTCGGGGTGTAGTAATAAGGGCTAGATTATCCTTGAGGTGAAAAATCCAATTACTTGGTTATACACTTTCTAGCGGTGCAATTCTAGAAAAGTGTAACATTGAAAACGGAGCCGCAAGTGGGATGTCCAGAAAATCTATTGATGGTGTGGTGTCCCATTGGTGAAATACCATAAATCATCGCCACACAAAGACATGCGAAAATGAATTAATTAGTCATTGAGTANGATAGTTGGGAGGATCACTTACACTTAGTGGAGTTTTCCTATAATAATAGTTATCAGGCAAGTACTCATATGTCACCCTATGAGGCATTATATGGGAGGCGGTGCCATTCTCCGGTATGGACGGAGGTTGGAGAGGGACCTCCCACGGGTCTAGACTTGATCAGGGACACCTCGAAAAAGNGTACATAACAAACATGATGGGGGCCTGAAATGCCCAAATACATACGCATGACATTGCATGTGTTGTGAGAGCCCGAGATGGGNATACATAACAAACATGATAGGGGCTTGAAATGCCCAAATACATACGCATGACATTGCATGTGTTGTGAGAGCCCGAGATGGGGTTTGGTGTTGTATTGCTTGTGTGAGTCTCATCTCATGATATGATGTGATTTATGACATTTGCTTATAATACATTTATTTGAATGAATGCATGAAATTATTGTTACATGTGACATTTTATATGCATTTGGGTTGAGAGGTATTCTCTATAGGAGTTACCATATTGAGCATTGACTCACCCTTTATGAGAACATTTTTCAAGTATCGCACAGGCTTTCACCGAAGACCCTCTACTTATTTTGACGTTTATAGTCCCTTGTGTATGTTTACTTTTGGCCATGTATAATTTTTGTAAACAAAAACTTGTTTTATATTAAAAAGGTATGTATATGAGACTCTTTTGGGACATTTATTCTTTTATGAACTAATATACGCAATGATGATAATTATGATAATATCTGATACTATGCAATTGAGTATGGATGAATGGACCCAATGTGGTCAATGTTGTATGATTCCAAAGTGTGCTTTAGGTAGAGCTCTCCGTAGAAAGGAGATTTTGCCCAAGTTTTATTAAGTTATGGATCCCAGTAAACGAGGCATAATGGCATGTTATCGAGTTACACGGTATCCATGGGTATTTTGTGGGTTGATGGGAGATCAAAGGGGTGTAATTACGGACACCCGAATTTTGGGGTGTCACAATCATAAAATATATAATTACATTTCCCATTACCACTGAGCATGCTATAGAATTTTTTATTCAAATAACAGACTTAATCACTCATAGGTATTTTATCAAACATGTATAAGGTACAAATGTAAACATATAGCATGCCCAAATCAACATATTCTCCAAGAAATTCATATCAAGCAATTTCATCACAACTCAATCATGGAAGATTTGGTTTAAACATATTATTATACCCAATTCCATATTCTAACAATCATAGGTATGTGTTATACATAGCTTTCACCTCTAACACTACCAATTTCATATTTCAACCCTTGGATAGAAATAAACCTAGTTAGGAAAGGAACCCTATATCTTACAGCGTAAATCCGCATAGAAGAAGTTCCAAAAAGTCCAAATCAAGCCTCAAAGCTTTGATCCCAAAAATCTTGTCTTTGACATCTTAGTGAAANAATGGGACCTTCAAGGAGGGACCAATTCACATTATAGATAGTCGAGACCAGGTTTTGTGTAGTAAGACAGTGAGGCTAGAAAAGGTGCTATAACAGCACCGGGGGTATCGAAGAGGCGATATAGGAGCACGATGACTTTATTCGAGCTACCTATCCATTCCTGTTTGAGGATGTAGGTACCTTTCTTGTGGTCATAGTGTATTATATGAATTTTGGCATATGCATCCATGATACATGTTGTGTGTGTAATTTCGGGGATGAAATTCCCTTAAGGAAGGGAGAATGTAAAACTCAAGAAAAATTAAAATCTTAATTAAAGGGGTAAAACAGTAATTAGTCGTTAAAACATGGGTCAAAAACATAAATTTTTATATAATTCAAATGATGAAACGGACATCACTGTTGGATTCGTCTTGCAAAATTTAGCTACCTAATCAATTTTTGTGGAATTCTGAGACAGTCGAATTTTTCACATGTTATATGAAGCGATCAGGTATCGCGCAACTAAAATAATTGTGATCAGATTTTACTCGCGGGGATCCGAAAAATAATTTAAAATTAGTTTAATAAAAATATACTAAACTTAATATGAGACGAAATTTAATTGATTCAGAATAAAAATTGGACCCGTTAAAAAGAAGACGAAATTTTTGTCTTCTGCTTTATTCTTCTCTAGCAACCTACCAAAAAGAGAGAAAACGAAAAGAAAAAGGAAAAAAAGTTATTTTCTTGATCTTCTTCCTTAGATCTACGAAGAGCAAATCGTTTGATCGCTCCAGGCCAAGAATTAAAGATACTCTACGCAACGAAAAGACAAGAATGTAGGACTAAGGCTTGGGAACATAAATTTGGGCATTCTTTGGAGTTTTATTATGTGGGCTCACGCTACAAGAAGTAGGATTTCTCCTATTTAGATGTAATTTCAACCTAAAAGATGACATATGAAATGGGTAGGTTAAGGATGTATATCAAATGTTAGGTCTTCAATAGTGTAACTAGTGGGTCAAATATAAGATTTATAATTAATCTTGTAATTAGTAAAATCCTATTATGATTAACTTGGTGTGAGTTAATGTTAGTGGTTTAAAGCTTGTTAATTGTACATTAGCATTACTTGATGTTTTGATGGCATATCAAGTTTAATAAAATTATTAGCTTGTTATGTGATTATGAAATAATATGTATGTTAAATGATTATTTAGCATATGATTAGTATGGTGGACTTGTGCTTATGTTTATAGAATTTATAAACATGTTGCCATGTTGGAAGTAATGAGTATGCTAGTTGTGTAAATTGATGTGCTCTTTAGGTGTTTGTTTAAATGCTTAGGTGAATACAAGTATGTTAGTTGAGTTGATTGTCTTACATAACATGCTTGAGATGATTTTTAAAATGTCATTACCTTGCATTTTCACATTGTGTTGCATTATGCATGAGTTACACTACATTCACGGGCATTGACATGGGTGGGAGTGTGTGCATGGTATAAAATCAATCAACACATAGATGGTTGGTCTTGGGCTCGAGAAAGTCACACCAAGGTCCTGCTGAGTCGCACGAAAAATTAAATTGATAAACGTGTCGGGGTGTAGTAATAAGGGCTAGATTATCCTTGAGGTGAAAAATCCAATTACTTGGTTATACACTTTCTAGCGGTGCAATTCTAGAAAAGTGTAACATTGAAAACGGAGCCGCAAGTGGGATGTCCAGAAAATCTATTGATGGTGTGGTGTCCCATTGGTGAAATACCATAAATCATCGCCACACAAAGACATGCGAAAATGAATTAATTAGTCATTGAGTATACATAACAAACATGATAGGGGCTTGAAATGCCCAAATACATACGCATGACATTGCATGTGTTGTGAGAGCCCGAGATGGGGTTTGGTGTTGTATTGCTTGTGTGAGTCTCATCTCATGATATGATGTGATTTATGACATTTGCTTATAATACATTTATTTGAATGAATGCATGAAATTATTGTTACATGTGACATTTTATATGCATTTGGGTTGAGAGGTATTCTCTATAGGAGTTACCATATTGAGCATTGACTCACCCTTTATGAGAACATTTTTCAAGTATCGCACAGGCTTTCACCGAAGGCCCTCTACTTATTTTGACGTTTATAGTCCCTTGTGTATGTTTACTTTTGGCCATGTATAATTTTTGTAAACAAAAACTTGTTTTATATTAAAAAGGTATGTATATGAGACTCTTTTGGGACATTTATTCTTTTATGAACTAATATACGCAATGATGATAATTATGATAATATCTGATACTATGCAATTGAGTATGGATGAATGGACCCAATGTGGTCAATGTTGTATGATTCCAAAGTGTGCTTTAGGTAGAGCTCTCCGTAGAAAGGAGATTTTGCCCAAGTTTTATTAAGTTATGGATCCCAGTAAACGAGGCATAATGGCATGTTATCGAGTTACACGGTATCCATGGGTATTTTGTGGGTTGATGGGAGATCAAAGGGGTGTAATTACGGACACCCGAATTTTGGGGTGTCACAATCATAAAATATATAATTACATTTCCCATTACCACTGAGCATGCTATAGAATTTTTTATTCAAATAACAGACTTAATCACTCATAGGTATTTTATCAAACATGTATAAGGTACAAATGTAAACATATAGCATGCCCAAATCAACATATTCTCCAAGAAATTCATATCAAGCAATTTCATCACAACTCAATCATGGAAGATTTGGTTTAAACATATTATTATACCCAATTCCATATTCTAACAATCATAGGTATGTGTTATACATAGCTTTCACCTCTAACACTACCAATTTCATATTTCAACCCTTGGATAGAAATAAACCTAGTTAGGAAAGGAACCCTATATCTTACAGCGTAAATCCGCATAGAAGAAGTTCCAAAAAGTCCAAATCAAGCCTCAAAGCTTTGATCCCAAAAATCTTGTCTTTGACATCTTAGTGAAATTCATAATCTTTGGTATGTATGCATAGCTCTCGTCGCGTAGTACAATCTTTGTTCTTGGTCCGAAGAGATCCGACAGTCGGATCACCATAGATCGGAGGAAGAAGTTGGAAGAATCTCATGGCTTTCTCTCTCTTCTTCCTCTCTCTCTTTTTCTAGAAATGCTAAAGAAATGGGGGAGAAAATCATATTTTTCTCCCCTATTTATACTTTCCAATGATTGGCTCTCATTGAGTCGCACGTCCAGTTTTTTTTTGATATGTTTTTATTCCGAATCAATTAAATCTCGTTCCTTTTTAAGTTTAGTACATTTTATTAACTAACTTTAAATTATTTTTTGGGTTTTGCAATTAAATCCTGATTGCATTTATTTTAGTCACGCGATGCTCGATCACCTCGTAAAACGTGAAAATTTGATTATCTCAAAACTTAACGAAAAATGAATGGATAACTAGATTTCGCGACTCGAATCCAATGTTGAGGTCCTTTTCGTCATCCAAGTTCTAGAAAAATTCAGGTTTTCAACCCTTACCATAACGACTAATTATCATTTTGCTCTTTATAATAAAATTTTTAAATTTTTCGGGTTTTACAATCTTCCCCCTTAAAGGAATTTCATCCTCGAAATTACACACACATATATATATAACAACATGCATATGTAACAAGTCATATATTTCTCTATGACTATAAGAAATATACTTCTATCCTCAAATAAGAACGGATAGGTGGCATGGATATTATCCTCATGCTTCCATGTCATCTCCTCCATACCACGGTGCTGCTACAACACCTTTACCAGCTTCACAGTCTTGCCACACAAAACTTTGTCTCGACTATCCATGATACACACTAGTCCCTCCTCGAAGGTCTCATCCGCATCTGCAACTAGCACACCACAATTCACCACATGTGTCGGATCTGAAGTGTACTTTTCAGAACATGGAGACATGGAACAAATCGTGAACAACCAATAAATTTGGTGGTAATGTCAACTAGTAAGCACATATATCAACCCTCTTGAGTATCTCGAAGGGCCCAATGTATCTTGGCGACAACTTTTCCCGTTTCTAAACCTGACTACTGCCCTCTTAACTATCACCTTCAAGAAGACATGACCTCCAACCTTAAACTCCAAAGGTCGCCGCTGCTTGTTGACGTAGCTCTTCTGTTCACTATGTGCCGTAAGAAGATGCTTTCGTATCAAGTTCACCTTCTCTGAGGTGTTCCTAATAAAATTTGGACCCATGGAAGGTCTCTTTCCAACCTCTCTCCAACAAATTGGAGAACCACATGGCCTCCCATAAAGTACTTTTATAGGGTGTCATCTGTATGCTCGTTTGGTAACTGTTGTTATTGGCTAATTCCACTAACGGTAAATGCTCATTCCAACTACCCTTGAGGTCAAGTACACATGCTCAAAGCATGTCTTCTAGAATATGGATGGTCCTTTTCGACTGACCGTCCGTCTGGGGATGAAAATATGATTTTTTCTCTCCTATTTATCCTTTCAAATGCTTAGCTCTCATTGAGTCACAAGTCTCATCTTTTCTGATATGATTTTATACCGAATCAATTAAATCTCACTCTATTTTAGGTTTAATACATTTTTATTGAATTAAATTTAAATTATTTCTCGGGTTTCGCAATTAAATTCTGACCGCGTTTATTTTAGTCGCGTGATGCCCAATTGCCTCGTAAAATACAAAAAAAAATTATTGTCTCGAAACTCAACGAAAGTTGACTGGATAGTTAGATTTCGTGATGCAAATGCACAAGTGAGGTCCATTTTGTCATCTAAGTTCTAAAAAATTTGGGTTTTCAACTTATACCATATCAACTAATTACCATTTTACCCTTTATAATAAAATTTTAAATTTTCAGGATTTTACAAAGTACACTGATGTGATCTCATATCTGGCCAACAAAAAAGTATTGGTCTTAGCTCCCTTTGTTTTAGGAGTTTTATTAAGGGGCTGATAATGTCAATATTGGCCACTTAAATCTTGATCGCCAAGCAGATCCCTTGAAGAACAATTGTTGTTAATCATGTAAATAATTTTAAGTTTCTATTTCAAAAACCATATACTCTTTTGGCCAATCATAAACTAAACTTCCTTTTCTTCTTAGGTGACAACTAATCCTGCTATTCTTATTGTTGTTTATGATTATGAATTTGAAACATGTTAGCAAATGAGAAAAGAATTTATAAAAGTATTTAATTATGTATCTTCTTAAAGCATCTCCATTTCTCCCATCAATGATTCCTTAAACTAAGACTTCTTCCATTTTTTTGAAATGCTTTATTATTCTATCGAAGATCTTGCCAAAGAAAAAAAATCATAGAACTTGTTTCTTGTATTACCAAGATGTCTTCTATTTCTATTAACTTCATCACTGAATACAACAATAGTTTTTTGAAATGAATAAACACCTTTAAGCCAAAAATTTTGAAGCTTATTATTTAGAAAAGAATTACACAAAAGATGGTATGAAATCCTAAACTAAATCGAAAGATAAAATTAGGTGATACGAAATCCTAACCATAAACAAATTTGGACTATTTGGAAAAAAGAATTAAAGTGCGAACTGATGTGTGGGTGTGTTCTATTGTGCTATGTGTGTGTGTGTGTGGATGAGTAGTGAAGAGAGGGAGAGAAGTAGACAATGAGAGAGAGAGAGCGAGTGAGAGAGATATAGGGAAAGAAGCAATGAGTTATGCATGCACCTGGAGATCTGACTTTGATACCGGGGGATGAGCAGCAGAAAGAGGAATGAGCAGTGAAAGCAGAGATGAGCAGCGAAAAGAGAAGCAGACAACGAAAGAGAGCATCAACTGGAAATCATAATTTGATACCGAGACATAGAGAGAAGAAGAAGCAAAATTTGAGAACGAATCAATTGATTAAGAGGGGCAGGACATCAGGGCCTCAATNAGGGATGAGCAGTGAAAACAGAGATGAGCAGCGAAAAGAGAAGCAGACAACGAAAGAGAGCATCAACTGGAAATCNGGGGATGAGCAGCAGAAAGAGGAATGAGCAGTGAAAGCAGAGATGAGCAGCGAAAAGAGAAGCAGACAACGAAAGAGAGCATCAACTGGAAATCATAATTTGATACCGAGACATAGAGAGAAGAAGAAGCAAAATTTGAGAACGAATCAATTGATTAAGAGGGGCAGGACATCAGGGCCTCAATTGGGAGAGACATGGAGATTTGGGGATGGCTTGCTATGTGATGGATCTATCAATAACCTTGTTCTGGATTTAGAGAACAGTGGAGAGTTCGAACTCAGTAGTCGATGTTTGGAGGCTGGTGGTTGGAGATCGTAGGGCCCTCTATATTCACCAGCTAAGAGATGAAGAAACTTGTCAAAGAAAAGTTCGAGTAAGAAACCAGTGTGGTCCCAACTAATGTTATCCTTGCTTAAGGAGCCATTATTACTGTTAATCATGCACTGTTGACTGTGTGTTAAGCCGGCCTATATGTGAGTCCTAACGCAAGGCATGTGTCAGTGGGTATTTCAGAAAGAACAATGTTATTAAGACCTAATTTATTGATCTAATTTATTGACCTAATTCACCGTGACCTTTGGATTAATTGTGAAACCCATCAAATATACGAATTTGGTGTTGATCCAATGGTTCTGCTAAAACTACATCATTATGTTAGTAAATTAGATCAAATTTTTATGTCAAAATAGTATTACTCTTTCAAAAATGAGTAGGTAGCGTAAAATAAGAAGGGTTAGGTGNCCTAATTTATTGATCTAATTTATTGACCTAATTCACCGTGACCTTTGGATTAACTGTGAAACCCATCAAATATACGAATTTGGTGTTGATCCAATGGTTCTGCTAAAACTACATCATTATGTCAGCAAATTAGATCAAATTTTTATGTCGAAATAGTATTACTCTTTCAAAAATGAGTAGGTAGCGTAAAATAAGAAGGGTTAGGTGGCACGTTTCCCTTGAGATTTTTGTGCATGCAGATGCTGACATGTCATTTATATTTAAGCATGTTTGACATTTGTGTAACAGAGTAACGAGGTCCGGACTATGGAGGTTCGAGACTTGGATTATATCCATTAGTTGACCCTTATTCGTTATGACCACTTGTAGAAATAGGTTATCAAGAATTTACTTGGTCGGTCACGTGTCTTTGGAAGTCGCTTTTGATGGTTATTTTGACTTGAAATTTTTGCTTTTCTTGGATTTTGAATAATCATTTTGGTGCTTTTTTGAATTCCAAGGATGACACATTTTTGTGTTGTCTTTTCATATCTTGTATGTTGGCTTTTACTGCTTCCACGAGTCATGTTTTTTTTTTTAATTATTATGGACTGTTGGTAACCAATGTTATATGTACAATTTTTTTTAGGGAGGAGAAGGAGACTTGAACCCTTGACCTCAAGAAGACACGTGTCATGTGCCCTGACATTCTTTGATCATTTGTNTGTCATATTTTTTTTTTAATTATTATGGACTGTTGGTAACCAATGTTATATGTACAATTTTTTTTAGGGAGGAGAAGGAGACTTAAACCCTTGACCTCAAGAAGACACGTGTCATGTGCCCTGACATTCTTTGATCATTTGTACCCTCCTCCGTTGGATTGATTGAATCTAGTCTATTGGTTGTTGGTATATGTACCTTTCTTCTATTCATTCTTCATTTCTTCCATTTGTAGTTTTTGTTTTGTCCAGGGTTCCCAGATTTTCATCGTGGAGTGCCTTACCTAGAAAGATCTCCCTTCCCTTTTATTTAGACCATTTATGAGCATTGATTCTATTACGGTCTATAGTGATAGTGATCTAGATAGAGTCACCAGTCCTTAAAATCCTCATGTATCTCCTGGTAAGTTTCTTTATGAGACGCCCAGTTTTAGGCAACTGTTTATAGAAGGTTCTCTTGTTAAAATTGCAAAAGCGATCTCCATACATTGGGGTTTTGTTTATCCTTCCCTTTCACTAGTAATGTTGAGAGATATTAGTGAGGATGTTCTAGTGGGTTCATCTGACCTTGATGCAGACTCAAGCGAACTGAGTATGTTGGTATGGGGGAGGAGATGGGCTCTAAACATTTTCTCTCTTCCACTATTGATATGTCCTCACTCTGGGAAGCCCATGATATAGAGAATCGTTCTATGGAAGATAAATTAGGATCTCTGAAGTCATAGTACAGTTTTCGAGACTTTGTTCGAGTGTGACTACCTTCTGCGCAGGAGGGAACTTGTTCTCTTTTGTATGGGGAAGTGTGTTTCCCAAAGTCTACCTTACAGGCATGGCTTCGATTTTCGACGCTCCATTTCATTAGGTTGGTAGGTATACCTCCTTGTCAATTGGTGTCTAATGCTTAGAAGACTCTTACCAGTTTGATGGTGACCGTTATTCTATTTCTTTCAAGAAGTTTGTCTACTACTTTAAAGTGAAAGAGTGCAGTCAGAAGGGCTATTTTTACCTTAGCACTCTGTAAGGGGTTCCCAAACTCGTGTCGAGGCTCCTAGAGTCAAATAAGAACTAGAAGTCCTGGTTTTTCTACCTGTCAGGGGATTAGTAGTCATAGATTATTATATGACTTGTTGCATATCCATGTTGTTATATGTTCATGTGTGTGTAATTTTAGGGGACGAAATTCCTTTAAGGGGAAAAAATGTATAACCCAGAAAAATTAAAACTTTATTAAAAATGGCAAAATGGTAATTAGCCATTACAATGTGAGATAAAAATTTAAATTTTTCTAAAACTCAGGTGATGAAACAGATCTCACCGTTGGGTTAGTATTATGAAATCTGGCTACCTAGTCAATTTTTATCGAATTCTGAGTACTCAATTTTTTTTTTATTTTACGAGGCAATGAGGTGTCGCTCGACTAAAATAAATATTATCAAATTTTATTTGCAAAACCTGAAAAATAATTTAAAGTTAGTTGAATAAAAATGTACTAAACTTAACATGATACGAGATTTAATTAATTCGAGATAAAATTGGACCAATCAAAAGAGGGACGTGTGATGCATTGAAGGTCAAGTATTTCAAGGGTATAAAAACGGGAGAAAAATCAAAATTTTCTCCCCATTGTCTTCATCTATTGCGGAGAAAAGAGAGAGAGAGAGAGAGAGAGAGAGAGAGAGAGAGAGAGAGAGAACTTTCTCATCTTCTTCCTCTGATCTACGACGATCCAACCATCAGATCGCTTCGGGCCAAGAGATAGAGTCACTCTATGCAACAAGAACTATGCATCCATATCAAAGATCGCGAGTTTTGCTAAAATCTCAAAGACAAAAAATTTGGGATAAAGCTTTGAAACTTGATTTGGGATCCGCAGGGTTTCTTCTACACATATATATGCTACAAGAGGTAGAGTTCCTTTCATAATTAGGTTTATTTCCAACCTAGGGTTAAAATATGAAATGGGTAGGGTGTTAGAGATGAATTCTTGTGTATAACACATACTTAGAGTTGTTAGAATATGAAAAATGGGTTTAAGAATATGTTAAAACCAATTCTTGTATGACTTGGGTTTGATGAAATTGCTTGGTTTGAATTTCATGAAGAATATGTTGTTTGGGCATGATATGTGTTTACATTTGTGCCTTGTAGGTTTTTGATAAAATGCTTATGGATGATTAAGTGTGTGCCAAATCTGCTTAGAGAACGGGTAGGAAAAGAAGAGGTTGTCAAGATTTTCATGAATTCAAAGTGCTATAACATGCTTAATGATGACATGAAATGTTAGTATATATACTTTATGATATAATTGACATTTGATGAATTGGAAATGTCTGTGGGAAATGAATAGGTTCATTATATGCCTTGTGATATGATGAGCATGTGGTATGAATTGTAATTATACAATTTGATTGCATAGTGAGAAAAAACATAATTGTACATTACATTTGCATATGCATGGGTAACATCGCATTCATGGGCATCGACATAAGTGGGGGTGTGTGTGCATATTTTTAATCAAACACCACCCTTGGTGGGTTGATACGTGGGTTTAGGAAAGTTGGACCTAGGTTCTACTAAGTCGCACAGGTTGCATTGAAAATATGTGTCGGTGTTAGCAAGAAGGACTAGATTCTATAAAGTGTGTCGGTATACGCAGAACTGTTGAAGGAAGTCTATAAATGCCATATCAGTTGGGTGACCGTTGATGAAAATTCATAAATACCCACCCAAAGAAAGANGTTCGAACGTTCTCCATAGACTGCCTGCAGAGTAGTTGGTCTTTCACTTGGACTTGGGCAACATCCACTATTCATTCATCCTCTCCTATCTTCCCCCCTCCCCTTCCTTGCCTATAAATACCCCTATTAAGGGAGATTTAAAGGCAATCTTTTTCTCTTGAAAAGTAGAGTAGAGAACTAGTCCTTGAATATTTATGTTAATGTTTTCTTTTTGCATTTGTATCAACCATGATGGAGGCTTAGACTCCCCTTGTAGTTGAAGTCTTTTATTTACTTGTGCTAGGTCTTTACATTCATGTTGTGACAACCATGATGGAGGCTTAGACTCCCCTTGTAGTTGTACTCACTTTTATTTACAAGTATCAAGAGAGATATTTTATCTTTTGGTTATGGTGAAAACCCTCCAAAAGTAACTAGTTTTCTTCTAATTTATTTCACTTCCATTGCTTGAGCTTCTTTCTTCCTTAGAGGATATGAAACTCTTCCACTTTTTTAGAGTTTTACCAAAGCCATGAAGGGTGGAACGTGATTCACTTATTCTTTGGTGAAGATCGGCTCCTCTTTTATTGTACTTTACTTTGTAAGTTCTCTACTTGAAGGGATGAGCATCACTCACTTTTCTAGCTTTATCCAAGCCATGAAGAGTGAATAGTTTCTCATTCACTCTTTAGTAAGATGTGATGAATATGTAGAAATTATTCGAGAGTTATAGTTGTGTAATCCATTTATACTTTAATGCTTTATATTTCACTTGTTCATTGAATGGTTGAATGTATCTAGCAAAGCTAAGGTACTTTGTCTAACCATGAGTTCTTTCTATGTCACGGATGACTCTTGCATGGAAAAACCTGCTGGTTCAAGGCAAGTACTTGGGCGATATCTGCATCATACATTTCAATCTTCACTATTATCATGCTTTATCTAAAGAATGGAACATTAATGCCATGGTTAGATGCCTTGTAGAAACACTTGCTTGTTTGTAGACAGGTTAAATCTCGGCACAGGCAATTCTTTTCCACTTCTAGAAAGGCATCGGAATTATGTACTTCATTCTCACAGTCCATCTTTATCTTTCGATTAACTTGTTGTTGACATGGGAGTTAATTGAGTTATAAAATACAAGTATAATAAACCGGATGATTAACCACATGTTCTGATCCTCAATCTAAAGGGTGACTGTTTTACATTTGAATCTACCTCATATTNTTTGCCAACTAGACTACATCAGTTTGTCGAAATGATGGCTCAAGGAGAGTTTATGAGCAAAAGTTCAGAGGAGGCATTCAATTTCTTTGACACAATATCTGACAATTCTCAGATGTGTGACTCAGCCTCCCCTANCTTGCCAACTAGACTACATCAGTTTGTCGAAATGATGGCTTAAGGAGAGTTTATGAGCAAAAGTTCAGAGGAGGCATTCAATTTCTTTGACACAATATCTGACAATTCTCAGATGTGTGACTCAGCCTCCCCTACCATTGTTNTCCAATCACGTTCGAACATCCACTGAAGACTTGGGTAATGAGTGAAAAATGCCAAGTCCTGAATGAAGTATGGAAGTGGGTTTCCTCAGAGGACCATAGGCCATTTGAGTGATATGGTTAAACCCCATTCGGCGTTCGAACGCTCATAAAGCAAAAATAGAAGACACGTTCGAACGTTCTCCATAGACTGCCTGCAGAGTAGTTGGTCTTTCACTTGGACTTGGGCAACATCCACTATTCATTCATCCTCTCCTATCTTCCCCCCTCCCCTTCCTTGCCTATAAATACCCCTATTAAGGGAGATTTAAAGGCAATCTTTTTCTCTTGAAAAGTAGAGTAGAGAACTAGTCCTTGAATATTTATGTTAATGTTTTCTTTTTGCATTTGTATCAACCATGATGGAGGCTTAGACTCCCCTTGTAGTTGAAGTCTTTTATTTACTTGTGCTAGGTCTTTACATTCATGTTGTGACAACCATGATGGAGGCTTAGACTCCCCTTGTAGTTGTACTCACTTTTATTTACAAGTATCAAGAGAGATATTTTATCTTTTGGTTATGGTGAAAACCCTCCAAAAGTAACTAGTTTTCTTCTAATTTATTTCACTTCCATTGCTTGAGCTTCTTTCTTCCTTAGAGGATATGAAACTCTTCCACTTTTTTAGAGTTTTACCAAAGCCATGAAGGGTGGAACGTGATTCACTTATTCTTTGGTGAAGATCGGCTCCTCTTTTATTGTACTTTACTTTGTAAGTTCTCTACTTGAAGGGATGAGCATCACTCACTTTTCTAGCTTTATCCAAGCCATGAAGAGTGAATAGTTTCTCATTCACTCTTTAGTAAGATGTGATGAATATGTAGAAATTATTCGAGAGTTATAGTTGTGTAATCCATTTATACTTTAATGCTTTATATTTCACTTGTTCATTGAATGGTTGAATGTATCTAGCAAAGCTAAGGTACTTTGTCTAACCATGAGTTCTTTCTATGTCACGGATGACTCTTGCATGGAAAAACCTGCTGGTTCAAGGCAAGTACTTGGGCGATATCTGCATCATACATTTCAATCTTCACTATTATCATGCTTTATCTAAAGAATGGAACATTAATGCCATGGTTAGATGCCTTGTAGAAACACTTGCTTGTTTGTAGACAGGTTAAATCTCGGCACAGGCAATTCTTTTCCACTTCTAGAAAGGCATCGGAATTATGTACTTCATTCTCACAGTCCATCTTTATCTTTCGATTAACTTGTTGTTGACATGGGAGTTAATTGAGTTATAAAATACAAGTATAATAAACCGGATGATTAACCACATGTTCTGATCCTCAATCTAAAGGGTGACTGTTTTACATTTGAATCTACCTCATATTTTGTTTAGAAAACTCTTGAAAAGAATCTTCTATTCTATTCAAGAAATCCCACCACTTCAAACTCTCAAAATTTCCAGTTACTTGGTCTCTATTATTTGCTTACTTCAAAACACCAATCATAGTTCCTTGTGGATTCAACTCCGAACTTAACCGGAGTATTACTAAAACTTGACTACCTACACTTGGGTGTACACATTTCAGATCAAGTCAATTTGTTGGCGCCGTTGTCGGGGAACCATAAAAGGTGTTTACAGTAAACGGTAAAAAGACCTCACTTTTTGTGTATAAATTTGCTTTACTGTGTATAAAATTGTTTTAGTTAAATTTATGTTTGAGAACGCTCCTCACTATCAAAATTTGTCAGCAGAATCTTCTAGGTCTGTGAATCAACCAAAACCTTTTTCACTTAGATCAGTAGCAGACTCTTGTGAAAATAGAATGACGAATGGTGAGAGACGAGAAGAAATTCCTGTGAGAGAGGGGGAAGTGCCTAACATTCGAACTCTGAGGGATTACTTAAATCCCACAAGAAATAGTGTTCCTTTTTACTTTATCTTTGTTGAAGATGCACCCCTCTTTACTGTAATGACGAGGACAGTTCAACTACTCCCTCAATTTCGTGGACTCAAAACAGAAAATTCATATCTACACATAAAAGAGTTTGACGAAGTATTTGGAACGTTTTAAGACAATTTTGAGCTAGCCAAAATGAAAATTTTTTCATTCTCTCTAAAGGATAGAGATAAACAATTACTAAATTCTTTAAAAGCTTTTTCAATACCTGACTGGCGAGCACTACAAAATGAATTTTTCAGAATATTTTTCCCTCTACACCACACTAATGCATTGAAAAGACAAATCAAGAATTTTTCGGTCAAAGAAGGGGAAACCTTTTACCAAAGTTGGGAGAGATTCAAGGATCTACTCTAGTCCTGCCCACACCATGCTTTCGAAAATTGGACTTTGGTAAGATTTTTTTACGACTCCTTGCCAACTAGACTACATCAGTTTGTCGAAATGATGGCTTAAGGAGAGTTTATGAGCAAAAGTTCAGAGGAGGCATTCAATTTCTTTGACACAATATCTGACAATTCTCAGATGTGTGACTCAGCCTCCCCTACCATTGTTGAAACTAAACCATTTACTTCCCAATGGGGTAAGTATCTTGAAAGATAACGATGACCTAAGAGCAAAAATGTCCACCATGTCTCGAAAGCTTGAAGCTTTAGAGATGAAAAAAGTTCATCAAGTTGATGTTAGCTCTCCCACAGAACAATAGTGTGAGATCTGTGCGCTGACAAGACACCCGACTGGGGAGTGTCCTACCATTAAAGCATTCAAAGAGGTTTTGTTGGAACAAACAAATCTTGTCTCCAACTTCAACAAACCTTACTCCAATCCATAATCTGAAACATATAACCCAAGATGGCAGAACCACCCGAACTTCAGTTGGAGAAACACACAGCCAACCCCTATGAACCAGCAACAAGGTTCACACCCACCACCTCAAGGACCTCCCGTATACCAACCATACCAACCTCCACAAAAAAGGAACCTTGAGGATACACTGAATCAGTTCATGCACAGCCAAATGAACTACAACAACAGTTCCACTTAGGCTTTTACTGATTTCAAAACACATACCACTCAATCTTTCAAGGATCTTAAAAGCTACATCCAAAAATTGACCCAATCCATGACCACGCATGAGAAGGTCAAGTTTCCTGCCCAACCAAAACCACCACAAGGCCAATTTCAGGTGGAAAATCCCGCAATCATGGAAACTCCACGAGCCCAAGCCCAAGTTGTCACTACACAAAGAAGTGGCAAGGTGATTGACAAGACTATCAGAGACATGCTACTTCCAAAGCCAAAACCTAATTCAATCCCAGTCAATCCACCAATTGAGACTAAAACAATTGAGCCTGAATGTGAGAAAGAAGAGGTACCCAAGCCCATGATTGAACAAGAACTAGAGCCATTAAGGGAAGAAGAACCCTTATGTTCTATTCTTGCTTCTTTTCCTTGTAGACTCAAAATTGCACAATAGTTGAATAATCAGCTAGATATNACTTGGTCTCTATTATTTGCTTACTTCAAAACACCAATCATAGTTCCTTGTGGATTCAACTCCGAACTTAACCGGAGTATTACTAAAACTTGACTACCTACACTTGGGTGTACACATTTCAGATCAAGTCAATTTGTTGGCGCCGTTGTCGGGGAACCATAAAAGGTGTTTACAGTAAACGGTAAAAAGACCTCACTTTTTGTGTATAAATTTGCTTTACTGTGTATAAAATTGTTTNGCCAATCACGTTCGAACATCCACTCAAGACTTGGGTAATGAGTGAAAAATGCCAAGTCCTGAATGAAGTATGGAAGTGGGTTTCCTCAGAGGACCATAGGCCATTTGAGTGATATGGTTAAACCCCATTCGGCGTTCGAACGCTCATAAAGCAAAAATAGAAGACACGTTCGAACGTTCTCCATAGACTGCCTGCAGAGTAGTTGGTCTTTCACTTGGACTTGGGCAACATCCACTATTCATTCATCCTCTCCTATCTTCCCCCCTCCCCTTCCTTGCCTATAAATACCCCTATTAAGGGAGATTTAAAGGCAATCTTTTTCTCTTGAAAAGTAGAGTAGAGAACTAGTCCTTGAATATTTATGTTAATGTTTTCTTTTTGCATTTGTATCAACCATGATGGAGGCTTAGACTCCCCTTGTAGTTGAAGTCTTTTATTTACTTGTGCTAGGTCTTTACATTCATGTTGTGACAACCATGATGGAGGCTTAGACTCCCCTTGTAGTTGTACTCACTTTTATTTACAAGTATCAAGAGAGATATTTTATCTTTTGGTTATGGTGAAAACCCTCCAAAAGTAACTAGTTTTCTTCTAATTTATTTCACTTCCATTGCTTGAGCTTCTTTCTTCCTTAGAGGATATGAAACTCTTCCACTTTTTTAGAGTTTTACCAAAGCCATGAAGGGTGGAACGTGATTCACTTATTCTTTGGTGAAGATCGGCTCCTCTTTTATTGTACTTTACTTTGTAAGTTCTCTACTTGAAGGGATGAGCATCACTCACTTTTCTAGCTTTATCCAAGCCATGAAGAGTGAGTAGTTTCTCATTCACTCTTTAGTAAGATGTGATGAATATGTAGAAATTATTCGAGAGTTATAGTTGTGTAATCCATTTATACTTTAATGCTTTATATTTCACTTGTTCATTGAATGGTTGAATGTATCTAGCAAAGCTAAGGTACTTTGTCTAACCATGAGTTCTTTCTATGTCACGGATGACTCTTGCATGGAAAAACCTGCTGGTTCAAGGCAAGTACTTGGGCGATATCTGCATCATACATTTCAATCTTCACTATTATCATGCTTTATCTAAAGAATGGAACATTAATGCCATGGTTAGATGCCTTGTAGAAACACTTGCTTGTTTGTAGACAGGTTAAATCTCGGCACAGGCAATTCTTTTCCACTTCTAGAAAGGCATCGGAATTATGTACTTCATTCTCACAGTCCATCTTTATCTTTCGATTAACTTGTTGTTGACATGGGAGTTAATTGAGTTATAAAATACAAGTATAATAAACCGGATGATTAACCACATGTTCTGATCCTCAATCTAAAGGGTGACTGTTTTACATTTGAATCTACCTCATATTTTGTTTAGAAAACTCTTGAAAAGAATCTTCTATTCTATTCAAGAAATCCCACCACTTCAAACTCTCAAAATTTCCAGTTACTTGGTCTCTATTATTTGCTTACTTCAAAACACCAATCATAGTTCCTTGTGGATTCAACTCCGAACTTAACCGGAGTATTACTAAAACTTGACTACCTACACTTGGGTGTACACATTTCAGATCAAGTCAATTTGTTGGCGCCGTTGTCGGGGAACCATAAAAGGTGTTTACAGTAAACGGTAAAAAGACCTCACTTTTTGTGTATAAATTTGCTTTACTGTGTATAAAATTGTTTTAGTTAAATTTATGTTTGAGAACGCTCCTCACTATCAAAATTTGTCAGCAGAATCTTCTAGGTCTGTGAATCAACCAAAACCTTTTTCACTTAGATCAGTAGCAGACTCTTGTGAAAATAGAATGACGAATGGTGAGAGACGAGAAGAAATTCCTGTGAGAGAGGGGGAAGTGCCTAACATTCGAACTCTGAGGGATTACTTAAATCCCACAAGAAATAGTGTTCCTTTTTACTTTATCTTTGTTGAAGATGCACCCCTCTTTACTGTAATGACGAGGACAGTTCAACTACTCCCTCAATTTCGTGGACTCAAAACAGAAAATTCATATCTACACATAAAAGAGTTTGACGAAGTATTTGGAACGTTTTAAGACAATTTTGAGCTAGCCAAAATGAAAATTTTTTCATTCTCTCTAAAGGATAGAGATAAACAATTACTAAATTCTTTAAAAGCTTTTTCAATACCTGACTGGCGAGCACTACAAAATGAATTTTTCAGAATATTTTTCCCTCTACACCACACTAATGCATTGAAAAGACAAATCAAGAATTTTTCGGTCAAAGAAGGGGAAACCTTTTACCAAAGTTGGGAGAGATTCAAGGATCTACTCTAGTCCTGCCCACACCATGCTTTCGAAAATTGGACTTTGGTAAGATTTTTTTACGACTCCTTGCCAACTAGACTACATCAGTTTGTCGAAATGATGGCTTAAGGAGAGTTTATGAGCAAAAGTTCAGAGGAGGCATTCAATTTCTTTGACACAATATCTGACAATTCTCAGATGTGTGACTCAGCCTCCCCTACCATTGTTGAAACTAAACCATTTACTTCCCAATGGGGTAAGTATCTTGAAAGATAACGATGACCTAAGAGCAAAAATGTCCACCATGTCTCGAAAGCTTGAAGCTTTAGAGANAGTTATAGTTGTGTAATCCATTTATACTTTAATGCTTTATATTTCACTTGTTCATTGAATGGTTGAATGTATCTAGCAAAGCTAAGGTACTTTGTCTAACCATGAGTTCTTTCTATGTCACGGATGACTCTTGCATGGAAAAACCTGCTGGTTCAAGGCAAGTACTTGGGCGATATCTGCATCATACATTTCAATCTTCACTATTATCATGCTTTATCTAAAGAATGGAACATTAATGCCATGGTTAGATGCCTTGTAGAAACACTTGCTTGTTTGTAGACAGGTTAAATCTCGGCACAGGCAATTCTTTTCCACTTCTAGAAAGGCATCGGAATTATGTACTTCATTCTCACAGTCCATCTTTATCTTTCGATTAACTTGTTGTTGACATGGGAGTTAATTGAGTTATAAAATACAAGTATAATAAACCGGATGATTAACCACATGTTCTGATCCTCAAGCTAAAGGGTGACTGTTTTACATTTGAATCTACCTCATATTTTGTTTAGAAAACTCTTGAAAAGAATCTTCTATTCTATTCAAGAAATCCCACCACTTCAAACTCTCAAAATTTCCAGTTACTTGGTCTCTATTATTTGCTTACTTCAAAACACCAATCATAGTTCCTTGTGGATTCAACTCCGAACTTAACCGGAGTATTACTAAAACTTGACTACCTACACTTGGGTGTACACATTTCAGATCAAGTCAATTTGTTGGCGCCGTTGTCGGGGAACCATAAAAGGTGTTTACAGTAAACGGTAAAAAGACCTCACTTTTTGTGTATAAATTTGCTTTACTGTGTATAAAATTGTTTTAGTTAAATTTATGTTTGAGAACGCTCCTCACTATCAAAATTTGTCAGCAGAATCTTCTAGGTCTGTGAATCAACCAAAACCTTTTTCACTTAGATCAGTAGCAGACTCTTGTGAAAATAGAATGACGAATGGTGAGAGACGAGAAGAAATTCCTGTGAGAGAGGGGGAAGTGCCTAACATTCGAACTCTGAGGGATTANCGGATGACTCTTGCATGGAAAAACCTGCTGGTTCAAGGCAAGTACTTGGGCGATATCTGCATCATACATTTCAATCTTCACTATTATCATGCTTTATCTAAAGAATGGAACATTAATGCCATGGTTAGATGCCTTGTAGAAACACTTGCTTGTTTGTAGACAGGTTAAATCTCGGCACAGGCAATTCTTTTCCACTTCTAGAAAGGCATCGGAATTATGTACTTCATTCTCACAGTCCATCTTTATCTTTCGATTAACTTGTTGTTGACATGGGAGTTAATTGAGTTATAAAATACAAGTATAATAAACCGGATGATTAACCACATGTTCTGATCCTCAATCTAAAGGGTGACTGTTTTACATTTGAATCTACCTCATATTTTGTTTAGAAAACTCTTGAAAAGAATCTTCTATTCTATTCAAGAAATCCCACCACTTCAAACTCTCAAAATTTCCAGTTACTTGGTCTCTATTATTTGCTTACTTCAAAACACCAATCATAGTTCCTTGTGGATTCAACTCCGAACTTAACCGGAGTATTACTAAAACTTGACTACCTACACTTGGGTGTACACATTTCAGATCAAGTCAATTTGTTGGCGCCGTTGTCGGGGAACCATAAAAGGTGTTTACAGTAAACGGTAAAAAGACCTCACTTTTTGTGTATAAATTTGCTTTACTGTGTATAAAATTGTTTTAGTTAAATTTATGTTTGAGAACGCTCCTCACTATCAAAATTTGTCAGCAGAATCTTCTAGGTCTGTGAATCAACCAAAACCTTTTTCACTTAGATCAGTAGCAGACTCTTGTGAAAATAGAATGACGAATGGTGAGAGACGAGAAGAAATTCCTGTGAGAGAGGGGGAAGTGCCTAACATTCGAACTCTGAGGGATTACTTAAATCCCACAAGAAATAGTGTTCCTTTTTACTTTATCTTTGTTGAAGATGCACCCCTCTTTACTGTAATGACGAGGACAGTTCAACTACTCCCTCAATTTCGTGGACTCAAAACAGAAAATTCATATCTACACATAAAAGAGTTTGACGAAGTATTTGGAACGTTTTAAGACAATTTTGAGCTAGCCAAAATGAAAATTTTTTCATTCTCTCTAAAGGATAGAGATAAACAATTACTAAATTCTTTAAAAGCTTTTTCAATACCTGACTGGCGAGCACTACAAAATGAATTTTTCAGAATATTTTTCCCTCTACACCACACTAATGCATTGAAAAGACAAATCAAGAATTTTTCGGTCAAAGAAGGGGAAACCTTTTACCAAAGTTGGGAGAGATTCAAGGATCTACTCTAGTCCTGCCCACACCATGCTTTCGAAAATTGGACTTTGGTAAGATTTTTTTACGACTCTTTGCCAACTAGACTACATCAGTTTGTCGAAATGATGGCTCAAGGAGAGTTTATGAGCAAAAGTTCAGAGGAGGCATTCAATTTCTTTGACACAATATCTGACAATTCTCAGATGTGTGACTCAGCCTCCCCTACCATTGTTGAAACTAAACCATTTACTTCCCAATGGGGTAAGTATCTTGAAAGATAACGATGACCTAAGAGCAAAAATGTCCACCATGTCTCGAAAGCTTGAAGCTTTAGAGATGAAAAAAGTTCATCAAGTTGATGTTAGCTCTCCCACAGAACAATAGTGTGAGATCTGTGCGCTGACAAGACACCCGACTGGGGAGTGTCCTACCATTAAAGCATTCAAAGAGGTTTTGTTGGAACAAACAAATCTTGTCTCCAACTTCAACAAACCTTACTCCAATCCATAATCTGAAACATATAACCCAAGATGGCAGAACCACCCGAACTTCAGTTGGAGAAACACACAGCCAACCCCTATGAACCAGCAACAAGGTTCACACCCACCACCTCAAGGACCTCCCGTANTCCTTTTTACTTTATCTTTGTTGAAGATGCACCCCTCTTTACTGTAATGACGAGGACAGTTCAACTACTCCCTCAATTTCGTGGACTCAAAACAGAAAATTCATATCTACACATAAAAGAGTTTGACGAAGTATTTGGAACGTTTTAAGACAATTTTGAGCTAGCCAAAATGAAAATTTTTTCATTCTCTCTAAAGGATAGAGATAAACAATTACTAAATTCTTTAAAAGCTTTTTCAATACCTGACTGGCGAGCACTACAAAATGAATTTTTCAGAATATTTTTCCCTCTACACCACACTAATGCATTGAAAAGACAAATCAAGAATTTTTTGGTCAAAGAAGGGGAAACCTTTTACCAAAGTTGGGAGAGATTCAAGGATCTACTCTAGTCCTGCCCACACCATGCTTTCGAAAATTGGACTTTGGTAAGATTTTTTTACGACTCTTTGCCAACTAGACTACATCAGTTTGTCGAAATGATGGCTCAAGGAGAGTTTATGAGCAAAAGTTCAGAGGAGGCATTCAATTTCTTTGACACAATATCTGACAATTCTCAGATGTGTGACTCAGCCTCCCCTACCATTGTTGAAACTAAACCATTTACTTCCCAATGGGGTAAGTATCTTGAAAGATAACGATGACCTAAGAGCAAAAATGTCCACCATGTCTCGAAAGCTTGAAGCTTTAGAGATGAAAAAAGTTCATCAAGTTGATGTTAGCTCTCCCACAGAACAATAGTGTGAGATCTGTGCGCTGACAAGACACCCGACTGGGGAGTGTCCTACCATTAAAGCATTCAAAGAGGTTTTGTTGGAACAAACAAATCTTGTCTCCAACTTCAACAAACCTTACTCCAATCCATAATCTGAAACATATAACCCAAGATGGCAGAACCACCCGAACTTCAGTTGGAGAAACACACAGCCAACCCCTATGAACCAGCAACAAGGTTCACACCCACCACCTCAAGGACCTCCCGTATACCAACCATACCAACCTCCACAAAAAAGGAACCTTGAGGATACACTGAATCAGTTCATGCACAGCCAAATGAACTACAACAACAGTTCCACTTAGGCTTTTACTGATTTCAAAACACATACCACTCAATCTTTCAAGGATCTTAAAAGCTACATCCAAAAATTGACCCAATCCATGACCACGCATGAGAAGGTCAAGTTTCCTGCCCAACCAAAACCACCACAAGGCCAATTTCAGGTGGAAAATCCCGCAATCATGGAAACTCCACGAGCCCAAGCCCAAGTTGTCACTACATAAAGAAGTGGCAAGGTGATTGACAAGACTATCAGAGACATGCTACTTCCAAAGCCAAAACCTAATTCAATCCCAGTCAATCCACCAATTGAGACTAAAACAATTGAGCCTGAATGTGAGAAAGAAGAGGTACCCAAGCCCATGATTGAACAAGAACTAGAGCCATTAAGGGAAGAAGAACCCTTATGTTCTATTCTTGCTTCTTTTCCTTATAGACTCAAAATTGCACAATAGTTGAATAATCCGCTAGATATTTACAAGCTCTTCAAGCAGGTAAAAATCAACATCCCACTTCTGGATGCAATCAAATAGGTTCCATTTTATGCCAAATTTTTGAAAGACTTGTACATAGTTAAGAGAAGCCATAATGTTCAAAAAAGAGCCTTCTTGAAGAACATGCCAATGCCTTGATTTAACACAAAATCCCTCGAAAATACAAATATCCAGGGTGTCTGACTATGTCGTGGGTCATTGAAAATTTCATAATCGAACAAGCACTGTTAGACCTTGGAGCAAGTGTCAATTTGCTCCCATTTTCTGTTTACCAGCAATTGAGTCTGGGAGAACTCAAACCCACAAGTGTCACGCTTCAGTTGGTAGACAGATCTATCAAAATTCCTAGGGGCATTATTGAAGATATACTTGTCCAAGTGGACAACTTTGTATTTCCTGTTGACTTCATCATCCTAGATACTCAGCCAGCAAAGCATTCAGAGAATGCAATTCCCGTTATTCTTGGTCAACCTTTTCTAGCAACTTCAAATGCACTAATCAATTGCAGGAGTGGGGTCATGAAATTAATCTTTGGGAATATGATGTTGAGCTGAATATTTTCATTGTTGTCAAACACCCAGGAAAGGTCAAAGAAGAAAGAGAAATAAATTCCATTGAGTCTTTGGTTCCAGACCATATGAATAACATATTCTGTGAAAATTTCACTGAACTTTCTTTATCAGAATCCATCACAACTGAAACAAAAGATGATGATCCAAAGAATTGCCCGACTCATGTTGTTGATACAAGGACCCCCAAATTCAAGAAACTTTCGCCAAGTGGCACAAAGCCACTCTCATCCAATGTCAAGCCACCAAAGCCTGAATTGAAACCTCTCCCACTTGACCTAAAATATGCATTTCTAGGAGAGGACGAGTTGTACCCAGTGGTAATTTTATCTAAGCTCACAGACTTCCAAGAGTCTAAACTGATTGAAGTTCTCAAAAACCACAAAAATAACATTGGGTGGACCATTGCTGACTTGAAACGTATAAGCCCATTGATCTGCAATCATGCCATATACCTAGAAGAGGATTCAAAACCCTCTTGTCAAATGCAGCGACGACTGAACCCTCACATGAAGGAAGTTATAAAAATGGAAGTGCTTAAACTCTTAGATGTAGGGATAATCTTTTCTAACTCGGATAGTAAATGGGTTAGCCCAACCCAAGTTGTGCCCAAAAAGTCTGGGGTCACNTATCTCGGATAGTAAATGGGTTAGCCCAACCCAAGTTGTGCCCAAAAAGTCTGGGGTCACAGTGGTCAAAAATGAAGCCAATGAACTAGTATCAACTATAGTCATCACAGGATGATGGATGTGTATTCACTATTGAAAGCTCAATTTGGTGACCAGAAAAGACCATTTCCCTCTTCCTTTTTTGGACCAGGTTCTAGAGAGTATTACAGGCATGAATTTTACTGTTTCCTAGATGGCTATTCCAGGTACAATCAAATTGAGATAACACTCAATGATTAGGAGAAAACCACATTCACATGCCCCTTTGGCACTTTTGCATTCAAAAGGATGTCGTTCGGACTTTGTAATGCTCCTGCAACATTCCAAATATGCATGTTGAGTTTGTTCAGTGACATGGTTGAAAATTTTTTGGAAGTATTCATGGATGACTTCCCTGTCTATGGCAACTCGTTTGATTTGTGTCTAGCCAACCTAGAAAAGGTATTAATAAGGTGTAAAGAGACCAATCTGGTGCTTAATTGGGAAAAATGTCATTTTATGGTAACACAAGGCATTGTATTAGGTCACATTGTGTCGTCTGAGGGCATGAAAGTTGACAAGGCCAAAATAGATCTGATTGGGAACTTGCCTACTCCCAAGACTGTGAAGGATGTCCGATCATTTCTGGGACATGCAGGATTTTATAGGAGATTCATAAAATATTTTAGTATCATAGCAAAACCCATGTGTCATCTCCTGAGTCAAGACATAATTTTTGATTGGAGTGAAACGTGCCAAAAACCTTTTGACAAGCTTAAAGGCATGTTAATTTCTGCCCCAATAATGCAACCCCTGACTGGACTCTACCTTTGAGCTAATGTGTGATGCAAGTGACTATGTTTTAGCTACTGTGTTGGGACAAAGAAAAGATAAGAAACCACGTGTCATTTACTATGCAAGTAAAACTTTGAATGATGCTCAAATGAATTATTCAACAACTGAAAAAGNTTGAATGATGCTCAAATGAATTATTCAACAACTGAAAAAGAATTGCTTGCGGTAATGTTTGCTTTGGAAAAATTTTGTCCTTATCTTGTTGGTTCTTCTGTTACTGTGTTCATTGACCATGCAACATTAAAATTCTTGCTCACAAAGAAGGATGCTAAGCCTAGGCTCTTAAGATGAATACTCTTACTTCAAGAGTTTGACCTGGTCATTAATGACAAAAAGGGTGTTGAGAATGTGGTGGCAGACCATTTGTCCAAGTTAACTTATGAATTTTACGAGGATAGACTACAAATCAATGAAAAATTCCCCGATGAACAACTGTTCATAATTGATGATACCCCATGGTACGCTGATATTGCTAATTTTTTGGCTAGTGGAACACTCCCTCCGTTCTTTTCCCCCACAGACAAAAAGAAATTTCTAAGGGAGGTTCATAACTTCTTTTGGGAAGATCTATACGTATTTAAGTACTGTAAGGATCAAATTATAAGACATTGTATCCCCGCTCAAGAAAGAAGATAGGTAATAACCTTTTACCATTCTGAAGCATGTGGTGGCCACTTCTCCTCAAGAAAAACTGCTGCAAAAATCTTGCAGTGTGGATTTTACTAGCCCACACTTTTCAAAGAAGTCCATGCCTTTTTTAACTTGCGATAGATGTCAAAGGTTAGGAAATATTTTGAAAATAAACTTGATGCCTCTAAACTCCATTCTGATAATTAAAAATTTTGATTGTTGGGGTATCGATTTTATGGGACCATTTTTCTCTCCTTTGGCTATCTATACAATTTGGTAGTCGTAGACTATGTATCTAAATGGGTTGAGGCAATTCCATGCTAGAATAATGATCATCAAATAGTGATCAAGTTTTTAAAAGAAAATATTTTATCCCGGTTTGGAATCCCAAAATCCATTATAAGTGATGGGGGGCTCATTTTGCAATCGCCCTTTCTGGAATCTGATGAAAAAATATTTGATTTTTCATAAAATTGTAACCTCTTATCATCCACAAACTAGCAGATAAGCTGAATTAGTTAATCGGGAGATCAAATTAATTTTAAAAAAAAATGATAAATCCAAACCGCAAAGATTGGTTGTCAAGACTAACTGATGCCCTCTGGGCATATCGCACTGCGTTTAAAATAATTTTGGGCATGTCTCTTTATCGATTAGTTAATGGAAAGCCATGTCACCTACCTGTTGGAGCATAGGGCATACTGGGTCATTAAAGCAATGAACTTTGACCTAGACAAAGTCGGACTAGCAAGAAAACTTTAGATTAACGAATTAGAGGAATTGAGAAATGAAGCATATGAAAATGCCAAGATTGCTAAAACCAGGATGAAAATTTTCATGACAAGAACATTATGCGGAAGTCCTTTGAACATTTCAAAAAGTCTTGTTGTTTAATTCAAGACTCCGCCTCTTTCCTGGTAAGTTGAGTTCAAGATGGACAGGGCCTTATATTATCAAAAATGTGTTTGAACACGGAGCAGTAGAAATGGAAAATTCATCGAACGGTAATATCTTTACTGTTAATGGTCAGCGGTTAAAACCATTTTTGAAAAACTTTGTCAAAAATGTGGAGACCATTCTTTTAATGGATTTAGAACATCGCTTCGAGAAAAGCGCCTGCCGACAGAAAAAAGGGGCAGGTCAGGAAAAATCAGATTACACCCGACCCACAAGCACACCTTTATAAGTCGCCTTTCCCCTTTTCTTTTTCTTCCCCACCACCCTTCCCCTTTTTCCTTTTTCCTTTTTCCTTCTTCTTCTTCTTCTTCGCTGTTCGCGATCTTTTGGAACCACGACCCATCTCCCAACAACACTATTACCATACTACCCAAAAGCCCAGTCCTTTGTCTCATGATCTGCATGTGTTTACTCTATTTGTACATGACTCTTCTTCTTCTGTCTGCACTCAGAATCAAGGGTTTTCATCCTAGTGGAAACCCAGATCTGCAATGAGATGTTTGATTTGTGTATTTTGCTTGTAGGTTTCGATTAATAACAAGATCTCTACTATTCAACCTTATCTCCAAAGCTCACCATATCAGTAAATTCGAAACATTGGGGACAATGTTTAGTTTTGGTTGGGGGGTGAGAACTATAGTTCATATGTGCCCATAGAAAATTTTTGTTGTTGTTGTTGCTATTCTTAATCAGATTGTGTACTATGTGCCCATAGAAAATTTTTGTTGTTATTGTTGTTCTTGATCAGATTGTATACCGTGTTCTGTATAAATTGATGATTATGTTTGTGAGTCATCTCTGATCGTCTTTGTGACTGTCAGACGTTAAAGAACCAAATAGTGAGTCTTAAAGCATAGAAATCATGGATGTTAAAATTTTTTGGTTTAGTCTAGTAGTTTTGTGCACTTTTCCTTCTGATGTGCATACTGTGATCATCAAAAAGCAAGATTGGTGAGAAAGAATGAGATCCGAGAACAACAAGCGAAACCCCTGTGCGACAGAAGCACTTTTGCTAAACGCCATCATCCCAGAAAACTTGGTGCCTGTAAATAGTGTGGTAGAGTCTTTCATGAGAAGAAATATAACCAGTGTTACTGAGCCAATTTCTGGTCGTGCACACGATCGATTAGACTGGATAGTGAATGGACAGAGTAAGGATTATCCTGACACACCATCCTATTTCAGTACGCTGCTTAACTGATTTGTGAGAGAGGAAATTGGGAGAGTTATTGGTTGTTCAAAAGGCACGGAGATAGATGAAGACTCAGATTAGACTTCTTTTTAAACTGTGGAAAATTGTGCTATGGGGATGAAAGCCAAGGGTCCGAATTTGTGTAAAAATCTTTGTATTTTGTACAAACTCTTTTGCAGAAATGAAAACATGGGCCAAGTAAGGAATGTCCTGAAATACCAACCTACAGAATGGGTAGGGATTTGTCCTGAGACGCCATGAAATTTGGTTCAAATTTTTATAAATAAACTTCTGTGATTGTGTGTAGAGTAGTGTAGAAATTTTTTAATTTTGGTTCAACGTTCGAATGCCAATTGACGTTCGAACATCAGTTGCTTACAATACTCATCCCCTGATGAAGCCTCTAATCAAACCAAAATTACTGAGAGCTCAGCACGTTCGAACGCCACTCCATGTTTGAACCATCTTTTAAAAATCCCTCTATTTACGTTCGAACATCAGTAACATTCAAACATCATAACTCAGACTATAAAAGCTTGGATCGTCTTCCCCAATTCAAAATCTCCAAAATCCTCAAAACCCTAGAACCCCTTTTCACTCCCCAACCCTCAAAACTCCACCCATTCCTCATTTCCTCCACAAATCGACCAGCCCAAGACCATTTCCACATCAAACATCCTCATTTTTCACAAAAAACTCAAGATTTTCAAACCCTCACAAGCCCAAAATCGAAAACACCATGCTTAGAGTCAAACTCCCTGCCAGGCGCAACCCAATGAGCCAGGAACCTAATTTTGTGGAAGATGTAGTTGAAGTAAGAGAGGGGAGGCCACCACTTACTTTAAGATATGACAAGACCCGATTCCCCAGAGCTCTCAAGGCTGACAGGTGTGACAATTTCTTCCAAAAGCATGTTGTGGTTTGTGAGAAGGATGTGGTTTTGACTAATTTTGTTGAGTTGGGTATAATGGCGGAGATGGAGAAGAAAGGATGGGTCTTGTATTTGCAAAATAGAGGGGATGCTGTAATTGACTTGGTATGGGAGTTTTACTCCAATGCCAAGATAGTCAATGGAGCTCTAAGCACCTATGTGAGGGGAATGCACATCGACGTGGATGAAAATTATATACAAGAGATAAGAAGAGACGTTCCTCGAGTCTTGAATCCCACCTATCCCCCAAAAAAGAATATGGCAATGAATATTGTGGGGAAGGAGTTGACAGGGGTAACTGATTTTTCATGGACAGGGAAGAAATTTTTGAGACAAGGGGAGCTCACTGATAGATACAAAATGCTAAACTTGATTACGGTGGAAAATTTTGCTCCTATAGGAAGAAAGAATGAAATTCTACCTGAATGAAATGAAGAAAGGGTGCAATATAGACCTCCCCTCTCTCATCCTAAATGAAATGAAGAAAGGGCGTGATGTGAAGCAAAATTCGCTACCATTTGGCACCCTTGTGACTGAGATATGCAACGACAATGGGGTTAGCGTGAAACCAGAAATGGAAATCTAGAAGCCAATGGGGCCACTAAACAAGGCATCTTTTAGGAGAAGCCAAAGCCATAGTGGCACCTCAGCAACAAGACAAGAGGTGCCACCGACCCGAGGAGTTGATGAGATGTAAGACGAGCTCGATGCGGAAGAAGAAAGAGAAATAGAGGCAAAGAGAGAGCAAGAAGAAGGCCCCAGCAGCATGACCACCCGGTGTTCCTTACGAGACATTCTGCTTAGCATTGAAGCTAAGCAGGATGAGATCTTTAGTCTATTAAGGGGTGGACCTGCTGGACCTGTAGGAGCCAGTGGAGTGGATGGAGCAGGAGGAGAAGGAGGAGACTAATTTCTGTTCTTGTTGTGAAGAAGTTGATTTGTGGGTGTTCTTTGTTGCTTCTTTTGATAAAATTTCTTCTTTGGTAACTTCTTAAGAATTGCTGTACTTGAACTTGGGAACTTTGTTGTCTCTTCATGTACGAGGGATGATTCTTCTTTGTAATTATGGAGAATATTTATTTTTGTGGAGGAGGTTTATCTTGTTATTTCTTGTGGATAAGTTAAGTTTATGTTTTTGTGGATGATTGAATCATTGTTATTATTGTAAACACATCATCTTTTATGGAATGAATGATTCAATTTATCAGTTTTATTTGTTTAAAATGCATGTATAGGATTAGCACTTTAATTCTTGTTAATAAATAACGAAACAAGTGTGTATGTTATGATTGCTTGTGAAAATGACTAAGCACATGATCAGTTTGACACCTCAACTTAACTACCAAGACGTAAAACCTCATTTTTTTGGAACCTTGATACTATCTTTATGATTTAATTGTCAAATGTACATCAGTAATTGCTATTCTTGAGGTACACGATGATCAGACTCGAAAATGGAATGGCTATATAACCAACATTCCTTGAAACACTCGACATAATCAGTGGAGATGACAACGAAAACCACGGTAAGTCTTGAGACTTACAATGCTTTTTGAGAGTATATCAACAATTACTCAAAGTAAGCTCTTTCACTTCCGATCTCTTTCAATAATCTCATTAACCTTGCTTTGATTGATGTAACTAAAGTGATCTATTTTCATAACCCACTGGAAACTTTTGCATACACGTACATATGCACATACTTGAGAAAGGATCTTAGGCCATCTTTGGATCGACTTTGAGCCTTAGCTAATTCTTTTACAAAATTATATCCCTAGTCAGCCATGCTTGAGCCTTCAATGAATGAATTTTTTTTCAAATCAGTGTGATGACCGAGCCACAAAAGCATAGATTTACCATACCTTGCTATCTAATTTTTTGCACCCTTNAATGAATGAATTCTTTTTCAAATCAGTGTGATGACCGAGCCACAAAAGCATAGATTTACCATACCTTGCTATCTAATTTTTTGCACCCTTTTGCAAATCAATATGATACAGAAAGGCAAGAAAAATAACAAAGACAATGGTGGCTACTGTTCAATAAATGGAAAATTGGTGGAAATAGCCGAAAGAGAAAAGATATTGTGAGATAGGGAATTGCCAAGAAAGTGAAAAATCAGAAAAATGAAAGAAAGAAATCCCATTCCCAGGCCAAATGTCGAGAAGCTAGAAGGAGGTGTGCAACACTACATAAAAAGATAGCTTTTGATCACCATTGACGTCATTTCATTAGCCATTGACCTCTGGCCCCATTACAACCTACAAAAAGCCCTAGGTGATCGCAAGTGTGATGCATATGTATGTTGTCTACTACAAGTGGGGTGTGTTAAGTAGAATTTCTTTATTTGTATCAATATTCTTCCATGAGATTATACCAAGGTTAAGTCTGTTTTCCTCAAAACTTCACTCTTATACTAATTATGCATGAGATTTTTTGACTGGCCATCTTCTGATCACATGCCCTTTTGAGAGATAAGTTACTATAATCAGAGCGATTTGTTTTGCTGAGAGCATTCTGAGAGAGAATTATGAAAGCAAAGCTATCCATGGAAGGTGGGAAAAGGGGAATGACTGTTATATACCAATTCTTGTTTCTAGAATGACCATTCTACTACTCAAGGAATTCCAAATGCCAATGTGACAGGTGCTAATTTTTGCATAGAGTAAGTACCAATGGAAAAGAAAGGTAAGGGATAAGTCACGATTGAGGGTTGAGTGTCTTAACGACCATGATGCTAATTCATTTTCACAAGCAATCTTAATATACACACTTGTTTCGTTATTTATTGACAAGAATTAAAGTGCTAATCCTATACATGCATTTTAAACAAATAAAAGTGATAAACTAAATCATTCATTCCATAAAAGATGATGTGTTTACAATAATAACAATGATTCAATCATCCACAAAAACATGAACTTCACTTATCCACGAGAAAAAACAAGAAGATAAACCTCCACCACAAAAACAAATATTCTCTATAACTACAAAGAAGAATCAGCCCTCGTACATGAAGAGACAACAAAGTTCCCAAGTTCAAGTACAACAATGCTTAAGAAGTTACCAAAGAAGAAATTTTATCAAAAGAAGCAACAAAGAACACCCACAAATCAACTTCTTCACAACAAGAATAGAAATTAGTCTCCTACCTCTCTTCTTGCTCCATCCACTCCACTGGCTCCAACAGGTTCAATAAGTCCACCCTTTAATAGACTAAGGATCTCATCCTGCTTAGCTTCAATGCTAAGCAGGATGTCTCGTAAGGAACGCCGGGTGGTCGTGTTGTTAGGGCCTGCTTCTTGCTCTCTTTGCCTCCATTTCTTTTTCTTCTTCCGCATCAAGCTCGTCTTGCATCTCATCTACTCCTCGGGTCGGTGTCATCTCTTATCTTGCTGCTGGGGTGCCACTATGACTTTGGCTTCTCCTAAAAGATGCCTTGTTTAGTGGCCCCATTGGCTTATGGATTTCCATTTCTAGTTTCACCCTACCCCCATTGTCCTGGCATATCTCAGTCACAAGGGTGCCAAATGGTAGCGAATTCTACTTCACGTCGCACCCTTTCTTCATTTCATTCAAGATGAGAGAGGGGAGGTCTATATTGTGGCTTTTTCCCAGAGCGTAGAGAAGGCGGGTCATGTCAGGTAGAATTTCATTCTTTCTGCCTATAAGAGCAAAATTTGCCACCACAATCAAGTTTATCATTTCGTATCTGTCGGTGAGCTCCCCTTGTCCTAAAAATTTCTTCCCCGTCCATGAAAAATCAGCTACCCCTGTCAACTCCTTCCCCACAATATTCATTGCCACATTCTTTTTTGGGGGATAGGTGGGATTCAAGACTCGAGGACCCCCTCTTCTTATCTCTTGTATACAATTTTCATCCACGTCGATGTGGATTCCCCTCATATAGGTGCTTAGAGCTCCATTAACTATCTCGGCGTTGGAGTAAAACTCCTGTACCGAGTCAATTACGGCATCCCCATCATTTTGCAAATACAAGACCCATCCTCTCTTCTCCATCTCCGCCATTACACCCAACTCAACAAAATCAGTCAAAACCACATCCCTCTCACAAACCACAACATGCTTTTGGAAGAAATTGTCATACCTGTAAGCCTTGAGAGCTCTGGGGAATCGGGTCTTGTCGTTTCTCAGAGTAAGCGATGACCTCCCCTCTCTTACTTCAACTACCTCTTCCTCAAAATTTTGGGCTTGCTAGGGTTTGAAAATCTTGAGTTTTTGGTGAAAAATGGGGATGTTGGATGTGGAAATGGTCTTCGGATGGTCTATTTGTGGTGGAAATGGGGAATGTGTGGAGTTTTGAGGGCTAGGGAGTGAAAAGGGGTTCTAGGGTTTGGAGGATTTTGGGAATTTTGAACTGGGGAAGAAGATCCAGGCTTTTGTAGTCTAAGTCGTGATGTTCGAACGTATATAGAAGGATTTTTAAAAGATGGTTCGAACGTGAAGTGGGGTTCAAACGTGCTGAGCTCCCAGTACTTTTGGTTTGATTAGAGGCTTCATTAGGGGATGAGTACTGTAAGCAACTGACGTTCGAAAGTCAATTGGCATTCGAACATTGAACCAAAATTAAAAAAATTTCTACATTACTCTGCACACAAATTCAGACCCTTGGCTTTCATCCCCATAGCACAATTTTCCACAGTTTTAAATGAAGATTAATCCGAGTCTTCATCTGTCTCTGTGCCTTTTGAGCAACCAATAACTCTCCCAATTTCCTTTCTCACAAACCGGTTAAGCAGAGTACCGGAATAGGATGTCGTGTCAGGATAATCCTTACTCTGCCCATTCACTATCAAGTCTAGTCGATCGAGTGTGCGACTAGAAATTGGTTAAGAACATTGGTTGTATTTTTTCTCACGAAAGACCACTCTGTTAAGGGCCAAGGTACAAGTACCACGACTCACAAGTACTGGTACCTGGAACGAGAGGGCTCAGGTACCGGTATCGCTTCCCAGAAATTGAATTTTTAAATGTAACATTGGCAAGCCTTCATATCTTGGGCTCTTTTCATTTAGATGATGTAATTGGCTAAGTTTTAAGTCTATACTTGGGGTTTGGACCTTAAAATGGTCATATGATTATTGTATGCGCAAGTTACATATTGGATAGAGCTTCCATACAAAGGAGACTCTGTCCAAATTTTGTTTTGATCCTAGTGAATTGGATGTAATGACGTGGTATCAGGTTATATCATGAGTATTTTCATAGGTTGATGGGTGATCAACGGGTTAAGAAAGGACTCCTGAATTTTGGGGCATCATAATTTTTGAGTTAATCTGAGTCGCAAAAAGCTCAAGATAATTTCATCCATAGGATTTATCCTCATTGATTTGAACCACTTGATTAACCCTAAAAAGTGCATAAATGAATTAGGGTTTAGAGTTAATTATGTGTGTTAAATGATTTAAAGTAGTTAATTCACATTATATTATGATTAATGTTTGAATTATATGTTTTGTAGGGTTTTATATGTAATTACAAAAACTTGGAGGGCTAAAGTGTGAAAGAAGAACAAAGGAGGGGGCAAAAGGAAAAATCAGCAATGGAAGCCAAAGAAGCAAAATTCAGAGGATGAGCACCGTCCGAATAGTGGTGGTGGCATCTAGACGATGGCCTTAACCACCTTACCTCTTCCTTTTCTCCCACTGGTCCATTGATGCAACATTCATCTCCTATTGGTTGTCATGGGTGTCTGCGACCTTGAGCTTTTAGTGGAACCTATTTTTTATTTTTTAATTTTTAAAACCGTGGAGCCTATAAATAGGTATGTTCGAGCCATTTTGAAGGAAGATCTTCCACCTTTTGGAAAATACCCTACCCTAAACACCCTGATGAGTTAGTTTTATACATATGAATTGAGTATTTTTGGTTTAATAAAATTTTAAGTATTCAATTATTTTATGTTCATTTTTATTTATTTTGTGTGTTTTGATGTTATTTTGTAAGGATGATCATTTGGAAGGAATCATGGTCATTTGGGAGGAAACAAGGTCAATTTGGAGCTAAGTGTTGGATTTTTTTGAAGAGGAAGCTCAAAGGGCATTTTAGGCCTGAAAAGGGAGGGAGCACCCCAGGGCCAATTTGGGCTCCCCTGTGCCCACATACTATCCAACCAGCGCCCCTGCACTAATTTTTGGCACAGCTGCGCTTGTGTTGGTCTGTGATGCGAATTTTGACTTGTTTTTGACCCGAAATTGGACTCGAAAGCTACATATATGCTAGGGTTTGTGTGAGGATGAGATATTCTGACTTTTGGGGGCTGAAAACATCTAGAAAAACAAGGGATTGAAAGAAAATTGAAGACAAGAATCGAAGAAAGCAACACGAAGAAAATTGAAATCGAAAGCTAGAGAAGGGTTGAAGATTACAACTAAGTTTTCATTCCTTTCTCTTCTTTTTAATTCTAGATTTTGTATGATGTTGTTCAATTTTAGAATGATGTTCTTCAATTATATTATGAACTAAATTCTTATTAAGATTACAACGGAACCTAATGTCTAGTTAAATTTATCTACTCTCGATTCTAGTTCTATTTGATCATATATGGGTTGTTTGTCATATTTTGTTCTTAATATATGATTGTATGACCAATAATTAATGTGATAACTTGATGAAATTGAAAGATGAATTCTAGTTTTAGATTTGAATATGATAACATATGTCTGGTTAATTCTTCTTAGGATTGAATTGCTGGGTTTGTGCATAGGATAGGAATATACCTATATGCCGTGTGTAACTTTCATGAGACTTTAAACTTAATGAATCTATTCCAAATTATTTTGCATAGGAATATAGTAATTTAATTAGGATAGATAATTTTATCTAACTATCGGAAGTGGTTTGATAAATAACTTTGAGTTCTCAGTTAACAACTTATTTTGATCAATTAATAAGAAAGAGAGTTAGAAAGATTTATATGTAGCATTAGAGGAAATTGTAATCTTAACTTCTTTTATCCGGTAAATTCAACCCTTGATTATTAAATTTAGGTTTAGTTTTTAGTTGGTGAATTCATAGTTTAATTTCAATTGTTTAAATAAAATCAAATTGATATAAAGTTAGTACTTGGATGTTATTAGCAATATTTCTCCATGGGAACGATACTCTACTTATCACTTTATTAGTTGTTGATCGTGTATACTTGCACGTAAATTGTCAATATCAAATTTGGACAACAAATTTTTGGCGTCGTTGCCGGGGAACTATTCTAGTAATTATTTTAATATTAATTTCAATCAATTTGATCTTAGTTTAAACTTATTTAATTTTCTGTTTAATTATTTTTGCAAGCATTCTTGAATTTTGTATGCAAACACGATCCACAGGTCAGAAGTTACTACCGTTCGAAGACGAAATCGAAAATAAGGTTCTGAAACTTACAAAAGTAGAGTCAAGAAGTAAATAACCAAGAAACCATGGTTGAAGATGAACAGAAATCGCTAAGGGATTATTCTTTGATTCTTGTGACGAAAATACAATCGAGCATTCAAAGACCTACAATTCAAGCAAATAGTTTTGAGATTAAGCCGGGTACCATCCAAATGATTCAGAATTCAGTGCAGTTTGGGGGTTTGCCTAACGACTACCCAAATGATCATTTGGTGAGCTTTCTAAAAATTTGTGACACGTTCAAGTATAACGGGATTTCTGAAGATGCGATTAGACTCCGACTTTTCCCTTTCACACTTTGTGATAAGGCAAATAGTTTGTTGCATTCATTGTCGTTAGTTTCTATTACCACATGGACAGATTTAGCTCAAAAATTCTTAGCTAAATTCTTTCCACCAGCTAAAACTATAAGGATGAGTAACGACATCACAACATTCGCACAACATGATTTTGAAACTCTATATGAAGATTGGGAGTGATTCAAGGATTTACTTCGGAAATGCCCTCACCATGGTATTCCTGAGTGGTTGCAAGTTTAGACATTCTACAATGGGTTGTTTAGCGCTACTCGAACTAGTATCGATGCATATGCAGGTGGGACATTGATGGGGAAAATTTTTGATGAAGCTTATGAATTATTGGAAATGATGGCTACGAACAATTATCAGTGGCCATCTACAATGATCAATCAACCAAAGGTAGATGGTATTTATGAAGTTGTTGCGGTTATTGCATTGGCTGCACATGTTGCTACATTGAAAACAAAGATTGATGCTTTAGGGGTGCAACCTATTTAGAGTATGGTAGTTGTTTGTGAATTGTGTGCCGAAAACCATCCGAGCAATCAACATGCAATTAGTTTAGAGTCGGTACAATACGTTGGTAACTTCAACAGGCAGCAATATGACAATAATTTCAACAATTATAACCCTGGTTGGAGGACTCATCCGAACTTGTATTGGAATAATAATCAAGCCCAAACCTTTGCTCCAAGACAATCATACCCACCAGGCTTTCAAAATCAAGCTCCACCATAGCAGAAAAAGAAGGCAAATTTGGAGGAGCTGTTTTTTAGGTATATAGCACAGAATGAGACAAGGATGAACAGTATTGAAGTATCAATCCGAAACCTGGAAAACCAAATGGGTCAGCTCGCTAATGCCATTAACAACCGACCTCAAGGCATTCTACCTAGTGATACGGAGATCAATCATAAGAGGGAAGGTAAGGAGCAATGCATTGATATTACATTACAAAGCGGAACAGAGTTACCTGAGGTTGTTAGTGAACTCTAAAACAATCACATGGAGATGATATTGAGGGTAGAAAAATAAAAGATAGCAAAAATGTGGAACATGAAAAGAAAGAAGAAGATCTAGTTGCATGTTCTAATGGAGGTGAGCAGAGTCCTGTTGTGCCTCCCGTGCTGTTTCCACAACGTTTGCAGAAACAGAAATGGGATAAGGAGTTCTCTAAATTCATGGAAGTGTTTAAGAAACTCCAAATAAATATCCCTTTCTCAGAAGCAGTGGCGAAAATGCCTAACTATGTGAAATGTTTGAAGAAAATTTTGTCAAAAAATAGAAAACTAGGCGATTTTGANAAGTCCTATTGTGCCTCTCGTGCCGTTTCCACAACGTTTGCAGAAACAGAAATGGGATAAGGAGTTCTCTAAATTCATGGAAGTGTTTAAGAAACTCCAAATAAATATCCCTTTCTCAGAAGCAGTGGCGAAAATGCCTAACTATGTGAAATGTTTGAAGAAAATTTTGTCAAAAAATAGAAAACTAGGCGATTTTGAGACAGTGACACTTACAGAGGAGTGCAGTGCTATTTTTCAAAAGAAGCTACCACCAAAGCTTAAAGATCCGAGTAGCTTTACAATTCCATTCACAGCAGGCAGTCAATTTTTTGGGAAAGCATTATGTGATTTGGGAACTAGTATTAACTTAATGCNTAAAGATCCGAGTAGCTTTATAATTCCATTCACAGCAGGCAGTCAATTTTTTGGGAAAGCATTATGTGATTTGGGAACTAGTATTAACTTAATGCCGCTCTCAATTTATCAACAATTGGGTTTAAAGGAAGTGAAGCCTACTAACATCACATTGCAGCTTGCGGATAGATCACTCACTTATCCAAGAGGCATAGTTGAGGATGTTCTAGTTAAAGTGGATAAGTTAATTTTTTCAGCCGATTTCATAGTCTTAGATTGTGAGGAAGATAGGGAAATACCTATTATTCTTGGGCGACCATTCTTAGCAACAGGAAGAACACTTATTGATGTATAGAAAGGTAAGCTAACTATGCAAGTCCAAAATCAAAAGGTGTCATTTAATGTATTTTTAACTATAAAATTTCCAAAGGAAGTGAAAGAATATTTTCAGGTTGATTTAGTTTAAAAGACAGTGAATGCGATATTCGTAGGAAGTTGTATTTCAGGTCCTCTTGAGAATGTCAAGCTATATAAAGAGGAAGTGTTCCTGCATGAAGCGGTTGAAGTTAAGGAAGCCAATTTGAAAAGAACTTTCAAGGTGAACGGACAAAGACTAAAGCAATATTAGGGCGGTGACATTGATCGTGAAAAGACCTCAATTACTCTTGTTGACCCGGGATGAAACAGGAAGTAGTCATGCTAAAGACTATAAAACAAGTGCTAATTGGGAGGCAACCCAAATTTTAGATCCTCTTGAGAATGTCAAGATCCTATTTCAGATCCTCTTGAGAATGTCAAGCTATATAAAGAGGAAGTGTTCCTGCATGAAACGGTTGAAGTTAAGGAAGCCAATTTGAAAAGAACTTTCAAGGTGAACGGACAAAGACTAAAGCAATATTAGGGCGGTGACATTGATCGTGAAAAGACCTCAATTACTCTTGTTGACCCGGGATGAAACAGGAAGTAGTCATGCTAAAGACTATAAAACAAGTGCTAATTGGGAGGCAACCCAAATTTTAGATCCTCTTGAGAATGTCAAGATCCTATTTCAGATCCTCTTGAGAATGTCAAGCTATATAAAGAGGAAGTGTTCCTGCATGAAACGGTTGAAGTTAAGGAAGCCAATTTGAAAAGAACTTTCAAGGTGAACGGACAAAGACTAAAGCAATATTAGGGCGGTGACATTGATCGTGAAAAGACCTCAATTACTCTTGTTGACCCGGGATGAAACAGGAAGTAGTCATGCTAAAGACTATAAAACAAGTGCTAATTGGGAGGCAACCCAAATTTTAGTTTCTTAATTTTATTTCATTTTATTTTAATTTAGTTTTTTTTAATGTAGTTAGTTAGTTAATACATTTTAATTGGTATGTCAATTGCTTGTAGGTCCCAAGGATTGAACATAAAGTTGGAGCTCACACGAAGCCTTACCAGGAGCCAAGAACAACCCACCTATGTTTCCCGAATACACTCCCGACTCAGCAGATGATGAGGATGTTGACGTTGATGTCAACTAGCGAAGTCTCAGGGACATCCTCTATCTTAATTTTTCCTACTTTATACATTGATGACAATGTTTAGTTTAAGTTTGGGGGTGTTTTCTAGTTTGCATTTGCATTATTAGGTATGCAATTTAGATATCATGTTTTGCATTTAGATAGTATGTTTTAGTACGACTTGAGCAATGAGTTGATTGAATTTGATTATGGCCAATGATGAATGGGATTAATTGTCAATTTAAGGAAAATTGATGAACATGTTGAGTCTGTAGTTTGACATACTAGTTGGTTTTACATTGTTTGTGATCTCATTCATGAGTACATATACATCTGTTTGGTTAGTATTATTTAGAGAATTTATTTGGTTAAATGCTTGTGGGAGATATCATTGAAACTTTAGAAAACTTATTTAAGCATTATTCAAAGAAAATTGAGGTATTCATATAAGTTTGGGAGAAATCTTGGTTATGATGGGTTAGTATAGAAAAAAAAATGAGTTTTTGAAAATTATTTTGATTTGAAACTTCATGAGTTAGATGAAAAAAAAATAGGAAAACAAGAAACAAGAAAGGGGGCATGTGGTGAGTAGAGATGGAGCGTAAAACACTCACTCATAAATACATGATAAGAGAGAGATGGCGCGTAAAATGCACTCGTTCAAGAAAAGGCGAGATGGAGATTAAAACGCACTCGTTCAATAGGAGGTGAGATGGAGCATAAAATGCACTTACCAAACGAATGGAAAAGAGAAGAAAAAAAAAAAAAAGAGAGTGAGAGATGAAAAAAAAAATTTAGACCTTCTAGTTATATGGTTGCCTTAATAAGTGGAGGTTGATGTGAAATGTAAGTTCATAGAGTTGATATTGAGTATCTCATATGAAGCATTGGATTACGTAAATACATTTGGGTGATGACTAGCTGGATAGTTCGGATATGTCCATGTATTTAAAGGTTCCTGACCGGAGGTAAAATTAGGGAGTATGTTGAATTGATAAACTTTGCACTGTTTTGAAGTTTTTCGTGAATTATTATTTATAGAACTTTTGGGGCCATTATTCAAATTTATATTGATCCATTGTTTGAGTATTTTGTTGATTAATTTTTATAGTTTTTGTTCTTAGTATTTTGCTTGAGGACAAGCAAAGATTTAAGTTTGGGGGTATTTGATGAGTTGGTTTTATACCTACGAATTGAGTATTTTTGGTTTAATGAATTTGCAAGTTTTTAATTATTTTATATTATTTTTTATTTATTTGGTGTGTTTTGATGTAATTTTGTAGGGATGATCATTTGGAAGGAATCGTGGTCATTCGGGAGGAAATAAGGTCAATTTGGAGCTAAGTGTTGGATTTTTTTGAAGAGGAAGCTCAAAGGGCATTTTAGGCCTGAAAAGGGGGGAGCACCCCAGCACCAATTTGGGCGCTCCTGCGCCCACATACTATCCAACCAGCACCCCTGTACTGATTTTTGGCGCAGCTGCGCTTGTGTTGGTCCGTGACGCAAATTTTGACTTGTTTTTGACCCAAAATTGGACTCTAAAGCTACATATATGCTAGGATTTGTGTGGGGATGAGATATTCTGACTTTTGGGGGCAGAAAACATCTGGAAAAATCAAGGGATTGAAAGAAAATTGAAGACAAGAATCGAAGGAAGCAACACAAAGAAAATCGGAATCGAAAGCTAGAGAAGGGTTGAAGATTACAACTAAGTTTTCATTCTTTTCTCTTACTTTTAATTCTGAATTTTCTAAGATGTTGTTCAATTTTAAAAAGATGTTCTTCAATTATATTATGAACTAAATTCTTATTAAGATTGCAACGGAACCTAATGTCTAGTTAAATTTATCTACTCTCGATTCTAGTTCTATTTGATCATACATGGGTTGTTTGTCATATTTTGTTCTTAATATATGATTGTATGACCAATAATTAATGTGATAACCTGATGAAATTGGAAGATGAATTCTAGGTTTAGATTTGAATATGATGACATATGTTTGTTTAATTCTTCTTAAGATTGAATTGCTGAGTTTGTGCATAGGATAGGAATATACCTATATGCCGTGTGTAACTTTCATGAGACTTTGAACTTAATGAATCTATTTCAAATTATTTTGCATAGGAATATAGTAATTTAATTGGGATATATAATTTTAACTAACTATCGGAAGATGTTTGATAAATAATTTTGAGTTCTCAGTTAACAACTTATTTTGATCAATTAACAAGAAAGAGAGTTAGAAAGGTTTATACAATGCATTAAGGGAAGTTGTAATCTTAACTTCTTTTATCTGGTAAATTCTACCCCTGATTATTAAATTTAGGTTTAGTTTTTATTTAGTGAATTTATAGTTTAATTCCAATTGTTTAAATAAAATCGAATTAATATAAAGTTAGTACTTGGAAGTTATTAGCAATATTTCTCCATGGGAACGATACTCTACTTATCACTTTATTAGTTGTTGATCATGTATACTTGCACATAAATTATCAATATCAAATTCGGACAACACACCCCTAGCCAAAAATGCTATTTTTCAACATTTTTTTTTACTTCCTTTCTATTTGGAGGGTTGAACCTCTCTCACTTTTTCGCCCTAGTTGGTAAAAAGAGTGGAGGTGGTTTAACTATTCCTCGGAGAATGAGTTTTTTCATTTTATTTTTTATTTGTGTAGTATTGTAATGGAATTGTCTTACCCTTCTTGTTTGTCTATAGCAATAGAGAGTGAGTAGTCCTTTTATACCCTTTACTAAAGGGTAAAGACATATGTAAATACTATTTAAGTAATGAAAATGCCGATGTTTTATTTATGTCTTAATGTTTATACCTCCCTAAAATGATGGATGATTTTCAATTCTGTTTGGTATCGTATTACTATATGCTCATAGTTACGTGTACCAAGCTAAACTTATTACTATATACCATTTCATCTATACGCTATTATGAACTTCATGCATGATTCAATGAAGCATGTATTTGGGTTTTACATAATAGTCAGGAGATTGGTTATAGATCGGTTAAGTCTTGTCATACAATGTTTTTGATTCAATGAATAAACCGGAACTCTGTCTTCATTGAATCATAGACCTGCCAATCAATTAGCTATAGTAAACCTTTTGAATGGTTTGCCTTCGGGGTTTACTAGTGTTAATTGGTTGTTGCAAGGTGCAAAGAACTCCCGGCTAATTTAACAGTTGGTTGATTAGTACTTAAATGTAGCATATTATTATGCCATTTTAAGACTAATTGTACTTTGATAGAGTTCAAGTAAGGATATTTCAGATTCTAACGTGAACAAGGGCTCGAGGGCAACAAAAGTCACGCTTGAATGTTGCACCAGCACATTAGGGAATGAAATTGGAGAGGCTGGGAACAAAGCAAGAACGTTTGAATGTCAAATCATGTTCGAACGTCCATTTGAACTATGACAAAACCAGCCTGCTGAGACAGTGTGTTGCAGTCAAGCACCAGGACCCTGAGGTACTTGAGTACCACGTTCGAACGCCAAATCACGTTCGAACGTCCACTTAAGTTGATTGAAGGCCAGACTGAGGAGACATGGTGTGCTGCAGCAAACAAAGGAGGACTCTGAAGCACTTGAGTACCACGTTCGAATGTCATTCAATGTTCGAACGTCCCTTGGAATCAATTGGAGAACAGACTTCTGCATAGAGTGTGAAAATGAACTTTGACAGAAGACCACTTGAGTGGAAAAGGTCAGGCCCCATCTGGCATTCGAACGCTTATAAAGCAAGACTAGAAGAAACGTTCGAACGTCAGACAACGTTCGAACTTCTCTAAAGCAAAACAGAAGACTACGTTCGAACGTCGATTCATGTTCGAACGTCCTCCACGGACTGCCTGTAGAGTAGTTGGTTTTCATGGGCGATAAACACTATTCACTCATCCTCTCTTATCTCCTACCCCCTCCCCTTCCTTGCCTATAAATACTCCCATGTTGGGAGCTTAAAGGGCATCCTTTTTTCTTGTAAAAATAGAGAGTTTTTCTTCTTAGCAATTTTGCTCTTGTAAATNTCCCCTTCATTGCCTATAAATACTCCCATGTTGGGAGCTTAAAGGGCATCCTTTTTTCTTGTAAAAATAGAGAGTTTTTCTTCTTAGCAATTTTGCTCTTGTAAATTAGAAAGCTAGTTTATATACATTGCTTGCTTCATTTTAAATCAACCATGATGGAGGCTTAGACTCCCCTTGTAGTTGAAGTTTTTAATTTATTTATGTTAAGTTTTCACATTTATGTTGTGACAACCATAATGGAGGCTTAGACTCCCTTTGTAGTTGTACTTGCTTTTATTTACAAGTATCAACAGAGATAGCTCATCTTTTGGTTGTGGTGGAAACCCTCCAAAAATAACTACCTTTCTTCTACTTTTATTGTTCAAGTATTTCACTTCCATTGCTTGAGCATCCTTCTTTCTTAGAAGAGTGAAACTCTTCCACTTTTCTAGAGCTTTACCAAAGCTGTGAAGGGTGGAAAGTGATTCTCTTATTCTTTATTGAAGATAAGCTCTTTGTTTAAGTTTGCTTCACTTAGTAGCTCCTCTACTTGAAGGGATTAGTGTCACTCACTTTTCTAGCTTTGCCAAAGCCATGAAGAGTGAGTAGTTCCTCATTCACTCTATAGTAAGAGGTGATGAACATGTAAAGATTATCCGGAAGTTATGTTTGTGCAACTCCTTTATGCTTTAATGCTTTATATTCCACTTGCTCATTGGATGATCGAATGCATCTAGCAAAGTTAAGGTACTTTGTATAACCAAGGGCTCCCTCTATGAGATGGATGACTCCTGCGTAGAAAGACCCGTTGGTTCAAGGCAAGTACCCTGGCTGGCTCTTCATGACAACCTTTCAATCTCTACTATTATTGCGCTTTATTCAAAGGATGGACCATTAATGCCGTGGTTGGATGCCTTGTAGAAATGCTTGCTTTTTTGTAGATGAGTTAAGTCTCGGCACAGACAATTCTTATAAACTTGTAGAAAGGCATCGGAATCATGTGCTTAATTCTCACAGTCCATCTTCATCTTCCAATTAACTTGTTGATGACACGGGAGTTAATTGAGTTATAAAGCACAAACATAATAAATTGGAAAGTCAATTACATGTTCTGATCCTCGAACTAAATGGTGGCTGTTACATTTCGAGAATCTTATATTTTGTTTAGAAAACTCTTGAAAAGAATCTTCTANGATTAACTTGTTGATGACACGGGAGTTAATTGAGTTATAAAGCACAAACATAATAAATTGGAAAGTCAATTATATGTTCTGATCCTCGAACTAAATGGTGGCTGTTACATTTCGAGAATCTTATATTTTGTTTAGAAAACTCTTGAAAAGAATCTTCTATTCTATTCAAGAAACCCCACCACTCCAAACTCTCAAAATTTCCAATTACTTGGTTTCTATTATTGCTTACTTCAAAACACCAATCATAGTTCCCTGTGGATTCGACTCCGGACTTAATCGGATTATTACTACAACTTGACCACCTGTACTTGGGTGTACACATTTCGGATCAAGTCAAGTTTTTGGCGCTGTTGCTGGAGAACCATAAAAAGGTGTTTTACGGTAAAAGGTAAAAAGACCTCACTTTTTGAATAAATTTGCTTTACTGTATATAAAGTTGTTTTAATTACTTTTATGTCTGAAAATGCTCCTCACTATCAAAGATTGTCAGCTGAATCTTTTGGGTCTGTGAATCAATCTGAACCACTTTCACTTAGATCAGTAGCAGACTCTTGTGAAAGTAAAATGATGAATGGTAAGAGACGAGAAGAAATTCTTGTAAGAGAGGGGGAAGTACCTAACATTCGAACTCTGAGGGATTACTTAAATCCCACAAAAAATAGTGTCCCCTCTTATTTTATCTTTTCTAAAGATGCACCCCACTTTACTGTAAAGACAGGGACAGTTCAACTACTCCCTCAATTCCATGGACTCGAAACAGAAAACCCATATTTGCACATAAAAGATTTTGAGGAAGTATGCGGAACCTTTCAGGACAATTCCGAGCTGGCCAAGATGAAACTTTTCCCTTTTTCCTTGAAGCACAAAGCTAAACAATGGCTAAATTCTTTAAAATCTCTTTCAATACCTAACTGGCAGGCACTACAGAATGAATTTTTCAGAAAGTGTTTTCCTCTACATCGCACTAATGTACTTAAAAGACAAATCATGAACTTTTCGGTTAAAGAAGGGGAAATTTTTTACCAAAGTTGGGAAAGATTCAAAGATCTTCTCCAATCCTGCTCACACCATGCTTTTGAGAATTAGACTTTGGTAGGATTTTTCTATGACTCTTTGCCCAGTAGATTACGCTAGTTTGTTGAAATAATGGCTCAAGGAGAGTTTATGGGAAAAATTCCAGAGGAGGCATTCGATTTCTTTGACACCATATCTGACAGTTCTCAGATGTGGGACTCTGCCTCTCCTACCACTATTGAATCCAAACCATCTACTTCCCAAGGGGATAAGTATGTCTTGCAAGATGATGATGACCTAAGAGCAAAAATGTCCACCCTGCCTCGAAAGCTTGAAGCTTTAGAGATGAAAAAGGTTCATCAAGTTGATGTTAGCTCTCCCATAGAACAAGTGTGTGGGATCTGTGCACTGACAAGACACCCTACTAGGGAGTGTCCTACCATTCTGGCATTCAAGGAGGTTCTCTTGGAACAAACAAATCTTGTCTCTAACTTCAACAAGCCTTACTCCAACCCATATTTTGAAACATACAATCCAGGGTAGTAGAACCACCCAAAATTTAGTTGGAGGAACACACAGCCAACTCCCATAAACCAACAATGAGGTTCGCACCCACCTCCCGCATACCAACAAGGTTCGCACCCACCACCTCAAGGAACTCTCGCACACCAACCATACCAACCACCACAAAAGAGGAACCTTGAGAATACACTAAATCAGTTTATGCACAGCCAAATGAACTACAATAATAGTTCCACTCAGGCTTTTACTAATTTCAAAACATAGACCACTCAATCTTTCGAGGATCTTAAAAGCCACATGCAAAAGTTGACCCAATCCATGACCACAGATGAGAAGGCAAGTTTCCTGCCGAACCAAAACCACTATAAGGCCAATTTTAGGTGGAAAATTCCGCAATCATGGAAACTCCACGGGCCCAAGCCCAAGTTGTCACTATACTAAGAAGTGGCAAGGTAATTGAGACTAAAACAATTAAGCCTAAATATGAGAAAGATGAGGAACCCGAGCCCATGATTGAACAAGAACTAGAGCCATCAAGGGAAGAAGAACCCTCGTGTTCTATTTTTGCTCCTTTTCCTCATAGACTCAAAACTGCACAAAAGTTGAATAATCAGCCAAAAATTTACGAGCTCTTCAAGCAAGTAAAAATCAACATCCCACTTTTGGATGCAATCAAACAGGTTCCATCTTATGCCAAGTTTCTGAAAGAATTGTGCACAGTCCAGAGAAGCTAGAATGTTCAAAAAAGAGCTTTCTTGACAGAACATGCCAGTGCTTTGCTTTAACACAAAACCCCTCCAAAATACAAAGATCCAGGGTGTCCGACTATGTCATGTGTCATTGGAAATTTCAGAATTGAACAAGCACTGTTAGATCTTAGAGCAAGTGTCAATTTCTCCCATTCTGTTTACCAGCAGTTGGGTTTAGGAGAACTCAAACCCACAAGTGTCATACTTTAGTTGGCAGATAGGTCTGTCAAAATTTCTAGGGGCATTATTGAAGATGTACTTGTCCAAGTGGACAATTTTGTGTTCCCTGTTGACTTCATTGTCCTAGATACTCAGTCAGCAAGATATTCAGAGAACCCAATTCCTATTATTCTTGGTCGACTCTTCCTAGGAACTTCAAATGCACTAATCAATTGCAGGAATGGGGTCATGAAATTAACCTTTGGGAATATGACTCTTGAGTTGAATATTTTCAATGTTACCAAACACCTAGGAGAGGACAAAGAACAACGAGAAATAAATTCCATTAAGTCTTTGGTCCAAGACCATCTGAATAACACATTCTGTGAAAATTCCATTGAACTTTCTTTGTCATAATCCATTACATCTAAAACATCAGATGATGATCCAAAGAATTGCCCGACTCATGCTATTGATTCATGGACCCCCAAATTCGAGGAACTTTTGCCAAGTGGCACAAAGCATGTTGAGTTAGTTCCTAAGATGCAACATGCCTAAGATGCATGTTGAGTTTGTTCAATGACACGGTCAAAATTTTATTGGAAGTATTCATGGATGACTTCNACAGATGATGATCCAAAGAATTGCCTGACTCATGCTATTGATTCATGGACCCCCAAATTCGAGGAACTTTCGCCAAGTGGCACAAAGCATGTTGAGTTAGTTCCTAAGATGCAACATGCCTAAGATGCATGTTGAGTTTGTTCAATGACACGGTCAAAATTTTATTGGAAGTATTCATGGATGACTTCTTTGTCTATGGTGACTCATTTGATTTGTGTCTGGCCAACCTAGAAAAGGTATTAATAAGGTGTAAAGAGACTAATCTGGTGCTTAATTGTGAAAAATGTCATTTCATGATAACACAAGACATTGTTTTAGGTCACATTGTGTCGTCTGAGGGCATGAAAGTTGACAAGGCCAAAATAGATCTGATTGGGAACTTGCCTGCTCCCAAGACTGTGAAAGATGTCCGATCATTTCTGGGACATGCAGGATTTTACAGGAGATTCATAAAAGATTTTAGTACCATAGCAAAACTCATGTGTCATCTCCTAAGTCAAGATGTAATCTTTGATTAAAGTGAAACGTGTCAAAAAGATTTTAACAAGCTTAAAGGCATGTTAATTTTTGCCCCAATAATGTAACCCCCTAATTGGACTCTACCCTTTGAGCTAATATGTGATGCAAGTGACTATGTTGTAAATGCTGTGTTGGGACAATGAAAAGATAAGAAACCACATGTGATTTACTATGCAAGTAAAACTTTGAATGATGCTCAAAAGAATTATTCGACAACTGAAAAAGAATTACTTGTTGTAGTCTTTGCTTTGGAAAAATTTTGTTCTTATCTTGTTGGTTCTTCTGTTATTGTATTCACTAACCAGGGAGCACTGAAATTTCTGCTCACAAAAAAAGATGCTAACCCAAGGCTCTTACGATGGATACTCTTAATTTAAAAGTTTGACTTAGTCATTAAGGACAAAAAGGGTGTTGAGAATGTGGTGGCGGACCATCTGTCCAGGTTAAAACTTATGAATTTCACGAGGATGGAATGCCAATCAATGAAAAATTTCTCGATGAATAACTATTCATAATTGATGAGACCACATGGTACGCTGATATTGCTAATTTTCTTGCTACTGGAACACTCTATTTGTCCTTTTCCCCTACGGACAAAAAAAAATTTCTGAGAGAGGTTCGTAACTTCTTTTGGGAAGATCCATACGTATTTAAGTACTGTAAGGATCAAATCATAAAACGTTGCATCCCTGCTCAGGAAAGCAAACAGGTAATAGCATTTTGTCATTCTGAAGCATGTGGTAGCCATTTTTCATCCAGAAAAATTGCTGTGAAAATCCTACAGTGCGGATTTTACTGGCTCACACTTTTCAAAGATATACATGCTTGTTGTTTAACTTGCGATAGATGTCAAAGGTTGGAAAATATTTCAAGGAGAAACATGATGCCTCTAAACCCCATTATGATAATTGAAATTTTTGACTGTTCGGACATCGATTTTATGGGACCATTTCCCCTTCCTTTGGCTATCTATACATTTTGGTAGTCGTAGACTATGTATCCAAATGGGTTAAGGCAATTCTATGTCGGAATAATGATCATCAAATAGTGAACAAGTTTTTAAAAGAAAATATTTTATCCCGATTTGGAATCCCAATATTCATCATAAGTGATGGGGGTGCTCATTTTTGTAATCGACCTTTCTAAAATCTAATGTCACAAAATTGCAACTCCATACCATCTACAAACTAGTGGACAGACTGAATTAGCTAATTGGGAGATCAAATTAATTTTAGAAAAAATGGTAAATCCGGACTGCAAAGATTGGTCGTCAAGACTAACTGATACACTCTAGGCATATTATACTGCTTTTAAAACAATTTTGGGCATGTCTCCTTACCGATTAGTCTATGGAAAGCCTTGTCACCTACCTGTGGAATTGGAACATAGGGCATACTGAGCTATTAAGGCAATGAACTTTGACATGGACAAAGCCGGACTAGCAAGAAAACTTCAGATTAACGAATTGGAGGAATTGAGAAATGAAGCATATGAAAATGCTAAGATTGCAAAATCCAGGATGAAAACTTTTCATGACAAGAACATAGTGCAAAAGTCTTTTGAACCTGATCAAAAAGTTTTGCTTTTCAAATCAAGACTCCGTCTTTTTCCTGGTAAGTTGAAGTCAAAATGGACTGGACTATACATTGTCAAAAAAGTGTTTGAACATGGGGTAGTAGAAGTGGAGAACCCATCGAACGGTAATATCTTTACCGTCAAGGGTCAGCGATTGAAACCCTTTGTGGAGGACTTTGTCAAAAATGTGGAGACCATTCTTTTAATGGATCCAGAACATCGCTTTGAGAAAAGCGTCTGTCGACACAAAAAAGGGTCGGGTGAGGAAAAATCCGGCCCAACCCGAACCACACCACCACCTTTATAAGGCCCCCACCTCTTTTTCCTCTCTTTCCACGCACTTCTGTCCCTTTCCCCTTTCTTTTTTCTTCTTCTTCTTCTTTTTCGTTGTTCGTGACCTTTTGTAAAATGTGACACAACCCCAACAGCCTCATGACCATACTACCCAAAGACCTAGTCCTTTGTCTCATGATCTGCGTGTGTTTACTCTATTTGTACATGGCTATGCTTCTTCTGTCTGCACTCAGAATCAAGGAACCCAGATCTGCAACGAGATGTTTGATTTGTGTATTTTGCTTGTAGGTTTCGGCTAATGAACAAGATCTCTACAATTCAACCTCATCTCCAAAGCTCACCATATCAGTAAATTTGAAACATTGGGGACAATGTTCAGTTTAGGTTGGGGGGAGAGAACTACAGTTCATATGTGCCTGTAAAAAAATTTTAAATTTGTGTTGTTGTTATTGTTGTTGCTGTTCTTGATCAGATTGTGTACCGTATTTTGATTACCATGTTATGCATTTTGATGGTTATGTTTGTGGGTCATCTTTGATCATCATTGTGACTCGCAGACGTTAAAGAACCAGATAGTGAGTCTTAAAAGCATAGAAAGCATGGATGTTAAAAATTTTTGGTATAGTCTGGGAGTTCTATGACTTGATCTGAAATGTGTACACCCAAGTGCAGGCGGTCAAGCTATAGTAATAATCCGGTCAAGTCTGGAGTCGAATCCACAGGGAGCTATGATTGGTGTTTTGAAGTAAGCAATAATAGAGACCAAGTAACTTTTGAAAATTTCACGTGTTTGGAGTAGTGGGGTTTTCTTGATTAGAATAGAAGATTCTTTTCAAGATTTTTGTAGACAAAATATAAGATTCTCAAAATGGAACAACCACTCTTTAGCTCAAGGATCAGGACATATAATAGAGTATCCATTTTGCTATGTTTGTGTTTTATAACTCAATTAACTCCAGTGTCAACAGCAAGTTAATCGGAAGATAAAGATGGACTGTGAGAATTAAGCACATGATTTCGATGCCTTTCTAGAAGTTTACAAGAATTGTCTGTGCTGAGACTTAACCCGTCTAAAAACAAGCAAGTGTTTCTACAAGGCATCCAATCATGGTATTAATGATCCATTCTTTGAATAAAGAGCAATGATAGTGGGGATTGAAAGATTGTCATGAAGAGCTAACCGGGGTACTTGCATTGAACCAATGGATTTTTCTATGCAGGAGTCATCCGTATCATAGATTGAGCACTTGGTTATACAAAGTACCTCAACTTTACTAGGTGAATTCAATCATCCGATGAAAGGTGGAGTATAATGCATTAAAGTATGAAGTAGTTGCACAAACATAACTTTCGGATACTCTTTACATATTCATCACCTCTTACTAAAGAGTGAAAGAGGAACTACTCACTTTTCATGGCCATGGCAAAGCTAGAAAAGTGAGTGCTACTCATCCCTCTAAGTAGAGATGCTACTAAGTAAAGCAACTAAACAAAGAGCTTTTCTTCAATGAAGAATAAGTGAATCACTTTCCACCCATCACGGCTTTGGTAAAGTTCTAGAAAAGTGGAAGAGTTTCACTCTTCTAAGAAAGAAAGGATGCTCAAGCAATGGAAGTGAAATACATGAACAAGAAAAGTAGAAGAAAGCTAGTTGCTTTTGGAGGGTTTCCACCACAACCAAAAGTTGAACTACCTCTCTTGATACTTTGTAAGTAAAAGTAAGTACAACTACAAGGGGAGTCTAAGCCTCCAACATAGTTGATATAAATGGAAAATAAAAGCATAAACATGAAATATTCAAGAACTAGATTACTAAAACACTCTTACTTTACAAGATAAAGATTGCTCCCTCCTTTCTCTACAAGAGGAAGAATGCCCTTTTAAGCTCCCAACAAGGGAGTATTTATAGGCAAGGAAGGGGAAGGGGGATAGGAGATAGGTGAGGATGAGTGAATAGTATTTACCGCCCATGGGAGTCAGCTATTCTGCAGGCAGTCTGAGGGGGGACGTTCGAACGTTATCTAGCGTTCGAACATCAAGTCTACCTTTGCTTTGAAGGAGTTTGAACGTCATCTTTCTTCCACTCAAGTGGCCTATGGTCACTGACTTAGTCACTTCCACACGCCTTGACATTATTGACTGTACACTCAGCAACTCCTTAGTCACTCAATATAACGTTCAAACGTGGAATGATGTTTGAACGTTGTACTCAAGTGCTTCTGGTTCTTCTCTTTTTGTTGACTACAACATGCCATGTCTTAGCAGCTAGTCTTGGCAGGGTTTCAGATGACGTTTGAACGTTGGTTGACGTTCGAACGTCCTTGCTTTGTTCCAACCTTCTGCATTTTTGCTACCTTTTGTGCTGGTGTTACATTCAAGTGTGATTTTTGTTGTTCTTGGGCCTTTGTTCACTTTAGGACCTGAAATGTCATTATTTAAACTCCGTCAAAGCACAATTAGTCCAGAAAGGCATAGTAAAATTTGTTAATTTTGCACACGAATCACACCCCCCAACCTAAATATTGCTAGTCTCTAGTAATACAATGACAATGAAAGGTAAATGTATTCCTAATGCCTTTTTCGTTGGTCATCCGGTTGCATTTAGCTTATGCAACAAGCCGTTGAACCGCTAGGTTTACCCTAGTAGACGAGTGTTGTCTCGTGAGGGTTTTCAGTGAAGCTACCCTCAAACTTCAGTCAAACAAATGTGTGTGCAAGATTACTGACTAAAAAAATGAATTAGCATCATAGTCGTTGGGACACTCAACCCTCAATCGTGACTTATTACCTACATTTCTCTCCCATTGGTACTCTCTTTATGCAAAAATTAGCACCTGTCGCATTAGCATTTGAGATTCTCTGAGTAAAAGGATGGTCATACTAGAAACAAGGGTTGGTATGCAACAATCATTCCCCTTTTCCACCTTCCATGGATAGCTTTGATTACACAAGTCTCTCTAGGAATGCTCTCAGCAAAACAAATCCCTCTGATTATATTAACGTATCTCTCATAGGTAGCATGTGATCAGAAGATGGCCAGTCGAAAAATCTCATGCATCATCAGTATAAGAGTGAAGTTTTAAGGAAACCAGTTTTAACCTTAGCATAATCTCATGAACGAATATTGATGCCAATAAAGAGATTATAGTTAACACACCCCACTTGTAGTAGATAATACACATATGCGTCACACTTGAGATCACCTAGGGCTTTTCTGTAGGTTGTAATGGGGCCAAAGGTCAGTGGCTAATGAAATAACGTTAATGGTGATCAAAGGCTATCTTTTTATGCAGTGTTTCACACCTCTTTCTAACTTTCTTGATATTTTGCCTGGGAATGAGATTTCTTTCTTTCATTTGTCCCATTTTTCACTTTCTTGGCAATTCCCTGTCTCACAGTTTCTTTTCTCTTTTGGTTGCTTCCACAAATTTTCCTTGTTTTGAACAATAGCCACCATTTACTATTTTTCTTGTCTTTCTGTTTTCATATTGATTTGCAAAAGGGTGCAAGAAATTCGATAGCAGGGTATGGTAAATGTGTGTTTTTGTGGCTTTGGTCATTACACAGGCAAAAAAGAATTCATTTATTTGAGGCTCAATCATGGCTGACTAGGGATAAACTTTTGTAAAAGAATTAGCTAAGGCTCAAAGTCGATCCAAAGATGACCTAAGATCCTTTCTCAAGTATGTGCATATGTATGTATGCAAAAGTTTCCTGTGGGTTATGAAAAATAGATCACTTTAGTTGCATCAATCAAAGCAAGTTTAATGAGATTATTGAAAGAGATCAGAAGTGAAAGAGCTTACTTTGAGTAATTGTTGGTATCCTCTCAAAAAGCAGTGTAAAGCTCAAGACTTACCATGGTTTTCTTTGTCATCTCCACTGGTCATATTGGGTGTTTCAAGGAATGTTAGTTATATAATGATTCCGTTTTTGAGTCTGATCACCTTGTATTTTAAGAATAACAAATACTTATGTATATTTGACAATTTAAGCATAAAGATAGCATCGNCACATAACGATTCCGTTTTTGAGTCTGATCACCTTGTATTTTAAGAATAACAAATACTTNTCTGTAGGTTGTAATGGGGCCAAAGGTCAGTGGCTAATGAAATAACGTTAATGGTGATCAAAGGCTATCTTTTTATGCAGTGTTTCACACCTCTTTCTAACTTTCTTGATATTTTGCCTGGGAATGAGATTTCTTTCTTTCATTTGTCCCATTTTTCACTTTCTTGGCAATTCCCTGTCTCACAGTTTCTTTTCTCTTTTGGTTGCTTCCACAAATTTTCCTTGTTTTGAACAATAGCCACCATTTACTATTTTTCTTGTCTTTCTGTTTTCATATTGATTTGCAAAAGGGTGCAAGAAATTCGATAGCAGGGTATGGTAAATGTGTGTTTTTGTGGCTTTGGTCATTACACAGGCAAAAAAGAATTCATTTATTTGAGGCTCAATCATGGCTGACTAGGGATAAACTTTTGTAAAAGAATTAGCTAAGGCTCAAAGTCGATCCAAAGATGACCTAAGATCCTTTCTCAAGTATGTGCATATGTATGTATGCAAAAGTTTCCTGTGGGTTATGAAAAATAGATCACTTTAGTTGCATCAATCAAAGCAAGTTTAATGAGATTATTGAAAGAGATCAGAAGTGAAAGAGCTTACTTTGAGTAATTGTTGGTATCCTCTCAAAAAGCAGTGTAAAGCTCAAGACTTACCATGGTTTTCTTTGTCATCTCCACTGGTCATATTGGGTGTTTCAAGGAATGTTAGTTATATAATGATTCCGTTTTTGAGTCTGATCACCTTGTATTTTAAGAATAACAAATACTTATGTATATTTGACAATTTAAGCATAAAGATAGCATCGATGTTCCAAAAAATTAAGGTTTTAAGTCATGGGTGTTAAGTTGAAGTGTCAAACCGATCATGTGTTTAGTCATTTTCACAAGTAATCTTAACATCCACATGTGTTTCGTTATTAACANTTGCTTCCACAAATTTTCCTTGTTTTGAACAATAGCCACCATTTACTATTTTTCTTGTCTTTCTGTTTTCATATTGATTTGCAAAAGGGTGCAAGAAATTCGATAGCAGGGTATGGTAAATGTGTGTTTTTGTGGCTTTGGTCATTACACAGGCAAAAAAGAATTCATTTATTTGAGGCTCAATCATGGCTGACTAGGGATAAACTTTTGTAAAAGAATTAGCTAAGGCTCAAAGTCGATCCAAAGATGACCTAAGATCCTTTCTCAAGTATGTGCATATGTATGTATGCAAAAGTTTCCTGTGGGTTATGAAAAATAGATCACTTTAGTTGCATCAATCAAAGCAAGTTTAATGAGATTATTGAAAGAGATCAGAAGTGAAAGAGCTTACTTTGAGTAATTGTTGGTATCCTCTCAAAAAGCAGTGTAAAGCTCAAGACTTACCATGGTTTTCTTTGTCATCTCCACTGGTCATATTGGGTGTTTCAAGGAATGTTAGTCACATAACGATTCCGTTTTTGAGTCTGATCACCTTGTATTTTAAGAATAACAAATACTTATGTACATTTGACAATTTAAGCATAAAGATAGCATCGATGTTCCAAAAAATTAAGGTTTTAAGTCATGGGAGTTAAGTTGAAGTGTCAAACCGATCATGTGTTTAGTCATTTTCACAAGTAATCTTAACATCCACATGTGTTTCGTTATTAACAGGAATTAGAGTGCTAACCCTATACATGCATTTAAAAAAAAATAAAAGTGGTAAACTGAATCATTCATTGCATAAAAGATACTCGTTTACAATAATGTCAATGATGCAATTCATTCATTCAAAACATCACTTCAACTATCCATAATCATATACAAGTGTCCACAATAAGCACAAAACTACCACAAGAATTATCAAAAGAAACACCTTCATAACGGTACAGAAATATCCTAAAGACTATTCACAGAAGAATTAACAACCAATTCAGTACAGAAATCATCTACTCCTCCTCAAGTACAGAAATACTCAATCCTCTCCTCGATCTCCCTCAGCACTACCAGTGCCACCTCTTCAAAAACCTCAAGATCTCATCCTGCTTAGCTTCAATGCTAAGCATGATGTCCCGTACAGATCGTCGAGTGGTCGTGCTGGGGCCTGCTTAATCTGGCTGCTCTCTCTCTGTCCCTATTTCTCTTTCTTCTTTGGCGTCCAACTCCTCTTGCACCTCATCTATTCCCTGAGGAGGGGGCACTTCTTGCCTATCAGCAGGGGCACCACTATGCCCTCGGCTTCTCTTGAAAGATCCCTTATTGAGTGGCCCCATTGGCTTTTGGATCTCCATCTCAGGTTTCACCTTCACCCCACTGTCGATGCACATCTCCGTCACCAAAGTGCCAAACGAAAGTGCACTTCTTTTCACATCACATCCTTTTTTCATTTCACTCAAAATGAGGGAGGGAAGATCAATACTATGGCCCCTTCCAATTGCATAGAGCAAGCGAGCCATTTCTGCCAAAATTTCATTTGATCTTTTTATGGGAGAGTAGTTGGTGACAACAATCAGGTTTAGCATTTTATATCTATCTGCCAACTCCCCTTGTTTCAAAAAATTCCTCCCAGTCCAAGAAAAGTTGGCTACCCCAGTTAATTCTTTTCCTACCCTATCCATTGGTACATCTTTCTTTGGAAGGTATGTGGGTTTATCTACTCGAGGCAACTCTGTTCTTATCTCTTTTACGTACGCCTTGTCCACGTCAATATGGATACCTCTCACGTAAGTGCGGATCGCGCCGTTGATGATTTTGGCATTGGAGTAGAACTCCCGCACTAAATCGACAACAGCTTCCCCACCATTTCTTAAACACCAAACCCATTCCCTCCTTTCTATTTCCTCCTCTATTCCCAATTCAGCAAAATTAGAAAGTACGACGTCCCTTTCGCAAACAACAAAATGCTTATGGTAGAAGCTTTCATACCTTTCAGCCTTTAAGGCACTTGGGAACCGGGTATGATCGTATCTTTTTGTTCTTTACCTTCCCTCTCTCTCCACTATCATTTCTTCAACAAATTTTGGCTCCTGACTTGCTGGTGGATCGCGTCTGCCAAGAAGTTTCACCCTAGGTATGGCGTTCGAACAACTTTGAGGTTGAGAGGGTGCTGAAAACTTAGAAATTTCTGTGTGGGATTGAAGTTTTTGAGGTGGAAATGAGTTGGGGAGGGTCAAATTTAAGTTTTCTTGGGTTCTGAGGGTGGATTGAGGTCTGAGGAATGAAAAACGAGCTCTAGGGTTTCGAAGATTTAGAGGAATTTTGGGGATTTTGAAATGAATCAGACGTTCAGGCTTTTATACTCTGAGTCACAACATTCGAACGCCACCAACGTTCGAACATTTGTAGAAGGATTTTTGAAATATCGTTCGAACGGGGATGTTCGTTCGAATGTTAGGAGCTCCCAGTACTTTTGAGTTCTGTCAGAGGCCAAAGTACTATAAGCTTCTGTCGTTCAAACGTGCTATTGGCGTTTGAACATTATTCTCATTCGAACAAGCTATTGGTGTTCAAACGAGATGACCTCCCAGTACTTTTGTTTCCATCAGAGGCTGAGTACTATAAGCAGGCTACGTTCGAACGTCACTTGGCGTTCAAACATAGAATCAAAACTCAAAAAAAAATTCAAAATTCTTCTACACTATTTTATGCAAAACAAAAGAGGGCAAAATATTCAAATTTGAACCAAAAGTTCATGGCGTCTTAGGACAGATCCCTACCCATGTTTCAGGTTGGTATTTTGGGACGTTCCTTACTCGGCCCATGTTTTAATTTTAGTCAAAAAAGTTTGTACAAAACAAAAGAAATTTTTTTTTTGTTTTTATAGAAATTCGGACCCTTGGCTTTCATCCCAACTATTCTAATCCGAGTCTTTATCTGTACCTGTGACATCTGAATAACCAGTAATTGTCCCAATTTCTTGTCTCACAAACCGATTAAGCAATGCACCAAAATAGGATGGCGTGTCAGGATAATCCTTACTCTGCCCATTCATTATCCAGTCTAATCNTATATTACCATTTGATGGGTTCTCCACTTCCACTGCCCTATATTCAAATATTTTTTTGACAATGTAAGGTCCAGTCCATCTTGATTTCAACTTTCCAGGAAAAAGGTGGAGTCTTGAATTGAAAAGTAGAANATCCTTACTCTGCCCATTCATTATCCAGTCTAATCGATCAAGCGCTCGACCAAAAATTGGTTTGGAACACTGGTTATATCTCTTCTCGTGAAAATATCTACCACACTATTTACAGGCACCCAATCTTTTGGCATGATGGCGTTTGACATAAGTGTTTTGGCCGCACAAGGGTNATGCCCAGAGTGCATCAATTAGTCTTGACAACCAATCTTTGCAGCCTAGATTTATCATTTTTTCTAAAATTAATTTGATTTTTCGATTAGCTAATTCAGCCTNTGGCGTTTGACATAAGTGTTTTGGCCGCACAAGGGTTTCGCTTGTTTTTCTCGGATCTCATTCTTTCTCACCAATCTTGCTTGTCTCATGATCACAGTGTGCACATCAGAAGGAAATGTGCGTAGANGTACCCAGAGTGCATCAATTAGTCTTGACAACCAATCTTTGCAGTCTAGATTTATCATTTTTTCTAAAATTAATTTGATTTTTCGATTAGCTAATTCAGCCTGTCCACTAGTTTGTGGGTATGAAGTTGCAATTTTATGAAAAATAAAGTATTTTTTCATCAGAATCCAGAAAGGTCGATTACAAAAATGAGCAGCTCCATCACTTATGATGGATTTTGGGATTTCAAATCGGGATAAAATATTTTCTTTTAAAAACTTGATCACCATTTGNCGGTACACAATCTGGTCAAGAACAACAACAACAGAAGCAACAACAACAACAAAAATGTTAAAAATTTTCTAACAGGCTCAGGCTCATATTAACTGTAGTTCTCTCCCCCCAACCTAAACTGAACATTGTCCCCATTGTTTTGAATTTACCGATCAAGTGTGCTTTGGATGGTAGAGATCTGGTTCATTAGCCGAAACCTACAAGTAAAATACACNTGTCTCATAAAATCAATGCTCCAATAGTCAAAAACTTCAATTATCAGAATGGGGTTTAGAGGCATCATGTTTCTCTTNTGGTACACAATCTGGTCAAGAACAACAACAACAGAAGCAACAACAACAACAGAAATGTTAAAAATTTTCTAACAGGCTCAGGCTCATATAAACTGTAGTTCTCCCCCCCCCCCAACCTAAACTGAACATTGTCCCCATTGTTTCGAATTTACCGATCAAGTGTGCTTTGGATGGTAGAGATCTGGTTCATTAGCCGAAACCTACAAGNACATCTTTGAAAAGTGTGGGCCAATAAAATCCACACTGCAGAATTTTTGCAGCAGTTTTTCTAGATGAAAAATGACCTCCACATGCTTCGGAATGACAAAATGCTATTACCTGTTTGTTTTCTTGAGCGAGGATGCAACGTCTTATGATTTAATCCTTACAGTACTTAAATATGTACGGATATTCCCAAAAGAAATTGCGAACCTCTCTCAAAAATTTCTTTTTGTTTGTGGGGCAAAAGGACGGATGGAGTGTTCCAGTAGCAAGAAAATTAGTAATATCAGCTTACCATGGGGTCTTATCAATTATGAACAGTTGTTCAACGAGGAATTTTTCATTGATTGACATTCCATCCTCATGAAATTTGTAAGTCAACCTGCAAAGATGGTCTGCTACCATATTCTCAATACCCTTTTTGTCCTTAATGACCCAAGTCAAACTCTTGAAGTAAGAGTATCCATCGCAAGAGCCTAGGTTTAGCATCCTTCTTAGTGAGCAAAAATTTTAATGTTGCATGGTCAGTGAACACAATAACAGAAGAACCAACAAGATAAAAACGAAATTTTTCCAAAGCAAAGACTACGGCAAATAATTCTTTTTCAGTTGTCGAATAGTTTATTTGAGCATCATTCAAAGTTTTACTTGCATGGTAAATCACATGTGGTTTCTTATCTTTTCGTTGACCCAACACAACACCTACAACATAGTCATTTGCATCACACATTAGCTCAAATGGTAAAGTCCAGTCAAGGGGTTGCATTATTGGGGCAAAAATTAACATGCCTTTAAGCTTGTCAAAAGCTTTTTAGCACATTTCAATCCAATCAAAGACTACGTCCTAAGTTAGGAGATGACACATGGATTTAGCTATGGTACTGAAATCTTTTATGAATCTCCTGTAAAATCCTGCATGTCCCAAAAATGATCGGACATCTTTTACAGTCTTGGGAGCAGGAAAATTCCCAATCAGATCTATTTTGGCCTTGTCAACTTTCATGCCCTCAGATGACACAATGTGACCTAAGACAATGTCTTATGTTACCATGAAATGACATTTCTCCCAATTGAGCACCAGATTTGCTTCCTGACATCTTACCAATACTTTTTCTAGGTTGGCCAGACACAAATCAAATGAGTCACCATACACAGAGAAGTCATCCATGAACACTTCCAAAACTTTTTTGACCACGTCACTGAACAGACTTAACATGCATCTTTGGAATGTTGCATGAGCGTTACAAAGTCCGAATGGCATCCTTTTGAATGCAAAGGTGCCAAAGGAGCATGTGAATGTGGTTTTCTCTTGATCATCAAATGCTATCTCAATTTGATTCTATCTAGAATAGCCATCTAGGAAACAGTAAAATTCATGACCTACGATTCTCTCTAAAACAAGTCAAGAAATGGAAGAGAGAAATGGTCTTTTCTGGTTACTAAATTGAGTTTTCGGTAATCGATACACATCCGTCATCCTGTGATGACTCTAGTTAGTACCAGTTCATTTGCATCATTTTTAACCACTGTGACTCCAAACTTTTTAGGCACAACTTGGGTTGGACTAACCCATTTGCTATCGGAGATAGGGAAGATTATCCCGGCATCTAAGAGCTTTAAAATCTCTGCCTTTACTACTTTCTTCATGTGAGGGTTCAGTCGTCGCTGTATTTGACGAGAGGGTTTTGAGTCCTCTTCAAGGTATATAGCATGATTGTAGATTAATGGGCTTATACCTTTCAAGTCAGTGATGGTTCATCCAATGGTGCTTTTGTGACTTTTAAGAACTTTAATCAGTTTAGACTCTTGCAAGTTTGTAAGCTTAGACGAAATTACCACTGGGAATGACTCGTCCTTTCCTAGGAATGCATATTTGAGGTCAGATAGGAGAGATTTCAATTGAGGCTTTGGTGACTTGTCACTTGATGAGAGTGACTTTGTGCCACTTGGTGAAAGTTCCTCGAATTTGGGGGCCCATGTATTAACAACATGAATTGGGCAATTCTTTGGATCATTATCCATGGTTTCAGATGTGATGGATTATGACAAAGAAATTTTAGTGGAATTTTCACAGAATGTGTTGTTGAGATGGTCTTGGACAATAGACTCAATGGAATTTATTTCTCTTTCTTCTCTGTCCTCTCTTGGGTGTTTGGCAACATTGAAAATATTCAGCTCAAGTGTCATATTTTCAAAGGTTAATTTCATGTTCCCGTTCTTGCAATTGATTAATGCATTTGAAGTTGCTAGGAAGGGTCGACCAAGAATAACAGGAATTGGATTCTCTGAATATTGTGCTGGCTGAGTATCTAAGACGATGAAGTCAACAGGGAATACAAAGTTGTCCACTTGAACAAGACATCTTCAACAATACCCTTAGGAATTTTGACAAACCTGTCTGCCAACTGAAATGTGACACTTGTGGGATTGAGTTCCCCCAGACCCAACTGTTGGTGAATAGAGAATGGGAGCAAATTGACACTTGCTCCAAGCTAACTGTGCTTATTCGATTCTGAAATTTCCAATGACACACAACACAGTTGGACACCCTGGATCTTTGTATTTTGGAGGGGTTTTGTGTTGAAGCAACGCACTGGCATGTTCTATCAAGAATGCTCTTTTTTGAACATTCTGGCTTCTCTTGATTGTGCACAAGTCTTTCATAAACATGGCATAAGATGGAACCTGTTTGATTGCATCTAGAAGTGGGATGTTGATTTTTACTTGCTTGAAGGGCTCGTAAATTTGTGGTTGATTATTCAACTTCTGTGTAGTTTTGAGTCTATGAGGAAAAGGAGTAGGAATACAACACAAGGGTTCTTCTTCCTATGATGGTTTTGGTTCTTGTTCAATCAGGGGCTCGAGTTCCTTTTCTCTCACAAGTTCAGGTTCATTTGATTCAGGCTTGATTGATGAGTTGACTGGGATGGATTTTGGCTTTGGAATTAGCTTGTCTCGGATGGTCTTGTGATTCACCTTGCCACTTCTTAGTGTAGTGACAACTTGGGCTTAACTTTGTGAATTTTCCATGGATGAAGGATTTCCCACCTGAAATTGGCCTTGTGGTTGTTTTGGCTGGGCAGGAAACTTGCCCTTTTCATGTGTGGTCATGGATTAGGTTAATTTTTGAATGTGAATTTTAAGATCCTTGAAAGATTGAGTGGTATGGGTTTTGAAGTTAGTGAAATCCTGAGTGGAACTATGGTTGTAGTTCATTTGACTTTGCATGAATTGGTTCAGTGTGTCCTCAAGGTTCCTCTTTTGTGGTGGTTGGTATGGTTGGTATGCGGGAGGTCCTTGAGGTGGTGGGTGTGAACCTTGTTGGTTCATTGGAGTTGGCTGTGTGTTCCTCCAACTGAAGTTTGGGTGGTTCCGCCACCCTAGGTTGTATGTTTCAGAGTATAGGTTAGAGTGAGGCTTGTTGAAATTAGAGACAACATTTATTTGTTCCAACAAAACCTCTTTGAAAGCGAGAATTGTGGGTCACTCCCCAGTAGGGTGTCCTGTTAGCTCACTGATCCCACACACTTGTTCTGTGGGAGAGCTAACATCAACTTGATGAACTTTTTTCATCTCTAAAGCTTCAAACTTTCGAGATAGGGTAAAGATTTTTGCTCTAAGGTCATCATCATCTTTCAAGACATACTTACCCCNATTTGTTCCAACAAAACCTCTTTGAAAGCGAGAATTGTGGGTCACTCCCCAGTACGGTGTCCTGTTAGCTCACTGATCCCACACACTTGTTCTGTGGGAGAGCTAACATCAACTTGATGAACTTTTTTCATCTCTAAAGCTTCAAACTTTCGAGATAGGGTAAAGATTTTTGCTCTAAGGTCATCATCATCTTTCAAGACATACTTACCCCCTTGGAAAGTAGATGGTTTGGCTTCAATAGTTGTGGGAGAGGCGGTGTCCCACATCTGAGAACTGTCAGATATGGTATCAAAGAAATCGAATGCCTCTTCTGGACTTTTTTCCATAAACACTCCTTGAGCCATCATTTCGACAAACTAACGTAGTCTACTAGGCAGGGAGTCATAGAAAAATCCTACCAAGGTCCAATTCTCAAAAGCATGGTGTGGGCAAGACTGGAGTAGATCCTTGAATCTCTCCCAACTTTGGTAAAAGGTTTCTCCTTCTTTGACCAAAAAATTCATGATTTGCCTCTTCAATGCATTAGTGCGGTGTAGAGGAAAAAACTTTCTAAAAAATTTATTTTGTAATGCCCGACAATCAGGTATTGAAAGAGTTTATCCCTTAGAAAAAAAAAAAGGGAAAAGGTTCATCTTGGCTAGTTCAGAATTGTCTTGAAAAGTTCCACATACTTCCTCAAAATCTTTTATATGCATATATGGGTTTTCTGTTTCGAGTCCACGAAACTGAGGGAGTAGTTGAACTATCTCCGTCTTTACGGTAAAGGGGGGTGCATCTTCAGGAAAAATAAAATAAGAGGGGACACTATTCCTTGTGGGATTCAAGTAATCCCTCAGAGTTCGAATGTTAAGTACTTCCCCTTCCCATACAGGAATTTCCTCTTGTCTTTCACCATTTGTCATTTTACTTTCACAAGAGTCTGCTACTGATCTAGGTGAAAGTGGTTCAAATTGATCACAAATTCAGAGGATTCCGCTAGCAAATTTTGATAGTGAGGGATGTTTTCAGACATAAAAGTAATTAACACAACTTTATATACAGTAAAGTAAAGTTATACACAAAAATGAGGTCTTTTTACCTTTTTTCGTAAAACACCTTTTATGGCTCCCCGATAACGACGCCAAAAACTTGACTTGATCCAAATGTGTACACCCAAGTGCAAGCAGTCAAGCTGTAGTAATAATCCGGTGAAGTCCGGAGTCGAATGCACAGGTAGCTATGATTTCTGTTTTGAAGTAAGCAGTAATAGAGACCAAGTAACTTTTAGAAATTTCGTGTGTTTGGAGTGGTGGGGTTTTCTTCATTAGAATAGAAGATTCTTTTCTAGAGTTTTCTAGACAAAATATAAGATTCTCAAAATGGAACAACCACTCTTTAGCTCGAGGATCAGGACATGTAATAGAGTATCCATTTTGTTATGTTTGTGCTTTATAACTCAATTAACTCTCATGTCAACAGCAAGTTAATCTGAAGATAAAGATGAACTGTTAGAATTAAGCACATGATTCCGATGCCTTTCTAGAAGTTTACAAGAATTGTTTGTGCCAAGACTTAACCCGTCTACAAACAAGCAAGTGTTTCTACAAGGCATCCAATCATGGCATTAATGATTCATTCTTTGAATAAAGTGCAATGTGATAGTGGGGATTGAAAGATTGTCATGAAGAGCTAGCCGAGGTACTTGCATTGAACCAACGGATCTTTCTATGCAAGAGTCATCCGTCTCATAGATTGAGCCCTTGGTTATACAAAGTACCTCAACTTTACTAGATGCATTCAATCGTCCGATGAACAGGTGGAGTATAAAGCATTAAAGCATGAAGAAGTTGCACAAACATAACTTTCGAATACTCTTNAGAGTCATTCGTCTCATAGATTGAGCCCTTGGTTATACAAAGTACCTCAACTTTACTAGATGCATTNAGATCTTTCTATGCAAGAGTCATCCGTCTCATAGATTGAGCCCTTGGTTATACAAAGTACCTCAACTTTACTAGATGCATTCAATCGTCCGATGAACAGGTGGAGTATAAAGCATTAAAGCATGAAGAAGTTGCACAAACATAACTTTCGAATACTCTTTACATATTCATCACTTCTTAATAAAGAGTGAATAAGGAACTACGCACTTTTCATGGCCTTGGCAAAGCTAGAAAAGTGAATGTTACTCATCCCTCTAAGTATAGATGCTACTAAGTAAAGCAACTAAACAAAGAGCTTTTCTTCAATGAAGAATAAGTGAATCACTTTCCACCCTTCACGACTTTGGTAAAACTCAAGAAAAGTGGAAGAGTTTCACTCTTCTAAGAAAGAAGGATGCGCAAGCAATGAAAATGAAATACATGAACAATAAAAGTAGAAGAAAGCTAGTTGCTTTTGGAGGGTTTCCACCACAACCAAAAGATGAACTACTTCTCTTGATACTTTGTAAGTAAAAGCAAGCACAACTACAAAGGGAGTCTAAACCTCCATCATGGTTGTCACAACATGAATGTAAAGACTTAGCATAAGTAAATGAAAGACTTTAACTACAAGGGGAGTCTAAGCCTCCAACATGGTTGATATAAATAAAAAATAAAAGCATAAACATGAAATATTCAAGAACTAGATTACTAAAACACTCTTACTTTACAAGATAAAGATTGCTCCCTCCTTTTTCTACAAGAGGAAGAATGCCCTTTTAAGCTCCCAACAAGGGAGTATTCATAGGCAAGGAAGGGGAGGGGGGTAGGAGATAGGTGAGGATGAGTGAATAGTATTTTTCGCCCATGAGAGTCAACTATTCTGCAGGTAGTCTGCAGGGGGACGTTTGAACATTATCTGGCGTTCGAACGTCAAGTCTGCCTTTGCTTTGAAGGCGTTTGAACATCATCTTTCTTCCACTCAAGTGGCATGTGGTCACTGGCTTGGTCTCTGACTTAGTCACTTCCACACGCCTTGACACCATTGACTGTACACTCAGCAACTCCTTACTCAAGACAACATTCGAACGTGGAATGACATTCAAACGTTGTGCTCAAGTGCTTCTGGTTCTTCTCTTTTTGTTGACTGCAACACGTTATGTCTCAGCAGCTGGTCTTGGCAGGGTTTCAGATGACGTTCGAACGTCCTTGCTTTGTTCCACCCTTCTGCATTTTTGCTCCCTTTTGTGCTGGTGTTACATTCAAGTGTGATTTTTGTTGTTCTTGGGCCTTTGTTCACTTTAGGACTTGAAATGTCATTACTTAAACTCCATCAAAGCACAATTAGTCCAAAAAGGCATAGTAAAATTTGTTAATTTTTTGCATGAATCATTCTACGCACTTTTCCTTCTTATGTGCATACGATGATCATGAGAAAAGCAAGATTGTTGAGAAAGAATGAGATCCGAGAACAACAAGCGAAACCCCTATGCGGTAGAAGCACTTTTGCTAAACGTCGTCGTGCCAAAAGACTTGGTGCCTGTAAACAGTGTGGTAGTGTCATTCACGAGAAGAAATATAACCAATATTCTGAACCAATTTCTGGTCGCGCACTCGATCTATTAGACTGGATAGTAAATGGTCAGAGTAAGGATTATCCTAACACGTCATCCTATTCTGGTACTCTACTTAACCAGTTGTGAGAGTGGAAATTGGGAGAGTTATTGGTTGTTCAAAAGGCACGGAGATAGATGAAGACTAGGATTAGACTTCTTTTTAAAACTATGAAAAAATGTGCTTTTGTTGGGGATGAAAGCCAAGGGTCCGAATTTTTTGTAAAAAAGTGTAAAAATCCTTTGTATTTTGTATAAACTCTTTTGACTGAAATGAAAACATTGGCCGAGTAAGGAACGTCCCGAAATACCAACCTACAGCGTGGGTAGGGATTTGTCCTGAGACGCCATAAAATTTGGTTCAAATTTTTTATATAAACTTTTATGATTGTGTGTAGAGTAGTGTAAAATTTTTTTAAATTTTGGTTCAACGTTCGAACGCCAATTGACGTTCAAATGTCGCTTGCTTACAGTACTCAGTCTCTGATGGAAACAAAAGTACTAGGAGCTTAGCACGTTCGAATGACAGGAGCTTTCAGTACTTTGGTTTCTGACAGAACTCAAAAGTACTGGGAGCTCACCACGTTCGAACGACATTTAACGTTCGAACATTTTTGTTAAAATCTTCTACAAACGTTCAAACATTCCTCCTCAGACTATAAAAGCCTGGACTGTCTTCCCCAGTTCAAAACCTCCAAAATCCTCTAAAACCTGGAACCCCTTTTCACTCCCCAACCCTCAAAACTCCACCATTCCTCAATTCTACCAGAAAATCGATTATCCCAAACTCATTTCCACACCCAAAATCATCATCTTCACAAGAAAACTCAAGATTTTCACAACCTCTCAAGCTCAAAACCGAGAAAAACACAATGCCTAGGGTTAAGCTTCCTGCAAAGCGCAATCCACCAATAAGCCAGGAACCTAACTTTGTAGAAGAAGTGATTGAGGAAAAAGAGGGGAGGCAAAGGAGGAAAAGGTATGATCTAACAAGGTTTCCCAGCGCACTCAAAACTGAAAGGTACAAGAATTTCTTTCAAAACCATGCTATAGTCTGTGAAAGGGATGTAGTTGTTACTGACTTTGCGGAATTAGGAATTTTGGAGGAAATGGATAAGAGGGAATGGGTGTGGTTTTTGAGAAATGTTGGGGATGAGGTTGTTGACTTGGTGAGGAAGTTCAACTCCAATGTTGAGATCATCAACGGTGCCATTCGGACATACGTGAGGGGCAAGGAAAGAGGTGCCTCGGGTGCAAAACCCAACTTATCCACCAAAAAAGAATGTTACGTTGGATAGGGTTGGGAAGGAATTGACAGGGATGGCTGGTTTTTCATGGGGAGGAAGGAGATTTTTGAAACAAGGGGAGCTCACCGACAAGTACAAAATGTTAAATTTGATTGCGATGTCTAACCTAGCCCCTATAGGAAGGAAAAATGAGATTTTGTCTGAGATGGCTCACTTGTTCTATGCACTAGGAAAAGGGCATAGCATCGACCTCCCTTCATTGATTCTGAGTGAAATGAAGAAGGGGTGTGATGCGAAGAGGAATGCACTCCCTTTTGGCACTTTGGTGACTGAGATCTGCACTGATAATGGGGTCAAGATGAGGCCTGAAATGGAAGTTCAAAAGCCAATGGGGCCATTAAACAAAGGCTATTTCAAGAGAAGTCAAGGGCATAAGGGCACCCCAACGGCAAGACAAAAGGTGCCACCAACCCAGGGAGTTGATGAGGTACAAAATGAGCTTGATGTAGAGGAGGAGAGGGAGTTAGAAAGAGAGCATATGCTAACAACAGGAGGAGATTCTTGGCTATTTGAGGGGTAGGCTTGGTGGTGCCAGGGGTGATGGGAGAGATGGAGGAAGTTGATTTTTGTTCTTGTTTGGGGTTGTTATTTGTTTCTTCTTTGATAAAAGTTTCTTCTTAGTAATCCTTGTAGATGTTTGTTGCTTATGATTCTTCTTTGAGGTTTTTGGGGATATTTTGTAGATAATGGTGGATATTTGTTTTGGTGGATGTTTATCTTTGTTGTTTCTTATGGATAAATGAAGTTTATGTTTTTGTGGATGATTAAATCATTGGTACCATTGTAAACACATCATCTTTTATGGAATGAATGATTTAGTTTATTTCTCTCTTTTGTTTAAAATGCATGTATAGGATTAGCATTCTAATTCTTGTTAATAATGAAACAGATGTGGATGTTAAGATTGCTTGTGAAAATGACTAAGCATATGATCGGTTTGACACCTCAACTTAACAACCAAGACATAAAACCTCATCTTTTTTTTTGGAACCTTGATACTATCTCTATGATTTAATTGTCAAATGTACATCAGTATTTGCTATTCTTGAGGTATACGGTGATCAGACTCGAAAATGGAATCGCTATATAACCAACATTTCTCATAACACTCGACATAATCAGTGGAGATGACAAAGAAAACCATGGTAAGTCTTGAGCTTTACGTTGCTTTTCAAGAGGATATCAACAATTATTCAAAGTAAGCTCTTTCACTTCTCATTAAACATGTTTTGATTGATGCAACTAAAGTGATCTATTTTCATGACCCCTAGGGAAATTTTGCATACATATACATATGCACATACTTTAGAAAGGATCTTAGGCCATCTTTGGATTGACTTTGAGCCTTAGCTAATTCTTTTACAAAAGTATATCCCCAGTCAGTCATGCTTGAGCCTTAAATGAATGAATTTTTTTTCGGAAAAAAAAAACTCGTGTGAAGACCAAACCACAAAAGCATATATTTACCATACCTTGCTATCTAATTTCTTGCACCCTCTTGCAAATCAATATGATACAGAAAGGCAAGAAAAATAGAAAAAAAAATGGTGGCTACTGTTCAATAAAAGGAAAATCGGTGGAACCAGCCAAAAGAGAAAAGATACTGTGAGACGGGGAATTGCCAAGAAAGTGAAAAATGGAAAAAATGAAAGAAAGAAATCTCATTCCCAAGAAAAATGTCGGGAAACTAGAAAAAGGTGTGCAACACTATGTAAAAAGATAGCCTTTGATCACCATTGACGTTATTTCATTAGCCACTGATCTCTGGCCCCATTACAAACTACAAAATGTCCTGGGTGATCTCAAGTGTGATGGATATGTGTATTGTCTACTACAAGTGGGGTGTGTTGACTAGAATTTTTTTATTAACATNGGGTGTGCAACACTATGTAAAAAGATAGGCTTTGATCAGCATTGACGTTATTTCATTAGCCACTGATCTCTGGCCCCATTACAAACTACAAAATGTCCTGGGTGATCTCAAGTGTGATGCATATGTGTATTGTCTACTACAAGTGGGGTGTGTTGACTAGAATTTTTTTATTAACATCAATATTCTTCCATGAGATTATGTCAAAGTAAAGTTTGTTTTCCTCAAAACTTCACTCTTATACTAATTATGCATGAGATTTTTTGACTGGCCATCTTCTGATCACATGCCCCTTTTGAGAGATAAGTCACTATAATCAGAGTGATTTGTTTTGCTGAGAGCATTCTGAGAAAGGTTTGTGAAATCAAAGCTATCCATCGAAGGTGGAAAAAGGGTAATGATTATTATATACCAATTCTTGTTTCTATAATGATCATCCTACTACTCAGGGAATTCCAAATGCTAATGTAACAAATGCTCATTTTTGCATAGAGTAAGTACCATTGGAAAAGAAATGTAGGGGATAAGTCACGATTGAGGGTTGAGTGTCCCAACGACCATGATGCTAATTCATTTTTTTTTAGTCAGCAATCTTACATACACATTTGTTCGACTAAAGTTTGTGGGTTGCTTCACTGAAAACCCTCACGAGACAACCCTCGTCCACTAGGGTAAACCTAGTGGTTCAATGGCTTGTTGCATAAGCTAAATGCAACCGGATAACCTACGAAAAAGGCATTAGAAATGGATTTGCATTTTATTTATGTTATATTACTAGAGGCTAGCAATATTTAGGCTGGGGGTGTGATTAGTACTTAAATGTAGCATATTATTATGCCGTTTTAAGACTAATTGTACTTTGATGGAGTTCAAGTAAGGATATTTCAGGTTCTAAATTGAACAAAGGCTCGAGGGCAACAAAAGTCACGCTTGAATGTCGCACCAGCACATTAGGGAATGAAATTGGAGAGGTTGGAAACAAAGCAAGAACGTTCGAATGCCAAATCAAGTTTGAACGTCTATTTGAACTATGACAAAACCAGTCTGCTAAGACAGTGTGTTGCAGTCAAGCACCAGGACCCTGAGGTACTTGTGTACCACGTTCGAATGCCAAATCAAATTCGAACGTCCACTTGAGTTGATTGAAGGCCAGACTAATGAGACATGGCATGTTGCAACAAAAAAAGGAGGACTCTAAAGCACTTGAGTACCACGTTCGAATACCATTCAACGTTCAAACGTCCCTTGGAATCAATTGGAGAACATACTTCTGCATAAAGTGTGAAAATGAACTTTGACAGAAGACCACTTGAGTGGAAAATNCAACGTTCAAACGTCCCTTGGAATCAATGGAAGAACAGACTTCTACATAGAGTGTGAAATGAACTTTGATAGAAGATCACTTAAGTGGAAAAGGTCAGGCCCCCTCTAGCATTCGAACATTTATAAAGCAAGACTAGAAGAAACATTCGAAAGTCAGACAACGTTCGAACGTCCTTAAAGCAAAACAAAAGANTGTCAAGCCCCATCTAGCATTTGAATGCTTATAAAGCAAGACCAGAAGAAATGTTCAAACGTCAGACAACGTTCGAACTTCTCTAAAGCAAAACAGAAGAAAACGTTCGAATGTTGATTCACGTTTGAACGTCCTCCACAGACTGCCTGCAGAGTAGTTGGTTTCCATGGGCGACAAATACTATTCATTCATCCTCTCTTATCTCCTACCCCCCTCCCCATCCTTGCTTATAAATACTCTCATGTTGGGAGCTTAAAGGGCATCCTTTTTTCTTGTAAAAATTGAGAGTTTTTCTTCTTAATAATTTTTCTCTTGTAAATTAGAAAGCTAGTTTATATACATTGCTTGTTTCATTTTAGTATCAACCATGATAGAGGCTTAGACTCCCCTTGTAGTTGAAGTCTTTTATTTATTTATGTTAAGTCTTCACATTTATGTTGTGACAACCATGATGGAGGCTTAGACTCCCCTTGTAGTTGTACTTGCTTTTATTTACAAGTATCAAGAGAGATAGCTCATCTTTTGATTGTGGTGGAAACCCTCCAAAAGTAACTAGCTTTCTTCTACTTTTATTGTTCATGTCTTTCACTTCCATTGCTTAAGCATCCTTCTTTCTTAGAAGAGTGAAACTCTTCCACTTTTCTAGAGCTTTACCAAAGCCGTGAATGGTGGAAAGTGATTCACTTATTCTTCATTGAAGAAAAGCTCTTTGTTTAAGTTTGCTTCACTTAGTAGCTCTTCTACTTTGAGGGATGAGTACCACTCACTTTTCTAGTTTTGCCAAAGCCATGAAGAGTGAGTAGTTCCTCATTCACTCTTTAGTAAGAGGTGATGAATATGTAAAGATTATCCGNGCCATGAAGAGTGAGTAGTTCCTCATTCACTCTTTAGTAAGAGGTGATGAACATGTAAAGATTATTCGGAAGTTATGTTTGTGCAACTCCTTTATACTTTAATGCTTTATATTCCACTTGCTCATTGGATGATTGAATGCATCTAGCAAAGTTGATATACTTTGTATAACCAAGGGTTCCCTCTGTGATACGGATGACTCCAGCATAGAAAGACCCGTTGGTTTAAGGCAAGCACCCCGGCTGGCTATTCATGACAACCTTTCAATCTCTACTATTATTGCGATTTATTCAAAGGATGGACCATTAATGTCATGGTTGGATGCCTTGTAGAAACACTTGCTTGTTTGTAGATGGGTTAAGTCTCGGCACAGACAATTCTTGTAAACTTCTAGAAAGGCATCGAAATCATGTGTTTAATTCTCATAGTCCATCTTTATCTTCCGATTAACTTGCTGTTAACACAGGAGTTAATTGAGTTATAAAGCACAAACATAATAAACCGGATAGTCAATTACATATCCTAATCCTCGAACTAAAGGGTGGCTGTTACATTTCGAGAATCTTATATTTTGTTTAGAAAACTCTTGAAAAGAATCTTCTATTTTATTCAAGAAACCCCACCACTCCAAACTCTCGAAATTTCTAGTTACTTGGTCTCTATTATTGTTTACTTCAAAACACCAATCATAGTTCATTGTGGATTCGACTTCGGACTTAATCGGATTATTACTACAACTTGACCACCTGCACTTGGGTGTACACATTTTGGATCAAGTCATTGGTACGATACGGTTCAATTTATACATCAAACGTATCGGTCAACTTTTCAATAGCATGAGAGTTAATTTAGTTTAAGTATTTACTTAAAGTGTAGAATGGATGTTGAATCCCTGAATTAAAGTGTAGCCTTTTTCAATGGTTGTAATAAAAAATTTAGTTTAAGTATTTACTTATCAGTTTTAAGTTCACACCACAAATTGTTATAATGCACACTACGCGCATGAAACAATTTTACCTTTTCTATTTTGAATTCCAACAAATAATTTATTGTGGATTCGACCTTGGACTTCACCGAATAATACTATAGATTGATCACTTATACATGGGTGTACAATTAAGAACAAGTCTTTAAGATTCAAAAATATTCATTGTAACGCCCCAAAACACACCCTAGACGGCATTACATTCTAAAACCATTCATATCATGAGAGCACTAATATAATCCCTTAAGAAACAAGACTTCATTTGTCATCCACGAATATTTACAACATTATCCAAAGAATAAGCCCAAGTCATGGCTATTACATCTCAAAAATTAATTAAAGAAGGGCAGCGGAATAAACAAAAGAAGCTAGACTACACAATGTTCCAAAAGAATGTCCTAGTCTAGTACAAAAGGAAAGGAGGTCGCTCTATGCGTCCACCTCAGGATCCACACTCCCGTCCAGTGGAGTCTCCCAAGTAGCGGGCTCCTCGACCCTTACGTCCTCCTCCTCAAGCGAATAATCTGAAAAATGTTAGCGATAGGAGATGAGCACGAAGCTCTGTAGAAAAATTCTCCCAAACTCATACTAGGTTTAGAAAAGTATTTAAAATGGTCGGTCTCAATTTTAATATAACATAGATACATAATTTAAAATAAAGCAGTGACATTTAAAAAGGATCTTAAGTTTATTTAAAAACATTACTTAAATGAATAAACGAGCATCACATACAAATAATAATCATTAATTGTCATAATCAATTTTCAACAATTCTTTTGGTATGTGGCATACTTTGTGGTAACCTCCCCCCCCCCCCCCTTTAAGTCACCTTTGATTCTCAAGCATCCTTACCGGGAACCTCTTGAAAATGGATGAGCATCCTTACATGGAACCTCTCACCAATCACTACATTATTTCCCAAGCATCCTTACCGGGAACCTCTTGGGAAGGGGTGAGCATCCTTACAAGGAACCTCTCACTCATGTGCATCACAAACAACCTAACCAAGCATACAATTCCAACATTTATCTCAATTTACAAGCATCTATCCAAAATCCCCAAAATATATCATGTAACAATTCCACAACCAACTAAGAAAATACATGAGATCACAATAACATCATTTTTCTACCCAACACAAAGCACTAAGGTTTCGAAATCCATAATAAAGAAAGCATTTAGGAAGGAAATACATCACTCTCCAAAAATTAGGGTTTTAAAACTAGAAAGGAGATTTCATGGGTATTAAACCCTACTTTGTTCAAAACAAGTAATCCTTGCAAAAAGCCTAAGAGAGGATGATTCCATAGCATATATATATCATTGATAGCCAAAACATACATATATAAATACCCTATCTTCAATGTAAGTGAATGAGAGAAAACCCTTATTTTGAATCCTTAGCTTTGGTGTGAAGAACAAGAATATTTGATCTTGAATCACCCTTGAATCTCTTATTTTTTCCTTCCTTTCTTCCTCTCTAATG
>CAUOFW020001114.1:121111-182574 GCA_963454935.2 Ilex paraguariensis
AAGAACAAGAATATTTGATCTTGAATCACCCTTGAATCTCTTGTTTTTTCCTTCCTTTCTTCTTCTCTAATGCGCTCTAGGGTTTCAAGAGGTGTGGGGGTGTGAGGGGAGTGAAGGAAATGAGAGCAAATGAGATGAAAATGAGTTTAAAACATAGCAGCCCCGAAAAACACTGTTCACAGTCTGTTTTGGGTTTCTCCAAATTTACGGTTTTGCAATTAAGAATCTCTAATTTGATCCATATGACTACCCTAAGGTTTATCGACATTTTTAGATTCATTTTTAATGTTATTTTAACCTAAAAATATTTATTTTTATGATTTATCTCAAAACTCAAGTCAACGTACACCCGAAACACTAAAATTTCTATTTTATCCATTCGAATCGGCTATTAATGAAGTTTTGTGATGTTTGCAAATAAAAGGTGATAAAGGGTGCTTCTTAAAGCCTTTTATACTTATTTGAAGCCTAGAAGTACTCATTATTATTATATTTTGATTTAGGATGCAAATGGAGACATTAAATACAAAACGAAGCTAATTGGACTATTTCGACAGCGTTTCATTATCTGAGCATAACTCTCTCATCCGAGCTCCGATTGAGATGATTCAANATTAAAGCCTTTAATACTTATTTGAAGCCTAGAAGTACTCATTATTATTATATTTTGATTTAGGATGCAAATGGAGACATTAAATACAAAACGAAGCTAATTGGACTATTTCGACAGCGTTTCATTATCTGAGCATAACTCTCTCATCCGAGCTCCGATTGAGATGATTCAAGATGATATGGAATGATAAGAAAGAGCTCTAAAACTTTTATGTTTTGAATTTTGAGAAATATTGACTGCATCAAGGTCTAAATCAAGCTTGAAGTTGCAGCTAGTGCACTGTTCACGTGCACTGTTCAAGCTAATTGGGCTGTCAAAACAGCCCATCGTTATCTGGGCATAACTCTCTCATCCAAACTCCGATTGAGATGATTTAAGTTGCTATGGAATGATAAGAAAGAGCTCTAAAACTTTCATGTGTTGAGTTTTGAGAGCTATTGACTGCATCAAGGTCGAAATCGCGTTTGAAGTTGCAGTCAGTACACTGTTTACATGCACTGTTCACAGTCTGTCTTCGTCCCTTTTTCATTTCCAATTCATTCCTAAGCCAACCAAATTCATCCCAAACCTTTCCAACACATATTTCTACACCAAACCTATTTAATACAAGTTCTAAGACCTAAAATTTCATATTTTCACTTATTAAAACTAAATTTCAACTATTATTTTCACTAACATTTTAAATCTCTACTTTTCCAATCTACCAAATTCAAACACACATCACTACATATATCCACATTTTTTTTCTACAATTATTTACTATATATCTATATACATATACATATATAAAAGAAAATACGGGGTGTTACAGTCATACTGTCTTATATAGATATTTATTTATTTATGTTGATGCCCTAAATTTAAATGGTTTTGAATTTGAATGTTTATTTTTTGGCAAATAATTAAAATTTCTTTTTAAAAAAAAACAATAAGATCAAAGAAGTTTTTTATAAGACCAATTGAGTCTATTTATACAAAGATTGTTGAGTAAAGTTTTTTTTGGTTGGACCTATCTGTCTATAACTTCTTTTTATGGACTTGGGGTGGTCCTTTTTTTTTTTTTTTTTTAAAATCGATACAACTTTTAAACATTTGAGATATTCCAACATTCAATTTTAGCAATGTATACATAATTTCCACCTCTCCCACCACACGAGATTTCGAGACTCTTATCCATTGTCAAGTGTGGGAAAATTCTCTTCTATAACATTCAATAATATCTTCTTAAATCTTTTTTTTTTCTTTTTCCATCACTGTTTGAACCACGAAAACTTTTAATGGGCGCATATCCCCTTATGCAACCACAGGGACAATGCAGCCTAAATTTCACACGAAAACTTTTAAATCTTCTTGATTTCTGGGCTTGAATTCATAATTTTCATTTTTTCAATAAGATTTTTAATAGTGAAGAATTGTTTTGATTACATTGCACGTGAATCGTTTTAGATAACAAATAAAGTCATATTTCACAATTTCACTCTAAGGACACCTTCAAACATCCAANTGTATCTTTTATTATCACTAATTGTTACACACGCGCATTGCACGTGAATCGTTTTAGATAACAAATAAAGTCATATTTCACAATTTCACTCTAAGGACACCTTCAAACATCCAACTTCCAAATAGTCAGAAATTTAAAACAAAAATATTTAATAATTTTTCCATTGCCTGCATCTCTCACCGGAAAAACTAATTCCAAACACTACTCATTAATCAAAGAGCAATGTTTTGTGTACCAAAACTTGTACCAATTCACTTACAGCAGTTGGATCAATGTGTCTCATCACTGATTCAACAACTACAATTGATTTGACACAAGTTTTAGTGTGCAAATTTAGTGCACATAGAATTATTCTTAATCAAATGTAGTTGAATGAGTCGGAGTCTCGTATAAGTACCAAATAAATGCCATCCAATTGAGCCTTGAAGACACACAGACCGAACTATATGGTCCTTGCCCTATGTGGTGGGTATGGAGCATTACCAATAACTATAGAATGTCCGCTTCCCCCACTGCCCCCACTTACAAATCTATTTTGGCATGAAGGAGGAAGGTCATCATCTATTTCTGCAGTCTGGCCGAAAAAGTGTTTTAAATCTGCAGAGACGGTAAAAATATCCCTGTTGTGTAGATGAAACTATGTATGAAATAACCACAAGGGTAAGACTTACTCAAGCAGCAATAGCAATGATGTTGCCTGCACTACACACTAAGTGATAGAGAAAGAGAACGAGCGCCGAACAAATAAAACCTCTTGAAAACCACCCAATGCACCAAGCATACCCATTTTCAAAACAATTTTGAACCCATAGCAGAAAGAAAAGAAGAAATATAACAAATAGCCTACTGAGAAAGTGGTGGAGGGCTTCCGTTTCAGATTGCCATGGTACCATGATGTACACATTTTTCCATGGAATGTTGAATGGAAAATGGGTTTGCGCAGAATTAGGAGAGACCCTCATCTTTCTATACCAAAAATAAAATAACAGTTACGCTGCGTTTGATAAACAATAATATCTTTAAACAGGAATAGAATGGACATGAAATGAAATAAACTTGAAAACGAAATGAAATGTGTATTAATATTCTAATGTTTGGCAATTAATTGGGATAATATCTTGAAATGGAATGCATATTCCATGGTTTGGATAAAATATAATTTATATTGGAATGAAATGAAATTTAACCAAAATAACTTTTTTATCTTAGAATTTATAATTTTATTCATACTCCATTACAATGAGTACTTCTATTAATTTTAAAATTTGACAAATCAGATTAAATGTGTTGTAAATAAAGTCATAAAGAGTCGCATAATAAAAAATTTCACCAAAAATACAACAAAAATTAATCACAAACAACAAATGAAAAAAATAGAAATGCGATACTTTTATCAATGTCATACATAATCCTTCTTGGATGGTGATAATAATGGGCTTAAGCTTTGGGCCGCCCGTTTGGAATTTAATACACCCAATGGACCTCTTCAAAGGAGGACCTTAATGGCCTACCCACAAAGCACCCCACCCCCCCCCACCCCCCCTTACCATGGGATTGGGCCACAGCCCAAGGACTAAGATGCATTGACACATATACGGGACAAGAATACGACAAGACATGGACACATCGACACAAAATTCTTCAAAAATTAAGACACGGACACGTTATTGATACGTTAAATAATATATATATATATATATATATATATATATATATTATCATAATAATCTTTTAATTTATCATTTCCTTAATTCTAAAAATTCAGATCACGATATCACTAAATAAAAAGTACAATATAAGATACACATTCAACATTAACATCCATGATTCAATAATTAATGACTTCTACAACTTTTACTTTAAAAAATATTCTATTTCATAATACTAATTTTCATCAAATTTCAAGAACTCCAATTTTGTTATTACATTTTTTCTCACATTATTTTCATATTAAAAGACTATTCCATTTGTATATAAATTCGTATTTGTATCCAAAATTATGTTAAATTCATGTCATACGTTCAATGTAATGAATATAACTTTTTTTATATTATGATTGTGACTCATATCTCTTTAAAATTATAAAAATAACTCTTAATTATAAAACTATCTGAAAAATTCTCAAAAAATTGAAAATAAATATTAAAACATGTCTCCCAACGTGTCGGCCACGTGTCCCGAACGTGTCGGCCACGTGTCCCCAACGTATTCAAAACGTGTCTTAAAACAAATTTAACAATAAAAAAATCAAACACTCATTTTTACACGTCTGAGCGTGTCTAAAGCGTGTTTGTGTGTCAGACGTGTTCGACACCGACACTCTGCTCAGAATANAAAAAATTCTCAAAAAATTGAAAATAAATATTAAAACATGTCTCCCAACGTGTCCTGAACGTGTCGGCCACGTGTCCCGAACGTGTCGGCCACGTGTCCCCAACGTATTCAAAACGTGTCTTAAAACAAATTTAACAATAAAAAAATCAAACACTCATTTTTACACGTCTGAGCGTGTCTAAAGCGTGTTTGTGTGTCAGACGTGTTCGACACCGACACTCTGCTCAGAATAAAGTGTCCGTGCTTTCTAGCCCAAGGACATAAAGATCCCAAGATCTACTAGCTCAGGATACATCAGCCCGGTCGTATCAAGCACGGAGATATGTGTCTACTCAAGAGTAAGGAGCTCGATACAAGATAGACCCAAAGTAGCTCTGGTTGCGCCATGTGTCCAGGAGGACGGGGAGACAATCTCTAAAATCTCTAACGAACAAATATTCCATAATAAACAGAATATTTGAATACATTTTGTTTCTGAGAATCGTGGGTACAAAATGCGTCAAGGTGGCAGACCCCCGCTACAGGACAAATGAAGAGGGGACTATTGGATCAGCCAAGAAAAGGAAGAATCGCAGAAACCCTACATGGTCGTATGTATAAATAGAAGACGAAGCCACTGTAAAAGAAAAAAATTCGTATCATTACTTGAGATATACTGTGTAAAAAGGCCCTCAGCCAAGAAACCCCATGTAACCAGTTTCTTTTTATCAAGTAATACAACCTCAAGTAGTAGAAGCCTCCATTACAGTGTATTTGGCCTTGGTCTTTCGGCTGAAGTAAACCACTTATCTGTTTTTCTTTGATCCAACATCAACACTTACTTTCTCGTTAACCCAAACATTCATAAAGTTCCTACTGGACCTCACAGAGTAATTGTTCTACAACTGGGTGTAGCAATATCGAGCACCATCAGATGGTATTCATTCAAACACAATGGCTATGATCAACTTGCAATCAATTTAGCATCTTCATTAGTCATCCACTTTTTCTTATTCTTACCCGGGCCTCGTGACTCCATTTGGCTAGAGGATGTCATTTTTACAAACTATTTGTATTGAAAAAAATGTCAATACACCATCAAATTAACACCCAGCCAGATTCTGCTACTGAAAAAAAGAGCTGTGCATAATTCTGAAGCAAAAAAAAAAAACAACCTCAAGTGATACATTCATAGCTGTCACAAGAATTATAAAGCAAACACAATGCAAGGAACTACACTAGGTGGTCGCTTGGAGTTTAAGATCAGAAAACCATACAGGCACCAAAAAAGGAACTTATTGAAAGACAAAAATTCTGTTGATTTAGTGTACAACACTTTACAATATAAAAATAAATGTGTTAAAGCTACACCATTAAATGTTTAAAATGTTCAAAAGGGAGGCAACTAGAACTCAAGCCATCACTTTAAACAACACATCCCCCTTTTTTTTCTTCAGTCACTTGAAAACCTGAAGGGTAAGAAAGTTCCACAACAAACCAAAGAGATTGGCTATGTTTCCAATGCCCAAGGCTCCTCACTTGCCAAAGCCTATATACATTGAATAGCATCACCTGCAGAGCATGCTCAACAAAGGGCAGACATTCAACTTTGCCTTTCCAAAAAATACCCCGATACCTAACTTTCCAAAACGTCCAAAGAGAAATCAGCAAAGTTGGAAGTATCTTCCTATTAGTACAACTTTCAAGAGCACATAACGTCAAAAGCGTACCTATGGCAAACCTAACCAAAAGACTGTCACCCATAATTATCCTTAAAAAGAACAACTCAACCTTTTTGGTGATACAAGTGACGATAACCATTCCAACTACATCAGGAATCCTACTGCATCACATATGCATAGATAGATATTCTTCTCCTAAGTCCAAATCATAATGAGAACCCCCAAGATCAAACTTTTCTGCATACCCTATTTTGTGCCCCTACCTACTGCATCACATATTGTTTACTATTTATATTGTCAATAGTATTAAAATTCTCCTAATTCAATGAAAATAATAAATTCAATTAACAAATTAAGTCAGTAGGTCTAAAAACTAATACTACTTAATCGTCACATTTTCATTATCTGCTGCCAAGATTAACTTAGAAAGTATCTCCAACGGGACTATAATCATATCCCATGTTCATGAACATGTGAGAATTAGAGAGTTAAAAAATCCTACGCCACAGATGCTAAGCAGAGCAGACAGGTCTCCTGACTCTCCTCGCTGATGAATACATTACAAGGGAACAACTTACATTGAAGAACTTAAAGCAAAAAGAATTATTGTCTCAAATAAGATTAGCGTTGAGGGAAAACAACCCACAAGATTCTCATCAGAGAACCAAGCAACTTAAGTAAGAAGTTAACCTCGAATTAGAACCAAGCAAATAATTCAGAACCAAACTGTAAGAACCAAGCAACTTAAGTATCAACTTAAGCTCAAAATTTCAGATCTGAAATTCGAAGTTGAATCTGGGGTTTTTTTTGAAATTCAGATATGAGAATATTGATTAAATTTAGCAAAAATGACCTGAAACTAGGTCAGATCTGAGCTATTATGCCGATCCTGATCACCAATACCAACCCTTGCTTCATATGGAGACAAGGCAGATGAAGAAGGTGAGGCGAAGAGAGCCGTGGAATGCCATTGGCGTTGATGAGAGAAGAGGAGAATCGGTAGAGACCAGCTTTGATATGAAGCTTGAAGAGAAAAACGATCGAGCCAATTGTAAATTGCACCGCAAAGATGGTTCCAATTTTAATTTGCAACTCAAAAATAGAATTTTGTATTACCAACTGTCTAAAATTAAAAAGATAAATTAAATTAATGTTAGATGGATTTAAAGATAGATTTAAAAATTAAATTTGATAATTTTAATTATTGAATAGGTAACGGGTCCCAATAAATAATACGAATTCTAATAAATCGATGGTTATAATAATTAAGATTTAATAATCCTAACTATTGAATATGTAATAGGTCTCAATAAATAATAGAACCATAGTGAAATCAATAATTATAATTATCAAGTTTTGTTTTTAAGTCTGATTTTTAAATCCATATAGCATTGTTCGATAAATTATATTTAGATCCCTTTATATTCGTCACTTAATTATTTGAACTCGCTCATATTTAAAATATTACTCCTACACTTTTTAACATTTTGTGCATATGTAACACATAATTCATTGTCGTTGATATTTGTTAATATAACCATTAAAAAATATGATTTCATCCTAATAAAATATTATAATTTCATACTATCCTTTATTTTGTGTGTTTGTTATACTTTATAGTTCAAAATCAAACTTACCATTTGAATACTCAATATAATTTAGGTATTTATAATATTTTTTATATCCAATGCAATACATCACTTAAAAAGAATTATTTGAATGCCCAATTGAGAGAACATTTTTAGTCATAGTTGGATTCTCAAGAGATATAACTGTAATACTTCAAATGTGAGGGATCTAAGTGATTAAATAACAAGGATAAAAGAGTCTAGGTGTAATTTATTCATTTAGTTTTATACAGCAAAATTGTTAGTTTGATGTGCACATTGATACATATTTCTATCTTTGAGGGTATAAATTAAAATTTTTAATTTTTAAGGGTACAAATTAAAATTCAAAAGATCTTTGAAGGTGCAATTTGAGATTAACTCACAAATTTTTTTTTTGGCTATTACCACGGGGAATGGGAATCACAAATACCAGGGTCAGATTTTGTGATGGCTAATCTCATAATTTTTGGGATTAGCTATTCCTTAGCAATAGGAATTCCCACCTATCAAACATAGGAATGAATATNGGGTACAAATTAAAATTCAAAAGATCTTTGAAGGTGCAATTTGAGATTAACTCACAAATTTTTTTTTGGCTATTACCACGTGGAATGGGAATCACAAATACCAGGGTCAGATTTTGTGATGGCTAATCTCACAATTTTTGGGATTAGCTATTCCTTAGCAATAGGAATTCCCACCTATCAAACATAGGAATGAATATTACTAAGAGCATCTCCAATTATAACTCAAATTTAAATTAATTAAGTCATGTCTCCTAGTTAAAATGAACTTATGATAACATTTCAGAGAAACTCAACTAAGTTGACCGAGTTTCACGTGTCATCAATAAATGTAAACAATAAATCTTCAATTTTCATAATCTGCTCTCTTTTCCATTCTTAAACATATGGTTTTAATAATTAGTATCCATTGACATTTCAACAAACAATTCCCCATCAAAGAACATAATTCACTTGCATGAAATTACCACAATCCCTAAAATTCAAATTACCTTATTGTGCGCGGTGATTTTCACATAATAAATAAATGGACAGATCTTTTCCCTGGTGAACTCGAGATTTACCTTAAAAGTCCACGATCCCGTGGCAAACGGAGGCAAGAAACAGAGTAAGAAGCAGTGATAAATTAATTTTCCAGCAGTCTGCACAATTCCGACATGTTAAGATGAACTCTGCCACTCAAAAAATAAAGTTAGAAGGATGTCAGAGTATTTTTCGGCGAGACCCCTCCAACAATCAAGTTAGTACATGAGAGAAGGGTGCGAATTCACTGTTCTATTACNCAATAAATAAATGGACAGATCTTTTCCCTGGTGAACTCGAAATTTACCTTAAAAGTCCACGATCCCGTGGCAAACGGAGGCAAGAAACAGAGTAAGAAGCAATGATAAATTAATTTTCCAGCAGTCTGCACAATTCCGACATGTTAAGATGAACTCTGTCACTCAAAAAATAAAGTTAGAAGGATGTCAGAGTATTTTTCGGCGAGACCCCTCCAACAATCAAGTTAGTACATGAGAGAAGGGTGCGAATTCACTGTTCTATTACTTTAGATAAGATTTGCGTACCTTTACTTTGAGTTTTTTTAGAGTTATTCATACCTCCATGAAAGTGATCATTGTGGACAGGTAGGTCCCTTAGAGATGCAGTCCCTCGTTGGCCTCTTTGGGAAGTGGCCTGTGGAACACAGTCCTTGGGCAGAGTCTCTTCTTTACACAAAAAGAAGCTTTTGCATTTAATGCTCAAATCCCCTAGCATTTAATGCATCTCTCCCAGAGTCCACTGAGCAATAAACATGTCCCATCCATCTGAATGGTTATTTAATGTCTCTCTGTGATGACTGTGCACGAACAGGGGCATCTTTGTCCATTAGCCCCCAATTCTGAGATCTGAACATTTTGTATCATTCTCATTAGCAACTGACCTGCTCCTTCTGCCATTTTAACTGCTTTGGGAAGGCAAGTCAATGATTATTGACCAATTCTAACTCCAAGTAACAATAATCATCAATCTGTCATCCATGCCTTGGGGCTTTAGAGCTAAGGTGACATGTCAAGAAATNAGTCCACTGAGCAATAAACATGTCCCATCCATCTGAATGGTTATTTAATGTCTCTCTGTGATGACTGTGCACGAGCAGGGGCATCTTTGTCCATTAGCCCCCAATTCTGAGATCTGAACATTTTGTATCATTCTCATTAGCAACTGACCTGCTCCTTCTACCATTTTAACTGCTTTGGGAAGGCAAGTCAATGATTATTGACCAATTCTAACTCCAAGTAACAATAATCATCAATCTGTCATCCATGCCTTGGGGCTTTAGAGCTAAGGTGACATGTCAAGAAATGGACCTTGAGGGCATTAGGCACGTCGAGGACAACTGTCGGCTGGAGATTTCTTCAGGGAAAATTCAGGAGTCGAGGACAGGTGTCGAACGATGAAGACTCTGACATGCCTTTAGTGCGGAGGACACGTGTCACTCGTAGGGAGCTCCGAGGAACCTTCAGCACTGAAGACACGTGTCACTTGTAGAGATGGTAGAGGCTTTATAACATCGAGGACATCTGGCACTAGAGGGAGCAACTGCGTCTCTCATGCCTAGGACACGCGTTGACTCCATGGTGACTCTCAGAAGTGTCCCATCACTTATTCTTTAAACAAAATTATAATTTGCTTCTACCTAAATAGACTTGATATGACAATTATCTATTTGAGTTAGAGAATATTAGAATTGGTGTTCACAAATAATTGGAAAGATCTAGAAAGAGAAATAAATTGAAAAGACCTAGAAACCATTGAAGCCAAAGGAGCCAAAATCATTGCATGTATACAAGAAGTAAAACCTGGAAAAAGAAAGCATATATAAATCCTAATAAAATGGTACCATTGATAGAATTTCAACATAATCAATTGATAAACATTAAAAAATACCACCATGCAATCATAAATAGGAGTGGAGCCAGAAAATTGTTTTAGAGTGGGCACTGTATATTTTAATAAGCTTAATTTTTTTTATTGCATTTGATAAAAATAGAATAATGCATTTATATTTAATTATATCCTATTTAATTCCTAAAATTTCATTAAACTTAAAAAAATAAAATTGCTAAGTATAGTAGATACAAATGACAAAAAAAAAAAGAAAAAAAAAGGCTAATTATATCTTTTTACCAAACAAAGGCTAATCAAAATTATTTAGAATTGATTCCAATGAATTTTTATACGTTGAAAGTCTTGCATTAACTTTATTATTATTTATATCTACAATCATATTATCACTTAACTATTTATCATTCCTTCGATTACACAATTAAATATATTATCTATCATGTCGGTGATAATTACTAAAATAAATGTCAAAATTATAAGTAAACTCATGGATATATCATGCCTTTTCTAGTTCTGACAACAAAATAGGGTGGGCACAATTTAATATATTGAAAAAATACTTAAATATATATAAGTAATTTTAGAAAGAAAAAAAAAATTTGAGGGGCATAAGGTGGCTCGGNCAGGGAGCTCCGAGGAACCTTCAGCACTGAAGACACGTGTCACTTGTAGAGATGGTAGAGGCTTTATAACACCGAGGACATCTGGCACTAGAGGGAGCAACTGCGTCTCTCATGCCTAGGACACGTGTTGACTCCATGGTGACTCTCAGAAGTGTCCCATCACTTATTCTTTAAACAAAATTATAATTTGCTTCTACCTAAATAGACTTGATATGACAATTATCTATTTGAGTTAGAGAATATTAGAATTGGTGTTCACAAATAATTGGAAAGATCTAGAAAGAGAAATAAATTGAAAAGACCTAGAAACCATTGAAGCCAAAGGAGCCAAAATCATTGCATGTATACAAGAAGTAAAACCTGGAAAAAGAAAGCATATATAAATCCTAATAAAATGGTACCATTGATAGAATTTCAACATAATCAATTGATAAACATTAAAAAATACCACCATGCAATCATAAATAGGAGTGGAGCCAGAAAATTGTTTTAGAGTGGGCACTGTATATTTTAATAAGCTTAATTTTTTTTATTGCATTTGATAAAAATAGAATAATGCATTTATATTTAATTATATCCTATTTAATTCCTAAAATTTCATTAAACTTAAAAAACTAAAATTGCTAAGTATAGTAGATACAAATGACAAAAAAAAAAGAAAAAAAAAGGCTAATTATATCTTTTTACCAAACAAAGGCTAATCAAAATTATTTAGAATTGATTCCAATGAATTTTTATACGTTGAAAGTCTTGCATTAACTTTATTATTATTTATATCTACAATCATATTATCACTTAACTATTTATCATTCCTTCGATTACACAATTAAATATATTATCTATCATGTCGGTGATAATTACTAAAATAAATGTCAAAATTATAAGTAAACTCATGGATATATCATGCCTTTTCTAGTTCTGACAACAAAATAGGGTGGGCACAATTTAATATATTGAAAAAATACTTAAATATATATAAGTAATTTTAGAAAGAAAAAAAAAATTTGAGGGGCATAAGGTGGCTCGGCCCCTAATCATGAATAATAACAAAGAGATAGCATAAAGGAATACGATGCAAAAAAAAAAAAATGAAGTAGGGAAAAACCATGGGGACTGTGTCATAGAAGATAGAACCAAAAAAAATGATAAACAAAACTCTGAGAATTATCGACCTCCGATTAGATGTATCAACAGTGGATGAACAGGATTCACCGTCCATATGAGGACGTGTCAGAGGCTCTTCTTGAAGGTAAGTAAACCATGGACACGAGTTTCTCCAACTTAAAAAACACCATTGCTATACAAGGAGAGAGAGAGTTGTAAATAGACTGATAAAGAGAAAAACATGATTACATAGATGGTAGGGGTTCTACAGTTTTGACATAGTTTCGTTTGGATTAGTTGCATCAACTTTGTGCACTAGGAATTAATGCTGATGGTGCTAATTAACCCAATGTAAGTGATTAACTTAATATTGAAAGAAGATGAAGGTAAATGAAAGGACATAAATCCAGGGTAAAGTTAGAAACTTACGTTGTGGGAGGGCAAGAGTTTATTGGTTTAAGTGAGTCTCTTGAACTAGTTATTGGCTGGAAGGGTTGTGAGGTAATTAAAATATATAGGGTAAGCCACATAAATAATCCCTGAACTTTTCTATTTTTTTAAAATTGCACCCTAAATTTTAAATTTTTTGATTTTACCCCCTAAACTATTTAAATCATTTTAATCAACACCTTCCGTTAGATTTCACTGTTAAATATGGATAAAACCCAAACAGCAAATGCAGATGGCATATATTGAAGGTCATTTTTGGCATTTCACCTATTGTGTAAGGTTTTTAGGTGCCAAAATTCCCTCCCTTGATGCTCTGTTCCTAGAACTAGCCCTCATCTCCTACATTCAATGATTGAAGCACAATGTGTTGGTTAGGGTTAGGGTTAGGGTTTTGGGTTTCTGATTCTCATATTGACTGAATGCTGTAAATAGGTAGATCTTTCATCTCCTTCCCATCTCCTACATTCAACGACTAACTAAACCTCAATGACTTGGTTATTGCGGACAGCAGGTGTTATCTTTCATCCACAACAAGTCTACAGTAAGTATTGCATCTCATACTTGTAGCATTGGTTGTTTGGTGTTGGGTATTGGGTATTAGACTAATTTTCGTGTTGTTGGCTTTTTGGTGTTTTAGGTATTGTGTTCCTTAAAGAAATCGGGTGTTAGGTACTATTGTTGGGTGTTGGGTATTGTGTTCCTTACAAAATTTGGTTGTTGGATACACAACGATAATTCTATAAGAAATGCATTATTTAATCCATATTTTGTTGAGTATAACATCGACTAATTTATTTTGATTTTTCTATATTGATTGTCAGTATTTGAATGTAATTTATTCTTGTGTTGGCTTCACAATGCATGAGCAAGTCTGTACCCAAACTTTTTCACTATAGAGATGCATTATGGTGGTAAGTTCAAGCATATACCTCGTAGAATGTACTTAGGAGGGAAAGTTAACCATTTTGATTTGTGTGCTGTTGATAAGATCTTTCTCCCTGAGATAAGTGAAATGACAAAAGAATTCCAATGTGAGGTGGTTACTAGTTTTCACTATAGAGTTCTTGAAATGAATCTCACTGATGGTTTGAGGGTGCTGAATGATGACAGTGATGTATTAGAAAAGCTAGAGTTGGTTCCCAAGAACAAGGTAATAGAAGTATACCTGGAACATGACTTGGTTGACAAAGATGCATAGGAAGAATATGATGCACAAAAAGAGTATGATGCAGTTGATGGTGATCATTCCGATGCATCAAATTATGAAGAAGTATCTAACAATGATGAGGAAGAAACTGATGATTACTTATTTGACACATATATAGACAATGTGGCTGACTTTGGTGATTTGGGTGAAGATATAAACATGAGGCAGCAATGCACAAATAATAGTGAACATGCAGTGGACACAGATGTCCTCTCTAATAATGATTCTACTTCTGATGAACTTAGAATGATTTTCAGCTCATCTAATAATGATGCAGTGGACAGTTCATCTAAACCAACACCAAGATATGCGGAATTTAGTGCAAACAAAGACATGGAACATCCTAAATTCAAGTTGGGTATGTTGTTTGCGTCATCGCAGCAATTTAAGCAAGTTGTTAAACATTATGCCATTTGGAAAGGGAAGGACATAAGGTTTGTAAGAAATGAGAAGCACAGGGTCAGGGCTAAGTGCAAGCCACCTTGTGAGTGGATGATAATTGCATCCAAGCTCCAAGATGAAGATACAACGCAAGTGAAGACATTTAATGATGAACACACTAATTGCAACTAGTCATGGCATAACAGGCATGTAATAGCAAACTGGCTATCTAAAAAATACATGCACAAGATTAGATCAAATCCTGAATGGCCATTACAAGCCTTTAGGGAAGCTGTGGAGGAAAAGCATCAGGTGGGTGTGGAGAGCAAAAGAAGTTGCTAAAAATGTTATTCAAGGCAATCACAAAGAACAGTACAAAAAACTATGGGATTATTGTGAAGAAATAAAAAAACACATCTAAGGTTTACTTTAGTTGTAGATTACGAAGAAAAAATTTATAGGCATAGATCAAAGGTTCAAAATATTTTACTATTGCTTAGGATCTTTGCAAGAAGAATTTATACAAGGTTGCAGGACATATATGGGCATAGATGGCTGCCACTTGACAGGCCCCTACCCTAAATAACTATTATCAACAGTTGGAGTAGATGCAAATAATGGAATATGGCATGTTGCATATGCCATAGTTGAAATAGAAAACACTAGTGCATGGAAGTGGTTTTTGGAGTTGTTATGTGAAGATATAAACATGGTGAATCAGTTTCATTGGACTTTTATGTCTGATAAACAAAAGGTATTCCTTTTTAGTTTCATTGGACTTTCTAATTGTATTCCTTTTTTAGCTTATANTGCAAGTGAAGACATTTAATGATGAACACACTAATTGCAACTAGTCATGGCATAACAGGCATGTAATAGCAAACTGACTATCTAAAAAATACATGCACAAGATTAGATCAAATCCTGAATGGCCATTACAAGCCTTTAGGGAAGCTGTGGAGGAAAAGCATCAGGTGGGTGTGGAGAGCAAAAGAAGTTGCTAAAAATGTTATTCAAGGCAATCACAAAGAACAGTACAAAAAACTATGGGATTATTGTGAAGAAATAAAAAAACACATCTAAGGTTTACTTTAGTTGTAGATTACGAAGAAAAAATTTATAGGCATAGATCAAAGGTTCAAAATATTTTACTATTGCTTAGGATCTTTGCAAGAAGAATTTATACAAGGTTGCAGGACATATATGGGCATAGATGGCTGCCACTTGACAGGCCCCTACCCTAAATAACTATTATCAACAGTTGGAGTAGATGCAAATAATGGAATATGGCATGTTGCATATGCCATAGTTGAAATAGAAAACACTAGTGCATGGAAGTGGTTTTTGGAGTTGTTATGTGAAGATATAAACATGGTGAATCAGTTTCATTGGACTTTTATGTCTGATAAACAAAAGGTATTCCTTTTTAGTTTCATTGGACTTTCTAATTGTATTCCTTTTTTAGCTTATACCATATTAATATGTAGTATTATGTCTCATTGAATGTTGTGTCATGTATTAGGGAATTCGTAATTCCATGGAGTCATTGCTACCAAATTGTGAACACATGTATTGTCATAGACATCTTTATAATAATTTCAAAAGAGAGTATCGAGGAAAGAAGTTGAAAGAGTTGATGTGGGATTGTGCTAAGCCTACCAATGTGGAGTACTTTATGAAGGCAATGGATGAAGTGAAGAAGGAGAATCCTAGTGCTTTTGACTAGTTGGTCACATCTGTACAACCCTTTCATTGGATTTTATCACACTTCTCTACCATTCCTAAGTCTGCTCACCTTTTTAACAACCATTGTGAATCCTTCAATAAGTTTGTTTTAGATGCTAGACATCAGCCAATAATCACACTACTTGAGACTATTAGAAACTTGTTGATGGAAAGGATACAGAGAAGGAGAGATATAATGCTTAGGTTTCTGGGTCCTAATTGTCCAATGGTTAGAAAGAAGTTAGAGAAAATAATCAAAGAGTCCATGACTTGCAGGCTCATGTATTTCACCCTATCAATGGAAGTGATTTGTAGCCTCCAACAAGAAAAATACCCCTAGATCCACCTATAGCTCATGTGCAACCAGGTAGACCAAAGAAAGCAAGAAGAATAGAATTTGGTGAGCCTCCAAAAGTTGGGAAATTGGGTAGGAAAAGAGTTAAGATGACATGTAGCAAATGTGGTAACTTTGGCCACAACTAGAGAAGTTGCAAAGGGCCAAATAGTCTACCAAGGTCAGTCCCAAGTGTGGAAAAAATTGTTTCAACTAATGCTACAGGTGGCAGAAGACCTAAATTACCTTTGAGTGTCTACTACTTGTAAGTGCCTTCATAGTTAAATGCTATATTTAAATGTAGGTAAAAAGATTTAAAGCCAATGAACCATCAATCTCAGTCCCAATTCAATCACAGACATTAGGCTCAGTCCCAATTCAATCATAGATAACAAGTCCAAATGTAGCATGGTCACATTCAACAACCCATAGTCATTTTTTTGTGAGACTAGGGATATCACAACCTCTGCAATCTCATCATACCAATGATGGCAGGCCATCCTCATCAGAGGGTCAGAGGGTTGTAACACGCTCATCACTACAAAAAAAAAAACTGAAGCAATGAGAAAACAAGAAAAAGGATGGTGGGCAATCAACTCAATAGCTTGACTGGTGGCTGAGTATTTTGTAAGATGGAAAAACAAGAAGGTGGACATAACTTAGACAGATGTGCAAAAATCTCTAGATGGATGTTCTTTGTTTTTGGGTTCTTGGAGTTTTTTGTTTTCTATTTTGGACTTTGTTTTGTATTAGTTAAGTGCAAGCCACCTTGTAACAACTTCTAAAGTGTTGTGTTTTGTGTATATGAACCTCTTATTATGAAGCAAAGCTTTTTGTCTCAATTATCATATTTTTGTCTGTAGAATCATTTTCTGTCTTCTGTTTGAATGCACTAATTCATCTTAAGCATATCAGACAACATTTATCCATTGCTAATAACAAACATATGGTAAATGCTCACTACTAAGAAACTCAAACAAATACATCAACTACATCTTTCCATTACTAATTAACGTTGCATCCTCCCTAACTTAACAAACCATCAATAAGATGCAAGCAATTCATATTCCCATTCCCATTACAAGTACAAATTTTTCGCATTCAGCACTTTCTCCTGCAATTTCTCTTAATTAAACTTTACAGTCGGTTCAAGTTGACTGTCAAAGCTTGTTGATGCTTCTCCACGAATTCCATTGTTGGATAATGCCCACACTACCAACCACGAAATTACCAATACAACCCACAGGAAACACTCTCTTCTTTTTTGCTAGCTAGCTTGTTTCTCTACAACTGAAACTCGTTTTTATAAGGCTAGGGATTATCTACTAGGCATGAGGATAAATAGGTGGGTCGTACTAGTCAAAGAACCCACAACCCCCATTCTATAAGTACACAAACATGTTCTCTCTTTCTCTCTCTCAGCTGGACAGAACAGAGCATTAAAACAGAGAACAGACCATCAAGGGAGGGAATTTTGGCATCTAAAAACCTTACACAATAGGTGAAATGCCGAAAATGACCTTCAATATATGTTATCTGCATTTTCCATTTGGATTTTATCCATATTTAATGGTGAAATCTAACAGAAGGTGTTGATTAAAATGATTTATATAGTTCAGGGGGTAAAATCAAAAAATTTAAAGTTCTAGGGCCATTTATGTGGTTTACCCAAATATATAATAGGGACATTGTGGTTAATCAAAAGTTTTTCTATTATATGTATATTTTATAGGAATTGAAATATAGATATACATATAGATGTTTACAATAAAAATTTAGGATGCACAATTATCTTTAAACAACTATATCAGATTAACTAAAGAGGTTTTTTTCAGACTCAAGCTTAGTATCTAGATAATTTCCCCTAAGAAATCTGTCTCAACTAACTTGAAACTTAATATAGAGGTTTCATTATTTCAAAATGGATACTAAAATATTACTTAAGCTTAGAATACAAAAAAAAACTAGTGACAAAATAGGCATTAATTTTTGATTTTTTCGACATAAATTGATAGATCACTATTAAAATGAAAAATCAGTTCAAGAAAAGACACAAAAAGTCAAGTGTTACATTTGATCAGGATTAACTCCTTAACTTTGTGATTGAGATAATTTACGACAATTGGCTAGGTGTTAAGATCTCCTAACTCAAAAGTCCTTAAAACTACCCAAGATTTTATAAGTCAATATGACACATCATTTTCAACCAATGTGAGATATTTGACATTTTCTTTCACTAAAAGTTAGGACACCCTCATCATATCCATCTCCACCAACTGAGAGGAGGGACCCAACATATCCCAAGCCTACCTCCAACTGATATCTGGATCATGATGGCTGATAGAGTTGTGAATCATTATGTTTCACAATGATGCCACTTGTTATAACCCCTTAATTGAAAAATTAAAGTTAATAGATTAAAAAAACTCTAAGATATTATAAGCTCGTATGACCTTGTTTATTCAATTGAAACATGTAATACATTACTTGAGATTATTCATTAAAAATAGGTTAATTTTATTTTGCACCTTGAAAGATACTTTGATTCTCAATTTGCACTTTCAAATATTAAAAATTTTAATTTGTATCCTTAATGTTATGAATTTGTAACAATGTGGACCTAAACCAGATTGTCGTTCAGTTTTCTGCCATAAATTGAAATATGTGAGGTGCAAGTGCTTTAGATATGCGGATGAGGTATGTCCATCACTACAGATCTTCGTTTGCAATTAATTTGGCACTATTTTGTGTATTAAAAATGTGATTTTATTAACCATATAAAAATTAACCCTATCATGTGCAACTCACATGAGGCACTAATAGTCTGTGAATACATAAGCTCATGCCCAAAACACTTACAATTAACATACTCCAATTTATAATGAAAAATTGAATGATAGCTTGGGTCAGGTCCAAATTGCTACCAATTCATAACATCAAAGGTGTAAATTGAGATTTTTAATGTTTAAGGGTAGAAATTGAGAATCTAAACATCTTTTTGGGTGCAAAGTAAGATTAATTTTTAGAAATAAACTAAGGGTATGTTTATTAATGCAAATTCAACACTTAAAATGAATGTATTCAGCACTTATTAATTAAGCTTGTTTAATAACTAAAATTTATACCTACTTTCTTCGGATCGTTTTGACGATGCTTATTCTTTTTTTATGATAAAACCTCGTTTGACCGCAATTGTAGGAATGAGTTGAATTTCTTTCATTTTAGTTATGGAAAGTGAAAGTCGTTTCATTTAGTACGAGATTGCTTCACACTTCGTGGTGCTTACACCTGATCCCTAGGCCTACCTAACATAAATGCTCCTAAAAATAGCTCTATGTTACTACGGTTGGTTCTAGGAGAAAAGATTTTCCCCGGAGGCAACTTGCTACTTTAGGGTTAGCTCAAGCTAGAACAAATAAGAAAAAATGAGATCTAACCAACTTGTTGTTCTATGAAGCTAAGATGGCTACTGTCGACTAGCTAAGGAGCGAGAAAGAGCTGCTTCGTATTATTGGTGAATGATGGCCCACCCCACCCAAGAACGCTTATGTCATAGGGGAAATCTCGGCTGAATATTAAGTAATGCTTAAAAATATGTTACAATATTAAATAGGAAACTTCTTACTTAATTTTGAAAGTTAAAAGCACTCAACAAAATTATCTTTAATAATATTAACAATATGACAATCCCAAGAACAAGCTTGATCGACGGTAATCCTTAATCAGAAATTATAATATGGGCAAAGAAAACAACATGTACACACTATACTACACAAATTCTCAAAGAGAGAGAGAGAAAGAGAGTACCAGAATGAGTAGAAATGGTGATAAAGGGTCAGGGCTGTTGAAAAAAATGGTTTTAAACAAGTTTATTTGGGCAATTTGAGGCCTCAATAAAAGTGGGACTCACACCTCGTAATTAGTGGGACCAAGTTTAAACATGTTCTCCTTTGTGAGGAGATTAAAGTGGTATATTTATTTCTCCAAAACCATTAAGATTTGAATGAAAAATTATGGCTCAAAGTGACCTATTTGAAGTGATAAAATAAACTAAGATTGATATAATAAAATAAGGTTTGTCCCACATTGGAAGAAGACAAATACTTTCATGAGTTAATATACTCCTAGTTGGTTTCATGGGTTTGGGCCCCAAGGGGTACCACACTTTTGTGAACGGAGTGCGTGCCTACACTACCTTGGTTATCATACACATGCGCGCGCACATCGCCTGCCTACCTCGCCACGACCCCCAGCCCAGCTAGGCTCAAGCTTGGCCCAAAAAGCTATAATCTTTTTAGACAAAATTTATTTGGAGCGGTGCGCGTCATGGGTCAAACCAATCGGATCCAACTGCATGTCGGAATTAAAAACCCAACTGAAATGTGAAATCTAAATTAGATTTTAAAATTCCTTCCCATTATTTTTGAACTTGACACCAAAAAGGGTCTAGATTCATTTCAGAGAGCCTGTTTATTCTAGGAGGCACCTCTTGCCTATTTAGATTAAAAAGTGTGCCTCTTCAATCTAAATAGTGGAAATCTATGCCTTTTTAAGCAATCTGAAAAGCCACCAAGGGTCTATAAATAGACTGTCCCTTTCCCATTTCAATTCATCCCATTTTGGATTCCAGTTTTAGAATTCTTCTCTCTCTGTGTGCTTATTGTTGCATTCTTCTTTTGGTTCGGTTCAAGTATAAACACAAGTTGTGTTCACTGGAATCTTGAAGATTGAAGTGTTGCTTCTGTAAGAAGGAAAATCTATTCTATCTTGGAAAATAGTTGCTCATCCACCTTGAGCAGTAAGAGGGAGCAAATCTATCTTAAAGAGATTGTGTTTCACAAGGATCGGATTGAAGTTCAGGGTTTTTCTTATTTATTGTTCGTGTTGATCTGCATCCTGCACTATTTTTTATTTCTATACATTCTATTTAAATTAGTGCATGAGTTAGGATTTATACAGTTTGACATAATCTAATTATATACACATTTTCACTTACAGGGGCTCCATTCTTTACATGGGTTTACACTCTATGCACACACACACTCACACACACAAATAGACAAATATTATTTTTCAATTTATTGTTAATGAAATCTAATTTATTCTATTTTTTGAATATTTTCTGATTATTTATTAGTTACTGTTCACTTATTTATTATTCAACTTTTTATTATTCTATTAAATAAAAGCATATTTTATAAATATTGTCAAAGTAAAGAGTAGAAGGGTAAAACTAAAAATTAATTTATTTTTAAACGTCAGCTCCTTGTAATTATCAAATAGTTAGGTTTAATTTATTAATTAAATTTCAGTGGATGTCAAACAGTCTACGAATTCAGCATTCAACTTTCAATTTTATCAAACATCACNAGAAGGGTAAAACTAAAAATTAATTTATTTTTAAACGTCAGCTCCTTGTAGTTATCAAATAGTTAGGTTTAATTTATTACTTAAATTTCAATGGATGTCAAACAGTCTACGAATTCAGCATTCAACTTTCAATTTTATCAAACATCACCTAAGTTGACAGCTTTCATACAAAGTCATTCTAATTTTTATGAATTTTCAACATTGCCCTTGCAGAAACCATCACAATATAACGGTCTACCAGTTTTAGTCCTTGTTCTTCCTCTTCCTCATATCAGTAGCTCAGCACCAGCGTATTACAATTTATTTTTAGAAGTAATACTATTTGAATTTAAAATTTTGACCTAATTTATTGACTTCATGATGTGGTTTTATTGAAACCATTTGATCAATACAAACTTCTAATATTTAATGGGGCCCACAGTCAATCAAAAAATCATAATAAATTGTTTCAATAAATTAGATCACAATAACATTGCTCTTATTTTTATTTTTACATAAAATGAATATATGTAGATAGTGGCATCCCATGCATTTAAGATAGAGTTTTAGAATCTATTACCAATATACAACAAGTATAAAACTTAAATATCAATCTACAGTCGTTTTCAACATATTTACCAAACTACGACTCTTTTAAAAGCGTAAATAAGAAATCCGATTTCATTTAAAAGCAGAAATACCACTTCCGACTTCATGCTGTAAAGGCATTACTAAATTCGACTTCATGGTGCAAAGTGGAATTACAAAATCCGTTCTTTGTGTTGAAACAAACTATGCCTATTTAATGGTGTTTTAAAAATGGAATTAACAATTACGATTTCTCTTCAAAGCGGAATTACCAATTCTGGCTTCTGATGTTGTAAAACCCAGGAAATATTTGAACTTTTTTGGAAAAAGGGCAAAATAGTAATTTGTCACTATAATGCGGGTTTAAAATTTATATTTTTCTAGAGCTCGGATGACCCAACGGATCTCACTGTTGGATTCGTATAGCAAAATTGAGCTGCTCTGTTAATTTTAATCGAATTTTGAGATAGTCAAATTTTACACGTTTTACNCCCAACGGATCTCACTATTGGATTCGTATAGCAAAATTGAGCTGCTCTGTTAATTTTAATCGAATTTTGAGATAGTCAAATTTTACACGTTTTACGAGATAATTTGGTGACGAATGACTTTCAAAGGTCTCCAAAAATGAAATTTATAGAATTTCTTTATAATTGAATAAAATTTTAAATAAAATTAATTTAAACTTAAACCGAAATATAATGAATCGTTTCGGGACGAAAAATGGATCCAAAAGTCGAAGATATGCAGTGCAATTTGGACCACACATTAACGGAGTATAAATAGGGACTTAAATTAGATATTTCAGCACAAATATCTCCTTTGATCAGCTGGTTTCAACGTGTGGGAGAAAGAGGAGAGAAAGTGGGCTTTCAAGCTTTTTTCTGTCGATTCTCAGAGTTTTCGTCGGTCAAATTCCGTTAAGCCAAGAGAGAAAGTCGATCACGTCGACGAGGGCTATGTCTGTGTACCAAGAACGAGGGATTTCACCGAAGATCCAAAAGAGGAGATTTGGGAAATCAAGAGCTTTGAGCTTGTTTTGGTGTTATAGAAGTTCTCTACACTTCTTTTAAGGTAGGGTCATTTCAACTTTAGTTTTATTCCTCTCCTTTAGGGCTGTTCTAGGGCCGGTTTAGAGGCTGAAATTATGGACTGCTAGGGACTGTATTGGGACTGTTTTTGTGGCCATTATATGGACTATTTTTGGGATGTTATACGGACTATTTTAGTGGCTGAAATGGGGCTGCATGTAGGCTGTCCAAATGGACTTTTTTTGAACTGTTTTTAGACTATTTTAGTGTCTGAAATGGAGCTGCATGTAGGCTGTCCAAATGGACTATTTTTGGACTGTTTTAGTGGCTGAAATGGGGCTGCATGTAGGCTGTCCAAATGGACTATTTTACGAACTGTTTTTAGGCCATTTTACGGATTGTTTTTAGATCATTTTATGGACTGTTTTTAGGCTGATATTTTGCCTTTGTGATTAAGTGTGTTATTGACATAAAAATTGTGATAACATGCGTGGAATTGTTTTATGAAAATCGTCAATGTATATACATGTTTGTGCTATATTGACATTATACATTGACATTGTGGAAAATTATGGGAATTTTATGCTTAGGATATAATTTTGCCATGGGATATGTGAAATGTGTTGATATTGTTCATATGTCTTTCATAGCATAATAAATATGTTATATTTGTTCAATGGGACATTATATTGTATATGCACGGTAACATTGCATCATGTGGGTGTGTGCATGGTTGTTGCCAACACCACACTTTGTGGATGACGAGTGGACTCGATTAAACTTGGTCGAAGACCTGGCCGAGTCGCACGAGTTGCATGGTAATTAGGGTTGGATTTAACAAGAAGGGACTAGAAGATCCCTCGGGTACAAGGCCTGGTGATTGGGATACGCACTCCCTTGGCTTGACCCATGAAGTGTGTGGATGTACGTGGAGTCATTGGTGGAAGTCCATAAATTCCGAGTAGGTTGGAGACTCTTGGTGTAAACTCATGAACATCCACCCCATACAAAGACTCTAAATTGGTAAAATTCATTTGATATGCAACATAAATGACAATTCCATACACATTGGCACTAGCATGTGTTCAGGAGCTAAGAAGGGCTCAGGTTGATGTTTGTGAGTGAGTCTCATCTCATTCATGGCATGATATGATAAATTTCAACATTGAATGCATATTCTTACTTGGAATGTTGATGTGAATATGAAATGTTGTATGTGAGCATTGCATGTGCACTTAGGTGGGGAGTAGCCTCTGTAGGAATTACTCTACTGGGCGTGGCTCACCCTATACAGAAAAATATTTTAGGTGCAGGATACACACCGGTGGATGGCCCTCACTTGGATCTTCAAAGGGTGAAGAGAGGTCGGATAGTGGCCTTTAACCTTGATGTAAAACTATGTTTTGGGAATGTAATGTGTAAAAGAATTGTAACTCAGTTTATATGGACTATTTTATTATAACGATGCATGTTTTTGTATGAGTATGGATAAATGGACCAGGTGTGGTCAATATTGATTCATAAATGGACCCAGTGTGGTCAGTGTGTTATATTAGGCCTCAGATGGGTCATGTGAATGTATATTGTACAGGTTGTATTTTGGGTAGAGCTCCCGTACAAAGGAGACTCTACCCGAATTTTTGTTAAATTAAGTACCCCAGTAAATGGGGCATAACGGCGTGCTATTGAATTACTCGGTATCTACGGGTATTTCGCGGGTTGATGGGTAATCAACGAACCCCCAAATTTTGGAGTGTCACAGCTTGGTATCAAAGCATAGGTATACGAATTACCTAGGGCTTGATGGGTATTGGGTTTAGACTATTGCATGTATTGTGCATCTCATCTTATGTGCTTACACATGTTGTGCTATATGTTATGTGCATTATATACATGGTAAAATGTATATGGAAATAGACACTAGGGTTAGAAAACATAACCTTGGGAGTTTGAAAAAAGGGATGAACGAGATAGTTCATTGTGTAGATGTCTACTAGTGGGTGGCACACGCATTACTAGTGAGACAATGAGAGAATTCTCAACGTTTCAATTTTGATCCTTACTTTGGGATACTAAGTTAGTGTTCTATTATGATTTAACTTGTGTAAGGGATTTGGGCTTAGAGGTTGGAACCTTGGAAGAGTCATCACATGTGAGTTCTCCCCAAGGAGCTAGGGTGAGCGTTGATCAGATATGTTTGGTTTGCGAGTTAGAGATCTCATAGATTCTACTCACCGTTGACCTTAGGGTCATGGACATGTCGGAGTTTGATGTTATCCTTGGTATGGATTGATTGACGGCACACCGAGTCGTCATTGATTGTGATCGTAAGAGGGTCACTGCCTATACACCGAAAGGTGTTTATTTCATGTTCCAGGGGGAAAAGCACAACACTTTATCCTAAGTAGTGTATAACTCCCGTTGGCACGGTCAATTGGTGGGTTGGCTAGCAAGGCTTACCCTAGAGGACGAGGTGAGACAAGAATTGGGTCTATCTCGGGTTGTTTGTGAGTATGAGGATATTTTTTCGGATGAACAACCAGGACTACCTCTACATAGGGATGTAGAATTCACTATTAAGTTGCATCTTGGTATGTTGCCTATTTCTATGACTCCACATAGGATAGCGCACTTACTGAGTTGCAGAAACTCAAGGTCTAATTACAAGAATTATTGGACAGGGGCTTCATTAGACCGAGCACTTCAACTTTGGGTGCTCCAGTGTTGTTTGCCAAGAAGAAGGACAAAACCCTTTGACTATGCATAGACTATTGGAAGTTGATTAGGGTTACTATAAAGAATAAATATCCCTTGCCGAGGATTGATGACTTGTTTGATCAACTAAGAGGGACGTGAATCTACTCCAAGATAGATCTCCGCACCAGTTACCATCAGTTCAGGGTTAGGGAGACAAATATCCCTAAGACGGCGTTTAGAACATGGTACGGGCATTTCGAGTTTACTGTTATGCCATTCGGATTGACAAATGCCCTGGCGGCATTCATGGATCTTATGCATAGGGTGTTTCAACCCTACTTAGATCAGTTTGTTATAGTCTTTGTTGAGGACATCTTGATCTACTCCAAGGCTGAGGAGGAGCATGAGGGTCACTTAAGGATTGTTCTTCAAACCTTGAGAGACCATCAGTTGTATGCCAAGTTCAGCAAGTATAAATTTTGGCTTACGAAAGTGAAGTTTTTGGGACACATGGTGTCGGCTTCGGGTGTATTCGTAGACCCGGAGAAAGTTGAGGCAGTCATGAATTGGGAGAAGCCAAAGTCAGTCTTCGAGATACGTAGTTTCTTGGGATTGGTGGGGTATTACAAGAGGTTCACTGAGGACTTCTCCCGACTAGCTGCACCTATGACGAGATTAATCCGAAAAGAGGTCAAGTTTGAGTGGAATGACTCGTGTGAGAAGGCATTCCAGGGGTTGAAGATGAGGCTTACATCAGCTCCTATTCTGATAGTTCTGGAAAGGGGACAGAAGTACACAGTGTATTGTGATGCCTCAAAGTACAAACTCGGTTGTGTGTTGATGCAGTCCGGGAAGGTGGTAGCTTATGGTTCTCGACAGTTAAAGAATCACGAGCAGAATTACCCCACGCATGACAAGGAGTTGGCGGCCATTGTCTTTGCCTTGAAGGCTTAGCGTCACTACTTATATGGTGAACAGATCAAAGTGTTTTCGGACCATAAGAGTTTGAAGTACATCTTTACACAACGGGACATGAGGCAACACAGGTGGATGGAGTATCTAGAGGACTACAACTTCACTTTGCATTACCATCCTGGTAAGGCAAATGTAGTTGCTGATGCACTCAGTCGAAAAGTCATGAGGAGTATTAGCTAGTGTGATTTCCCAGGAGTGGCAAATGCTCGAGACTGTGGGACATTTCGGGCTACACTATAGAGATCAGACTCAGGGTACTTTGGGGAGTTTGGTGGCTACACCTTCCCTACTGAGCAGAGTGATTGAGTCCCAAGGACAGGATATAGAGTTATCATCCATCAGGGACCGAGTACGGTTAGGTACAGGTGACAAGGGCTGGGCCATTCACTCGGATGGTAGTCTTCGGTTTAGGGGAAGGATTGTGGTTCCCCAGTCTGTGGAACTTAGAGAGGAGGTCCTTAGGGAATTCCATTGCTCCTGTTTTGCTGTGCACCCAGGTGGCACGAAGATGTACCATGATCTTCGTTGCCAATACTATTGGAGTGGGATGAAGAAACACGTTGGGAATTTTGTTAGTCGATGTCTCATATGTCAGCAAGTGAAAGTTGAACACTAGAGACCAGCAGGGTTACTTCAGCCTTTAAAGGTAGCTGGGTGGAAGTGGGAGTATGTCACAATGGATTTTGTGACTCACTTGCCACGGACATCGCGGGGTCATAATGCGGTGTGGGTGATTGTGGACCGGCTTACTAAGTTGGCACACTTTTTAGCTGTGCGGATGACCTTTACACTGGAGGAATTCTACAGGTTGTATATACGGGAGATTGTCTGGTTGCATGGGGTACCCGTATCTATAGTATCGGATCGAGATCCCAGGTTTACAGCTCATTTTTGGGAGAGTTTCCAACGAGCCATGGGAACACGATTGATGATGAGCACTGCTTTTCATCCCTAGACAGACGGTCAGTCGGAGAGGACCATCCAGACTTTAGAGGACATGCTACGGACATGCATCCTAAATCTCAAGGGTAGTTGGGAAGAACACTTACCCTTAGTGGAGTTCGCCTACAACAACAGTTATCAGACGAGCACACAGATGACACCCTATAAGGCACTATATGGGAGGCCTTGTTGATCTCTGATTTGTTGGACGGAGGTGGGAGAGAGACCCTCTACGGGTCCGAATTTGGTTAGGGACACCTCTGAGAAGGTGGACTTGATACGGAAGCGTCTTCTCACGGCTCAGAGTTGACAGAAGAGCTATGCCGACAAACAGCGGCGACCTCTAGAGTTTGAGGTGGGAGATCATGTCTTCTTGAAGGTGATGCCTAAGAGAGGAGTGGTCAGGTTCGACAAGCGGAAAAATTTGTCGTCGAGATATATCAGGCCCTTTGAGGTGCTCGAGAGGGTAGGTACAATTGCTTACCGGTTAGTGTTACCACCAAATCTATCAGCTGTTCATGAAGTGTGTGACACTCCCTTGGCTTGGCCTATGAAGTGTGTGGGTGTACGCGGAGCCCTTGGTGGAAGTCTATAAATTCTGAGTAGATTGGAGACCCTTGGTGTAAGCCCATGAACATTCACCCCATACAAAGACCCTAGATTGGTAAAAGTCATTTGATATGCAACATAAATTTCGGTTCCATACACATTGGCACTAGCATTTGTTGAGGAGCTGGGAAGGGCTCGAGTTGATGTTCATGAGTAAGTCTCATCTCATTTCATGGCATGACATGATAAATTCTAACATTGAATGCATATNAGTGGACCGGCTTACTAAGTTGGCACACTTTTTAGCTGTGCGGATGACCTTTACACTGGAGGAATTCTATAGGTTGTATATACAGGAGATTGTCTGGTTGCATGGGGTACCCGTATCTATAGTATCGGATCGAGATCCCAGGTTTACAGCTCATTTTTGGGAGAGTTTCCAACGAGCCATGGGAACACGATTGATGATGAGCACTGCTTTTCATCCCTAGACAGACGGTCAGTCGGAGAGGACCATCCAGACTTTAGAGGACATGCTACGGACATGCATCCTAAATCTCAAGGGTAGTTGGGAAGAACACTTACCCTTAGTGGAGTTCGCCTACAACAACAGTTATCAGACGAGCACACAGATGACACCCTATAAGGCACTATATGGGAGGCCTTGTTGATCTCTGATTTGTTGGACGGAGGTGGGAGAGAGACCCTCTACGGGTCCGAATTTGGTTAGTGACACCTCTGAGAAGGTGGACTTGATACGGAAGCGTCTTCTCACGGCTCAGAGTTGACAGAAGAGCTATGCCGACAAACAGCGGCGACCTCTAGAGTTTGAGGTGGGAGATCATGTCTTCTTGAAGGTGATGCCTAAGAGAGGAGTGGTCAGGTTCGACAAGCGGAAAAATTTGTCGTCGAGATATATCAGGCCCTTTGAGGTGCTCGAGAGGGTAGGTACAATTGCTTACCGGTTAGTGTTACCACCAAATCTATCAGCTGTTCATGAAGTGTGTGACACTCCCTTGGCTTGGCCTATGAAGTGTGTGGGTGTACGCGGAGCCCTTGGTGGAAGTCTATAAATTCTGAGTAGATTGGAGACCCTTGGTGTAAGCCCATGAACATTCACCCCATACAAAGACCCTAGATTGGTAAAAGTCATTTGATATGCAACATAAATTTCGGTTCCATACACATTGGCACTAGCATTTGTTGAGGAGCTGGGAAGGGCTCGAGTTGATGTTCATGAGTAAGTCTCATCTCATTTCATGGCATGACATGATAAATTCTAACATTGAATGCATATTCTTACTTGGAATGTTGATGTGAATATGAAATGTTGTATGTGAGCATTGCTTGTGCACTTAGGTGGGGAGTAGCCTCTGTAGGAATTACTCTACTAAGCATGACTCACCCTATATATGAAAATATTTCAGGTGCTAGATACACACCGGTGGACGACCCTCACTTGGATCCTCAAGGGTGAAGAGAGGCTGGATTGTGGCCTTTAACCTTGGTTTATGTAAAATTATGTTTTGGGCATGTAATGTGTGAAAGAATTGTAACTCAATTTATATGGATTGTTTTATTATAACGGTGCATGTTTTTGTATAAGTATGGATAAATGCACCCGGTGTGGTCAATGTTGACTCATAAATGGACCCAGTGCGGTCAGTGTGTTATATTGGGCCTCGGATGGGTCATGTGAATGTATATTGCACAGGTTGTATTTTGGGTAGAGCTCCCGTACAAAGGAGACTTTGCCCGAATTTTTGTTAAATTAAGGACCCCTGTAAATGGGGCATAATGGCGTGAAATCGAGTTACTCGGTATTCACGGGTATTCCGCGGGTTGATGGGTAATCAACGGACCCTCGAAATTTGGAGTGTCACAGATGTAAAGTTGATTTATCAATTCCGACTTCAAGCTGAAAGCGTATTTANAATCGAGTTACTCGGTATTCACGGGTATTCCGCGGGTTGATGGGTAATCAACGGACCCTCGAAATTTGGGGTGTCACAGATGTAAAGTTGATTTATCAATTCCGACTTCAAGCTGAAAGCGTATTTATCAACCCGATTTTAAAGACAAACTGAGCTTATCTTTAAAATGAAAGCGGACTTACTGAAAACGCTTTCTAATAAAAGCATGTTTAACACATCCACTTTCAGTGTTATGTTCCATTTTTACCCTTCCCAACCAAAAAACATTGACATGAAAAAGTTAATAACTACCCCCATTGTCACACTTTTTGAACGTATTGAAAAATTATTTTTACCATATTGGAAAATGAAATTTTCATTCCCACCTCTATTAAACAATAAATAATAAAACTCTTAAATTCACCCTTTATAATTTTCAAAAATACTACCCATCGTACCCCTCCTCACCCCACACAAACAAAACCTTAAATCCAAGAAATCCTAAATCAGGGGCAAAGAGATTTTATAACTTCCCTTCTGCTATCACACTTTTTGAAATTACGGTATTTTTGGGACTATTTGTATGTAGTCCCACAAATGAAAATCATAAACATTTAAAAACCCTACCCACTAAAACTATTATGATCCAAAAAGAGAATAGAAATTGTTCCCCCCCCCCCAATCCCAACCAACAAACCCTAAACTGGGGAGAAAGAGATTTTATTTCTTTTGCGATAAAAACATTACAGAAAAGCATTCAAAAATGAAGAGATGTTATGTCTTTTGTTGAAATATAACTATAAGATTTTATTTTAAATGACATAATACAGTCATATTAGTCAAAAATATTTCTGATGACAATCATATTTCCAACAGCATAATGGTGTGCCATGTAAGCAAAGAGTAGCAGGGACAAATTTTGCACACTGATCATCATCACTTGATTCTTCAAAATCAGAAAGTTTATTGTCAGACGCTAAGGATTGATCAAAGAGTATTGCATTAATAGGCTCTATAGGGTCTGAATGTTCAATCTTTGCCTTTGTAATAAGGTGGAATCGATTTAGCCGTCGTTCCATTTGATCATTCTAAAGAGCCAGTGTTGCAATGATAACATTGTAGTTATTCGTGCACCATTCCACGTACATTTTCAACTGAACATGCTTGTAGCACTCGTAATCCATGTCAACGACAATATACTTTAAGCTCACAACGCTTGAAATAAGATTTCAACCAACTTGGTCCCGGTAGGTGACAATAAAACTCTAGAGGTGGAACAATGGTTGCATGACCAATCATCACATGGCCGACTTCGGTAAAAGGGTTATGAATGTTGATTGACTCATTCTTAAAGGAACGTAATTTTCCATACAATTTTACTCCAGTGGGATATGTATAATTACTGGGTTTTGGTGAAATGAATGAAGAAAATATTTCATGATGGCAGGGGTTGGTTGAGAATGAGTCATCGTTAGGTGGCTTGAAGACCCGTTTGGTGATGTTGTTGATATTATAGTGTACGTATGGTTTACACTATAGATAAGTAGTTGTATTTTAGCAGGAACATAAATTATTTTAATATTACATTCATTGAACTGAGTAATAAAATATTGCAGTGAAGATACTGTGATGAGAAAACAATGATAGCGACTAGACACTGCTAAAGTTTTGTGACAAAACAGACGTTGATGACATAACACTAACAAATTTGTACAAACAATCTTGTGTTAAATCACCACTGATGACTTAACACTGATAGTGATGTGCCGCGTGCAGTGATGAGACAAATCAGAAGTGCTGCACAAGTTGTCAAATCAACAAATTATAAAATTTTTTTACCACAGTTGGCTAAATAGTTACGACGACTACCATCAGAATAACACTATAAATTGATAGTGTGGGTTACTCTCTTAANAAATTTTACCACAGTTGGCTAAATAGTTACGACGACTACCATCAGAATAACACTATAAATTGATAGTGTGTGTTACTCTCTTAACATACATATCAACTTGAAACATGAGTTATAGTCCATGCTCAGTGNTTTTTTTACCACAGTTGGCTAAATAGTTACGACGACTACCATCAGAATAACACTATAAATTGATAGTGTGGGTTACTCTCTTAACATACATATCAACTTGAAACATGAGTTATAGTCCATGCTCAGTGTTTGAAACTATGGTCTATCATTGGGTGTTAGAGGATGAATTCTTCTATCCTTTAAATCCTCATTTACGTTTCTCACAGTGGTCAGTGAATAAAATGAGAGAGGAATGGCAATATCGTTTGAATGAGAGAGAAGTTTTAAGTGAATATTTACGCATTTATAACATTCAGAGGCCGCGACAAGTTTCCATTAATATGCCTATTCAAACACCACAAGAGTTGGAAGGTGCATTATGGCATATTCATGCTGAAAACAATCATATGGCAATACGGCAAACTCGGTACAATCTCTGCCGAATAGCAGGTGATCGTGCTGCAGAAAGTATGGTTGAAGAAGCACGTTTGTGTCTATAGTTGTCTACAGAAGGAGGAAGTGTTTCTGACGTTGAAATGTCAGACGAAGAAACTTTCCCATGATGNTTGCCGAATAGCAGGTGATCGTGCTGCAGAAAGTATGGTTGAAGAAGCACGTTTGTGTCTATAGTTGTCTATAGAAGGAGGAAGTGTTTCTGACGTTGAAATGTCAGACGAAGAAACTTTCCCATGATGAAGATTTCTTGATCAATAAGGCGTAGTTACGCATATGTTGGTTTATCCTCTAGGGGCTGTAATAGGAATCTATGTCGTTTGTTATAATCATGGTTATATGTCATGTACTACTATGTTGTTGTAGTTTATCTGTATTTTTATTATGCAGTGCTCAAATATAATGTACCGTTGATTGTCTTATTTTGTTTTAATCAATGACGTGGAGAACAACACTAAACATAATAATGCATATAATATATAGAAACATAATGAATTTTAAACATAATTAATTTTAAAAAATTTTGGCAGGTTTCCCTTAAAACTCTATCATACAAAAAATAATTTTGCCCTATATGCACAATATCAAAACAACAACAATCACAACAACACAACCATAACACCAACACCCAACCACAACTACCACCACAAACAACCAACCACAACTTCCACCAACAACATAACAAACACCACACATCACAACCAACAACAATACATAGAAGCAACTCTATAATATACATGTGAAAATAAATGTCAAAAAATGATAAAACAGGACAACACTAAGTGCCACAAGACGGCTTCTTCCTGATCCGCTTGGGACGCCTATCCTTTGACTGTGACGGCTCGCCATCAATCACCTGTGAATCCGAATCTCCTGTTAGAATACTATCTCCGCCTCTGCCTCTGCCTATGCCTCTACCACCCCATTCTCTACCACTTCGGCCTCTTACACCTCCCAATCTACCACCTCAACCTTGACCTCGACCTCTACCTCGAACTAATGAAATTAGATGGGTAAGTTGAGTCGTAGCACGTTGCTGTGATCTATGTACAACTGTGGGAGTCGATGCAAGTCCTATACCATGACCCTACGTGACTTCATCTGCTGCCTGTGAAATCGGAACATCTATTAGAGGTGACGTCATCAATGCATCATGACATATAGGGTGGCTGGGCAATGTGACTCCTGAACCATCTGATGTGTATGTGCCTAGTCCTGCCATGGGAGAAACATACCCTACAAGGTACTCAGATGGTATGGATGTCTCGGTCAATGGTAGCGACTAGGGTGTAGTATGTGCTGATATATGTTGATGCTGAGGTCCACTAGGTCCTGTTGATGTATGGTGGGGACTCGAAATGGATGGTGTCTATGCACAAACAACGGACGGTGTATGTGGATCCTAAGGTCCACTAGGTCCTACTATATGCTCTGCTACACTCGATTCTGGTACTGTGTCGACACCGACATCCACCCGAATATCAGGTCAGTGACGTGGAGGTCTTTGTCGTCATATAAAAATACCATGAGGCCACGTAGGTACATTGGGAGGAGAACGCGGTACAGTATGTGGTATATGTAGAGGCTCAGTGTGGACAGTATGATGGAGACGATGCTCATCTCAAACTGCCTCGAGGTAAGTGAAGCTAAGAGATCTGGCGGTCTGCAGTGCCTGTGTATGTGTTGCGTCCGTACCATTATCAAGGGCATCTTGTGCGATCTAGTGAATCTGAACAAGTGTATGCTCCTGTAAATGTGAAAAGATACATTACAATGACAAAAATTTTGTATTAGTAAATCATGATTATAGTGAAAAATGCACTTGGGTTTTACTTACCAATATGTCAACTATGCTACCCGTACACTGGAATCTGATATATGGAGTATCTACTAGAGGTCTGATCAATCGTCGAGTGATACAGTCATACCAAACCATGTACACACGAAAAATCATATCAGTCACAGATGTTGTGCCTCCCCCGCGATAACATGCTCTTGTCGGTGGGTCCAAACATCTATAGAAGATTGATGTACAATTCTCCAATCATAACCACCTATGTCACGTTGACCAGTAGCATGAAGAGCAGTCCCAGTGTCGCATGCCTGAGGGATACCCTGTTTAAAACCGAACTAGCACATGACACGATCAGGAAAATGCCACTCAACTAATGCAAAGTAAATCAATGGTGCACGCACCATCCATAAGTCGCTCCCAATAGTGCAATATGCCCGTAAGTTTACTATGACCTTTTGCAGTATATGGCATCCACTCCATCTACAACAAAACAAATACTTAATTTACATGTAAATCTAAAAATGTTTGACATAATAATATAGTCTAAGTTGGTGAACAAATTGAACTTGCTCATCACACATATGGTCTAGCTGATCTCTATTATGTCTGAGAACATGTCTGGGGATGCGTATATATGATGTCATACGCACATTCCACCTACCATGTAGAGAATAAATCATTTCCCTTATTGGTGAAAAAATACATTACTACGCTCAACTATTACTTCATTGTTATACACTTGCACCCCAATGGACCCCCATGTAATGGCTCATGATGGCCAGGCATCTCCTCTACAGTAGCGGGTACCTCTGCAGCAATCCCAGCATGAAGCCCCTCTGGCACGTGAAACACATCGGGTAAATCTGCGGCTGCTGCTTGATAAGGTAGTACTCTCTTAGGACGGATATGTGTAAGTCGCTCCCATGCCCACAACTATTTGGTAATTTAATGTTTGTTAACATTAAGCGTACTTTTATGTAACGTAACTTATAATTATATGTAAATGCATGAATACCTGTAATATAACTAGTGGTCCTCTAATATCGGATACGTCTAGGTAGTGGCATGACACATTTCACGGTATAAGCACGCTAGAGCTGCACTACCCCGACTCAATCTCCTAGAACCATCTAGGTCCTCAAGATGCAGTAAGTAAATAAGCCCAACTTTGTTCGGTGACTTGCTAGAAAAATACAAGCCCTGATGAGAAGCAAAATGTATGCACGGGCATGTCGATCAATGCTGATGTCATTAGCATCATCTCGAAGAGGCTCAACAAATATAGCAGCCAGAGTGGTCATCTTAAGTCACGATCCAGAGAAAGCAGTCTCTGAAGGTCTAATACCAAGATGCTAGTCACAATAATCCTGCCACTCCAGTACTGTACGATGTGTGTCAACCCCAATAATTGCATCACCATCAATAGGGAGTCCATAAAGAAGTGCCATGTCCTGTAATATAACTGTTGTCTCGCCAATGGGCAATGGAATGTATGCGTCTCTACCCTCCATCACTCCACAAGCGCAGTGACCAAATGGCGGTCCAGCTTAATAAACCCAATACTATGTATCCCATAAAAATCGGCAGTCAATACATGCTGCAACACCCTATCATCGAGACGTCGCAATCGATGTGTACTCGCCTCAGCCCGACAACACTTCAATGGTGCTAATTCCTTTAATAATTAAATAAATTCATACAAGTTAGAATATGTGTGTTAAGGTTTGATAATATATGTAATGTACTCAGTAAATTACGTGCATGTCCATCCCATATCTGTATGGACCTATGTTGTGCCTACAACTATAATACTGTTGGGTCAACAGATCCCGGGTGTACTAAGTCACGTGCCTACTGACGCTCCATACCTTAATTCCATTAAATTACATAGTAAGATATTGTCACTACAACAATTGAAAAAATTTACATACTCTTATTACATACACATAAAATTACATTTCACTACTTGTTGTAATATAAGCATCTAATATCTATTGTCCATCATGTAATACATTTCAATGCAACAAAGAACCACACGTACATCTTCAAAATAAGTTTACACTTTTTTATTCTTCATTAGACATATAGTCATCGAATATGTATTGTTCATTATTTTACACATTATTACGCTCTACATTATTTAGACATATAGTCATCTAATATGTATTGTTCATTATTTAACACATTATTACGCTCTACATCTAATAAGCCTAGTCCATATGCATTTTGTACCATGTCGGTTGCAAGTTGAACCATATAATATCGCTGCCCACGAACCAACATTTTATTATTCTCATTGCAAACATGAGTAACTACTAATTCGTAATCTCATTTGTTCCTCCTTTGCATCATTAGAGATCTTCAGTGTGGCACCGGTATACCAAGTACTCTTAACTCAGTGCTTAAATCGTTTTATTCAGTAGAACGAAATGCCCATTCTCGTCTTACTCCAGCATAATACTCTTTTGGGTCAGTAAATTTCTCTGTTTTGTAATCACGTTTCGCTCTATCAAAAGCCAAACCCTTTGCTTTCTGCGATTGTTCGCAACTATTGGTCCTCGGGATGTAGACATAGTTCAATTGAATTATGTATCTGCAACATGTACAAAATGTGAATATTCATGGAATATAACGGTGAGGAATGTAATGACATAAACACAAGTACTTCATTTTCATCATTAAATAATGTTAACATAGTTATTTAGTTGGACAATGTTCATTTATTATAGCCTCACATTACATACGCATCCACATTCACTGACACATATGCACATCTTATGTCGTTTTTGACGGGCATGTGCATCGATCGTGCACAGGTTGACCACAAAATCTTCATTGATATGTACTACGACCCTGTCGTAGGTCCATTTCATTTTGGATGCGAGTAGATTGGGGACGACCTTCGTCTATAGTTGATTCAGATTAGGACAGATTATTGGACCACTGATCGCATCCCAATAGTCACCATGATGTAGTGGATGAAATTCACTCGACCAAACGGCATCATAGGCAGCAACAATGTATATCTCATCAACGTACTGCCACGGGTCTAAATGCCTCTTTAAAAAAAGCGTCATCGCATGAGAGCATGGCATTTTATAGGTGTTCCATTTTCCACATGAACTTGTGCGATCTAAAATGTTTAGTACCTTTGCATTCCCTTTTTTGGTGACAACATATGCCTCACCGATGGTACAACTGAATGTGGTAACATTTTGACCGCCTTTTTTGATTGAAACATACGTCATCTTCTCCACAGCGTGAGGTGTGAAAGCGCACCCGCTATCTAACGTCGAACCACGCCTATCATTGAAATATCGAACAACCTTGTAAAATATTGTTTCAATGCATGACGTGATTGGTAAATGTCTAATTTTTTTTCAGACAAAGTTGAACACCTCAGAAATGTTGGTTGTCATGACTCTATAACGTCTTCCACCATCATGTGTAAGTGCCCACTGCTCTTTTGGTATATGATCAAGCCAATGAACGACCGATGGGTTGATTTCTAGGATTTTTGCTAAAATCTTGTCATATATTGCGTTTTTGATGTGCAGAACTAGCATCCCATACTAAATGTTTAAGATGAGAGTTATGAAACTTAATGTTGAAGTTACTCTGGATATATCGAAAGCAATATCGATGGTATGCATACGGTGCTTGCCATCCAGAACTATGAGCAACCACTGATTGAATTATACTTTGATAGCGATCAAATAGTAGGCATATGCTAGGACGGTCACCGACAATATCTTGTCTAAGTCTCCAAAGAAACCAACCCCATATATCTATGCTTCCTCATCGATGATTGCAAAGGCAAGAGGAAAAATTTGATGATTTCCATCGAGGCCTGTAACAATTAACAACTTTTTCTTGTACTTCCCGTACAGGAATGTGGCATCGATACTTATAAGTGGATGACAGTGTCGAAAACTGTCAATACACGGTTTAAATGCCCAAAAGACTCTCTCAAATACAGTCGTCTGATTTCGAAGGTCGTCAACCTGCCATCTAACTTTTGTGCCCTCATTACACTTTTGCACTATAGTAAGGAATTTCGGCAAAATAGAATATGATTCATCCCAATCACCAAAAATCATTGCTAGCACAGTTTGTTTTGCTTTCCATGCTTTCTAATACGATATATCGTACTTATACAAAGTGGCAATGTGTTTTATTATCAAAACAACCTTCAGAGATGGATCTGCCTTGACGAGGTCTTTTATTCTGTGTGTAATGAATTAAGAATCTAATTGCACATGGTCCTGAGTGGCTGAAACATGCACACAAGTGTGTGGGCCTTCATATTTGGTAATTTGAAAAAGCCTGTGCATTTTCTTTTGAATAGCTCAAAGCCTCCACTTGCACCCGAAATGATATTTTTTACACCGCACATCCAATAACTTTTTTTCACTCTCAACAACCTCGAATTGGACATGATTGTTGATTGAATAAATCTTCACTACATCTTACAATTCTAGTTTACACTTAAATATTAGGCCGATGGATAACTCAGGCCGATCTGGATCCCACAATGGAGCTCTTGTTTGATTGGTGGGGGCAGACAGTTGGGGAAGTTCATCATTGGTGAAGAAGGTTGACGATGGCCTATGCACACGAACAATGTCTTTCAGTATGACTGATGGGCCACTTTCGTCAGTGTCATCATTAAGGTTTTCCACATCGTCCAGCAATGTAATCTCCTCGCCCTCATCGTTTGTGTCATCTGCACGATCAACCGCACACATTCCATTGGTTGCCAACAAATCAGCGTCTGACTGAACCAAATTTTGAATGACTTCAGTCCTTGATTGAGCATAACATTGGATACCAACATAGGAAGAAGATGTGGTGTATCCCAAATACATCGACGTTTGCATACTAGGCCCTATATGCAATTCTGGCACATAAGGCTCAGCCTGCAGAATTCGATGGCCCAAATTAAACTCGTTGTAAAAGTATCATCTGCCATAAAGTTGTGCGCATGTTGACTGAGACACGGATTGATGCTCTCCTGTGTAAGCAATTCGATATACGGGNCAAAGCCTCCACTTGCACCCGAAATGATATTTTTTACACCGCACATCCAATAACTTTTTTTCACTCTCAACAACCTGGAATTGGACATGATTGTTGATTGAATAAATCTTCACTACATCTTACAATTCTAGTTTACACTTAAATATTAGGCCGATGGATAACTCAGGCCGATCTGGATCCCACAATGGAGCTCTTGTTTGATTGGTGGGGGCAGACAGTTGGGGAAGTTCATCATTGGTGAAGAAGGTTGACGATGGCCTATGCACACGAACAATGTCTTTCAGTATGACTGATGGGCCACTTTCGTCAGTGTCATCATTAAGGTTTTCCACATCGTCCAGCAATGTAATCTCCTCGCCCTCATCGTTTGTGTCATCTGCACGATCAACCGCACACATTCCATTGGTTGCCAACAAATCAGCGTCTGACTGAACCAAATTTTGAATGACTTCAGTCCTTGATTGAGCATAACATTGGATACCAACATAGGAAGAAGATGTGGTGTATCCCAAATACATCGACGTTTGCATACTAGGCCCTATATGCAATTCTGGCACATAAGGCTCAGCCTGCAGAATTCGATGGCCCAAATTAAACTCGTTGTAAAAGTATCATCTGCCATAAAGTCGTGTGCATGTTGACTGAGACACGGATTGATGCTCTCCTGTGTAAGCAATTCGATATACGGGCCATACTCATTCCCCATTGCTTGCAGAAACTATTGGATGGGCTCTGCCTGTATGTACAAGTCAATACTATTTAGTGCTCGGTTCTCAAATACATCATCTATCATCGTCGTGACACCGTCATCATTTTTAATTTCAAATTCGATGTATTGTTGCATGCGATCCCCCAAAAATGTTGGAAACCAACAAATTAGTTGTAGTCGTGATGTTGAACTATCCAACTGCATTATCATATACAACGTGGTGGACAATTAATCATATGTTGTTCCGTGTTTTAACTTTATACAATGTTGATGCTTTCCATTGTACGATAAACAACCTTCATTATAGATAATATTACCTCTCCAATAGCACATTATTGTGGTGCGTCTCCTCGACATTTTATACCTTCAATATACAATATACTATCAAATAATTTTCATATGTTAATTACTGCTTTGGATAGCATGACATATTTTACTTTTAAACATATAAGTGGGTAACATTTACGCTCTATGGCTCTTAGGAAACTAATGAAAGTTGAAAACATCGAAGGTACCTCCTCTTTTGGCATTTTGGTCGCAGTGCTTTTCCTCTCTCTACCTAAACTACTACAGACAAGGGGCGAAGCCATGATTGTTGATTAGTGGGGGCAAAAGGAAAATTGATTAGGAAAAGGGAACAACATTACTATACGAATTTTAGGCAAATTAAGGGGACAATGTATTAATTTTAACTTGTTTATAATATTTCTGAAAATACAATAAAGTAAAAAGATCCCTTTCTTTGACAATGAAGTACACATTACTAAAAAGGCTATAAACATAAAACATAACTGGTTTTTGGCATTTTCATGTCTTTCTTGTGATCACTCTTTTAATATATTGTCCAGTATCACTAAATAATTGATTCATGACTAATTCATACTAACACTAAACATGCTAATACTAGCACATGCTAAACTTTCCAAGGAAAACAAAAAAAGAAATCCAGTAGAAAAAACTAGAGGTATACAAACGTCCCCAAAGATAAGATGCTAACACACACATAGAAACCAATTATACATATAGCTTTCAACAAATAAAAGGAAAACATGACTTATGAAAGTTCGAAAAGACAATTAGACGATAAGGACAGAATAAATTTTTTGAACCAAGATTAACGTCAATTCACAAATTCTCCTTGATTCCTACATGTACATGATGCATTTTTCACATGTATATGATGGCCAAAAAAAATAACCAACCATAAATAGAAAACTAATGTTCATTCAAACTTGCAATAACAACAATCAAGTGTTACTCGCATACTAAAAATTAAGGTCACGGAGCTAAAACTAAACATAGTGATACACATTAAAGGAATAAAACACGAAAAGGAAAACAACTAAACATACACAACCAACCATATTTACTATCAAGGAAATATGCAAAAACTTTCACCTGCCACTCTACCAAATGCAAGGAGGAGGAAGGTTATTATTAAAGGTAGCATCCACTTTGTAATGAATTATAACTTGGGCATGATGTTTCAAAGGGGTTCTATTAGCAACTGGAAGAGTAGCAGGTTCAGATTTGGCATTCTGCAGGCAGTCTGTGGTCTATTCTGAGAGCATGGTCTGTTTCTGCAATTTGATGGCTGAGTTGCTGGGTTGTGATAGATAGTTATATGGTTTTAGTCCTATTGAAGGATTAAAGCCAACTCTTTGTAATTAGAATTTTTTTAATTCCTTTGCTTCTTGTAATTCATTGTGAGAATTACAAGAATCATTATCTATGGAGCATTTTGTTTAACACTTACCACCGCCAATTGTTACCCAGGCAAAAAAAGGTGACTTTGGCAACCAGATATGGCTAAGGTGAGAAATATTATGTATGTATTTTAGCACTTCATAAATCACATGTGTCTAATCAGGGGATATTTTAAATTCCGAGGTCAAGACCTCTATGGTTGCCTTGGTGCTATGCATGGACTACAGCTACAAGACCAGTTTATGACATCTGATGAATATCTATATTTTGCTTTTTTTAAGGCTATTGGAAACTTTTTAACCATGCTTAAAAGTATTCCAACAATCTTAATTGGGATCATCCATTCTTTAGAGTGTTAGGCCATTTAATTAGGATTTTCCTCCGCTAAATGTGGGACTATCATTTAGCTTCGCTTATATTATATATAGAAAGATTTTGAGAAAGGGGATTCTTCAAATATCCCATAAATTTAGTAGAGACTTCAAACAAAGCTTGTAGTTTATGGGGAGTTGGAATTCAATCACGTCATTATCCAAATTTAGAAAATGTGGACTCTATACCTAGAGGAAAGTTGAAGATATGGAAGTAGAAAGGCCACAGACCTCAATTTTGACTTGACTAACATTCCAAAAATGTTGTTCATGCTTGCTGCTTTTCTTGCCCATGTACCATGTTGATATTCATTTGACCTTTTGTAGGGGATATCTACCATCTATTCACTTGATTCTTTATGATTTTTTTAGGGAGCAAATCCAATATTACTTCTAAGCCAAAAAGAAAACTGAAGATAAAGTTGTGAGAATCAATGGAACTTATATGGACAATTGGGCACCAAGACAGTGCATGTATAATTCAAGTGTTTGGCATTTGTTCACAAATAATAACCTTAATTACCACTACAAACATCAAACATCAATTGCCAATATGACAAAAAGGTGCCCAAAATTTCACTACCAATACTAAATTTTCATGAGATGGATTATGTGCAATGGAGGCATTGGCATATTGTTCTCAACACAGAATCTTTCAAAATATGAATAATCTCTAAAATCTGTGTTTTCACAAAAATAGATACTAACATGGACAATCTCTTGTTATTTTATCGGTTGTTACATCTTTCCCTAATTCTAAAACCTTGAAAAATAACTTAGAATGAAAAACAGTATCATGGATAGTAGATACACAATCAGTATATATTGCTATGATGCAGTTGAAAATAAATTTCTGAATACAATTATACCTTCACACTGTTAACTTTCTAAAGTAAGGATGCAGTTCAAACTACTCGCAGCATTAATGGGTATTGAAAATTGAAAAAAAATTGGGGATTTTCGGAATCACATAGTAATTGGGGAATGATGATTGAAATTTTGCAGTAACACTTGGGAATTTCTAAATTCAACATTCATGGGGATTGGGCAATGGGAAAATTTTGCAGTTACACTTGGGTTTTTTTCTAAATTAGATACTCAATGTAGCCTACCCGGTTAAATAGAAGCTTTGTGTTCAACATGTGAACCGCTATCTTCTCCTTGGTTCAGACCTAGCCCACGGGTGTGTACCAATCTACTACTTCATTTCACAACACACTGAGTAAGCTAAGGCTTAGAAGGGAATCTCACAGTCAAATGTCACACATCAGACGAATCTCACGCCTGAATCTTGCAGAAGACCTTAGTTGTCTTCTTCGAAGAACCTAGGGCTACGCTTGGATTTCATCAGTAGGGTTTGTGCATTTTAAAGGCTGAGCTTAGGGATGGCGAAATCATACACAATAATGGAAGAAAGAGGAGGAGTCAATAAACAACAAAGAGAGAGAGGCGAAGGTCTGAGCTTCCACAAAGAGAAGAGAGGAGAGATAGACGAAGTCATGGAATAATAGAAAGGTGGCCCTGGGAGGTTGGTTATTCAAATGAAAGCGGATTCATTATAACCGCTTCATTTGATAAAGCGTACTTACTAAATATGCTTTCCATTTTAAAACCAAATTTCAACAGTACAATTATTCAAGTAAAATCATAATTGATAAATACGCTTTTAATGATAAAGTTGTTATTCTCAAATCCACTTTTTCATATAAAGTCACACTTAGTAATTCCGCTATTAAATGAAATCGGATTTCTTATTTAGGCTTTTAAAACAACCGTAGTTTGGTAAATATGTTGAAAACGGTTGTAGATTAGTATTTAAGTTTTATATTTGTTGTATATGGTAACAGATTCTAGAGTTTTATCCATCAGTAGGAGTGACAGTTTTCAATTCAATACGACAACAGGACTCAAACTCGAAACGAATTTAATAACACGAACTCGATTATAACTTGACACAAGCTCGAAAATAACCCTACACTTGAACACGAAATACAAATGTGTCATGTTCGGGTTCAACCCGCCTAACCCAAAATTGGTACGAGCAACCCGTTTATTTAATCGTGTCGACATTAACCCGACAATGACCAAAACGACACGAACCCAACCTAATAATTTTTTATCCAAAAATGGCATGCTCAACCCATTTAGGTATAGTATAAAAAGAAAATATAGTTTCATTCAAGAATATGGTGACTATTCTTCCCTTATGGGGTAGAGGAAATATATTTTAAATCTAGCAGCTTCAAAATTATTATAACTTTAAAAGACTTAGTTAAGAATAGACACTTTTTCTATCTTCTTGTTTATATGGTAACACGAACAATACAAAATTAACACGATTAACATGTTTAATTAGAATTATAGAAATAAATTGTTAATTATATGTAACTATTTATTAAACACTGACATAATTATTGTATAAAAATATATTTTTACTCATTATTATTATTTTTTTTATTAAGTTAATTTTTAGTTTATAAAAAAAATATGGGCATGAATTCAATTAAATAAAAATAGAATCTTAGCGTTAAATTTATTATTCAAAGTTTATATGGGTCAACATGAATACAAATACAACCACGAGCACGAACACGATTAGTTAAATGGGCTGAGTTAGAGCTGAAAAATATTTGACATGAACACGTAATGACCCAACCCGACACGACTTGATTGTCACCTCTATCCATTAGTACAAAACTATTATATTGAGTTGTTTATACTAATTAATTAATACACACGTGCGTGGATGTAAATTATTTTGAAATTTGTCTTTGACGTTCAATGATCATGTTGGAGACATGTGGGTTCAGGGTAAAACTTGTTTTGATAAGCAAAAAGCCAAGAACAGCTTATTAATGGTTGATATCTTCGTAGGTCTGTAACTCATCCGACCTCAACTTCTCTATTTTTCAAATTCATTTGTTATTTGACTATTCCCGTGTCAATTACCCATTTTGCTATTTTCCCTTGTCTAATAGGAACCAGGTCTAAAATCTAGAAAATAGCAGTGTGATACGAATTTAGAGACTTATATGACTTGCCNTTTGTCTAATAGGAAACAGGTCTAAAATCTAGAAAATAGCAGTGTGATACGAATTTAGAGACTTATTTGACTTGCCCATAGAGGAAAAAGAAGCGTTGTCATCAAATTTCTTTTAACTGCAGTTTTTTTTTTTCAAGCTGGCCTTAAAAACAATGAGTGATCACCTCAATTCCCCTTTATATAATTTTTTACCTCATTTCTAAAGATTGACACTCAAATTTCTTATATTTTATTCTGGCTAAAGAACAAATTTTTGAACAAAATGAATGTCTTTGCAAAAAATTTAACAAACAAGCAATAACAGTATGCTAAACTCATAAATGTCAGGAGAGTACATGAGAAAAGTATTCTCAACAAAGAAAATTGCTCATTGAAACAGGACCGGTCCAACAATATGGAAAAATAAATATGAGCTTTAGGCCTCAAATTTGTAGAAGTTTTCATAATTTTAGGAACATCATTAGCCCANAAATATGAGCTTTAAGCCTCAAATTTGTAGAAGTTTTCATAATTTTAGGAACAGCCCACAAAAAAATTAAATCTATTAAATTTTAAGCCCTATAAAAAAAAGTCCCAAAAAATTAAATCCAATCAAAATATTTATTGCAATAAATTGGGCCTATAATCTAATTCATAACATTAAAAACTTAAAAATTTTAAAAATAAATAAAATACTCAAAAATCAACTCATATTTACTCCCGCCCACACACACTCTCTCTCCGGTTAAAAAAAAATAAAAAACGAAAAAAAAAGTTAAAATTAAACATTCACTCCCTCTATGTAGTAAAAAACAAAAACTAAAACTAAAATCATTTTCTCGACAATATTAACAAATCTTTGTTTTGTATCCATCTCACATAAAAAATTAAAAATAAATTAATTTTTTTTAAAAATAATACTAAAAATAAAAAGACTTACATTTAATATTTCCGTTGTAAACCACAAATTGGCTTGAGCCGCCCTGCATTGAAAAGGCGTTGAACTCTTGGCTTCTCCTTAATGCAATCTTTTGTGTCATCCAATGTTCAATTTCTGATTTAATTTATCACGCAAAGTCAACGGAACTTTCTTTTAAACAAGCGTTTAAATCATTATTTTTTTGCTTTTCTTCACCCCAAATTTTTGTACCAAATTAAGTTCTAAACGAAATCTACGTACATTGGTTCTTTAGGAAAGTTCACCTTAACTATAAAATTCTCTTTCAAGTCCCCAACATTATAGCCGAATGAATACAAGTCACTGTCATCNTAAATATGAGCTTTAGGCCTCAAATTTGTAGAAGTTTTCATAATTTTAGGAACATCATTAGCCCACAAAAAAAAATAAATCTATTAAATTTTAAGCCCTATAAAAAAAGCCCAAAAAATTTAAATCCAATCAAAATATTTATTGCAATAAATTGGGCCTATAATCTAATTCATAACATTAAAAACTTGAAAATTTTAAAAATAAATAAAATACTCAAAAATTAACTCATATTTACTCCCGCCCACACACACTCTCTCTCCGGTTAAAAAAAATAAAAAACGAAAATAAAAGTTGAAATTAAACACTCACTCCCTCTATGTAGTAAAAAACAAAAACTAAAACTAAAATCATTTTCTCGACAATATTAACAAATCTTTCTTTTGTATCCGTCTCACATAAAAAATTAAAAATAAATTAATTTTTTTTAAAAATAATACTAAAAATAAAAAGACTTACATTTAATATTTCCGTTGTAAACCTCAAATTGGCTTGAGCCACCCTGCATTGAAAAGGCGTTGAACTCTTGGCTTCTCCTTANTGATTTAAGAAAATGTAGAAAAATTTTGACCATACTTCTTGTCAGGTGTGTCGTTTTTTAGTGTTTGAATATTTACCGTTGCTCATCACTCTTAAATGGTGGTTGTTGTGATCGTGCAGTAATTATGATGAATAGTAAGGAATCAAACAATTAAGAAAGCAGGAGAAAATAACACACNTCAAATTGGCTTGAGCCACCCTGCATTGAAAAGGCGTTGAACTCTTGGCTTCTCCTTAATGCAATCTTTTGTGTCATCCAATGTTCAATTTCTGATTTCATTTATCACGCAAAGTCAACGGAACTTTCTTTTAAACAAGCGTTTAAATCATTATTTTTTTGCTTTTTTTCACCCCAAATTTTTGTACCAAATTAAGTTCTAAACGAAATCTACGTACATTGGTTCTTTAGGAAAGTTCACCTTAACTATAAAATTCTCTTTCAAGTCCCCAACATTATAGCCGAATGAATACAAGTCACTGTCATCCCTTAATAACTATGTATCACGTTAATTGTTCAAGTTAATGCAAATCTAGTACTAATCTTTCATTTTTAGGAAATGTCTGCTCTCCAAAAGCTGCGATAAAATGACTTATTTTTCCCTTTACAATAAAAAAGTATAAATAAATTAAAGACTTGAGTTGATCGACCAATCATAAAATCATACAATAAAAATATCAATTTGACGTTTAGCATAACGCGAGAACATGTACTTCTGGTTGTTTTACCAAAAAACAAACCATGAAAGTTCTATACAATATAAACATATTTTTTTTGGAGAAACATTAACATAAAATTATTGAACATGTTGTATCACATTTTGCAAAAAAAGACCCATCTAACTTAAATTACAAAAAGACAGCAGCAAGAATATTTTTAATAAGTGTGGCGGACATGCATATGTCTAAAATCCGAATTTGTTATATAGACCTGGTTATGGAGGTATAATACACCATGAAGAGTAGAAAAAGATAAGACATAAACCTATTTTAATAATGATTACATGTAGATTTTGCGGCTATAGAGCACCTGTGACTTCCTCTTCTACATCCTGCATCAAATATAACATGCGAGGATTGTCTAAATATTCAAGAAGAAGAAGGGAAGTTAGATTGTGGGGAATATTACAACGAATGTGGAGGATGTAATAGAAATCCAGAAAGTTCTTGAAGTCAATGTTGTAGCAAACACTTGCAATAAGAGGCGGCTTCCCAATACCAATTGGACTAAAGGAATCAAAGGAAGCCACTTAATTCCCAATTTCTACATGCACCAGATCCAAAAAAATTCACCCAATTCTCCTGTTTATCTAGGAAAACTCAAGACCAAACCACTTGATTTAAGAAAATGTAGAAAAATTTTGACCATACTTCTTGTCAGGTGTGTCGTTTTTTAGTGTTTGAATATTTACCGTTGCTCATCACTCTTAAATGGTGGTTGTTGTGATCGTGCAGTAATTATGATGAATAGTAAGGAATCAAACAATTAAGAAAGCAGGAGAAAATAACACACAGAGATTTACGTGGTTCGGCAATGTGCCTACATCCACGAGAGCGAGCGGCCGTTCTTTTCCATTATTGAAGTAGGATTACATCTTAAGTATTTATATAACCCTAATATGGACGTATTTACAAAAATACCCATGTACCGTACCGCAGGGGCGTTGCCCCCACACCCCCAACTAATCAGCGTCCCCTTTATATAAATCCCGCAAGGCAGATGCCGTCGCGGGCTCCGCTCCGGCATCTACCTCCTTGTCATTATGCACACAACAAATATGAGCCACACATACTCTAACAGTGGTTGTTCTTCACTATAAAAATACACAAACTCTATTTAGAACCGAAACATAAATGGAATGCTAAATCAGATATATGCACAAAAAACACACACGTGCACACAGAGAATACCCAAGCATGCCTAGAAAGTGGAAGAAGTTACAGAGACATTGGTTGATGAAGAGAAAGCAAAACAAGAGATTTGATAGAATTGTAAAGCTTACAACTAAACGAATTTTCTGGCATTTTGTGTATTAGTTATTGAATAATTATTGTTGGAATTTGTAAGGTCTAAACTTTAAAAAGTTAAATGGAAACCGTATTCACTACTTGTCATTTAGATTTCTAAATTGTAAATATTGAATTAACTATAATTTAATATTTACTTGGAGAATTTGTAGAGTTATTAGTTAACCAATATGATACTTATGGATGATGGACGAAATTGACATAAGATTATCCATCAAGGGTAAAAGCGAAAAAAAAAAATGTTTTTCTTTGTAAGGTATTTATAGAAGTAATTAGTAGGTGCACACGTGAACCATTTTGAATTAACATTAAAAAATAATATATCAAGAAAAAAATGTCATTATAAGAGCAATTTCAATTTTTACACTTTTTTAAACTCAAATTTAAATTAGATAAAAAATTTCTAAGAATCTTCTCCAATATTAAACTCATATTCATATCAAATCAAGGAAGACTCATTTTTTTCACTCAAATTCTTACTCAAATATTTAATAGTAAAATTTCACCCTCTCCATTAAAAATCTAATTATCATATTTCACCTTTTTTTAAATTTAAATTTGTCCTCATTTAAATTTGAATTTCTCTTTCTTTAAATTTAAGTTTCTCAATTAGGGAGGTCTATACCAAATCAAACTTTTTACCATTTTTTTTTCACTCAAATTTGGGTGAAGGCTTAAATTTCCATTGAAGATGGTCTAATTGCACATGATCTCCTTCCCCCATTGTGCAGTGCAGAGAACAGATTAATTAATACACAATATTAGATTAAACATATTGCTATCAAAAAGTGGGGGATTTCTCATCAATCAATCTATCACATTGCAAATTCTACATGACTATACTTGATCGTACTTTCACCATAGTGTCGAGAATCCTGGCCCTCTCATTACCTAATTTGGGAGTTTTAAGACAAATTTTTAAAAGAAAAGACAATTAATCCACAAAAAGAAAAGTAATAGAAATTGGGAAAAGCAAGACAATGTATGTGAAATAAAAAAAAATAGCATTCTTTTTGACAAATCAAAAACTCATTATAGGTGGCAAACAGTGAGATGCTGCCCAATCACACGATGAGTATTTAAGAACTCAACTTTCTTACTACACCTAAAACCATTTCTCTAAGAAGTCCATCCAACTATATTACCCAAGAGGAATATTCTCTGTAAAAGACTAAAAGAGGCATCATGAGGTTCTTTAGCTTGAACACCTAGTTTTTTACCCCATCAAAAGTCGCCCTGCTATTTTTTTTTCCATCCAAATGGACCATACAAAGAAGGGAGTTCTCTTCTTGAATTCTACTGGAATATGAACAGATGGGCAACTACCATTCCTTGTATACTGCTTTTTTTTTTTTTTGGGTGGGGGGGCGTTGGGGGGGTTTACCATTCCTTGTATACTGCTTATAGGCTTTCAATTCCTATTTTGCAAGTAGAATCTGTAAAACACATCAATACCAATAAAAATTGACAAAAGGGAATAATTATTATTGCATTGTAAATATAATCAAAATATATTTGATTGAAATTTTCATGTTTCATTGTAATTCCAAAAAAAAAAAAAGGAACATGGGCATTGACCATTATTTGAGGTTCTAGAATATTCGTTAGAAGCTGCGTTATGTCACCTTAAAACACAAGAATCTTAATATGAAACATAGTACCAACTACCTACATAAACGTAGTACTCTACATTCGCTTTGTTGAACTTAGAATATGAAAGTCAATGTTCAATTTGACCAAATTTAGAACATATAAAAAAACTGGATGTACAATGAAACTCAAATTTATGAAATGATAAGTTCTACCTGACTTCTAAAGGGCAATGGAAGGTGGATAAGGATCAAAGAAAACATCAAAGGCTTGAAAAAGAGAGGGAGAGAGATGTGGTAGTTGATTAGTGCAAAGATGTCATGTGAAAGAGAGGCACACATAANAAATTATTATTATTGCACTGTAAATATAATCAAAATGTGGTAGTTGATCAGTGCAAAGATGTCATGTGAAAGAGAGGCACACATGAAGTACAAAGGTAGTGGAAATTTTACTGTTTTGACCAAGTGAATTATGATGCGGCACCCAGAATTATGTGCTAATTAGTGATTAAGATAATTTAGACTATTAATTTAAGAGTAAAATAAAAATAAAAGTGAATTTTTCTAGATAAGTCAATAATCAAGAACAAACTAAAATCATGATAACTAAGGAAGGATTTATTGTTTAATTAAGTATGAAAGGTTAATCTATTTCTTTTAAAGTTGTTAATTATTTGCTAAAGGAAGTTAAAGCTTAATGGCAAATCTAAAAAAAAATTTTGGGTAACAAAAGTATCTTCACAAAAACAATCAATACAATACCAAAGAAGATCCATGATCACATTATACCGAATATAAGCAAATAACACAATCTGATTCCTTAACTGCAGCATTTTNAAAATTTTTGGGTAACAAAAGTATCTTCACAAAAACAATCAATACAATACCAAAGAAGATCCATGATCACATTATACCGAATATAAGCAAATAACACAATCTGATTCCTTAACTGCAGCATTTTGGAACAAAAACATTTTCATTGATGAAGGAAAAGGAATTTACAAGTCGTTTTCTCTGTTTTATGTGAGGATAACATCTAGGTAAGGGTGAGTGTGACCAAAAACAACTGTCAACCAAGTGGACCAAAAAGGTTCTTGAAGGCATCTAGATAAAGAGTGCCTTGATTCATTGCACAAAATCATGATTAATAAAGAGAGAACTTTGACAAGGCACAAAAGGAATAGTCAATAGTAACGGTTTTCCGTCACCGTTAGGATGTGGATTCTTCAAGTATTATTGAGGAGAATTGACCCCTTTTGAGAATGGTCACAGATATGGAATAAAAACTGGAGCTTTGTCTAAGGTTTTAAATGTGACATATTCATTTGGTCTGCTAGAAAAATATGTTGATTAGGATTCTTCCTTATCAAATCCAAGGGCAACACGTCAGCATCTCTTCTTGCATGGAACCATACACATTTGCCACATCAGCAAACGCGGGCCAGACTACCATGGTCAGAAGGCCTCTTCATGGTTCATGTGTGGTTACTTTTCTGGAGCATATTATTAAGGTGGGCACAATTTCATTGCCATTTGCTGTCCTCTTCCCACAAGTAAGTTAGGGCTACACCTAGTGGCCATCCTCTTCACACTCTATTCGCATACATATGTGCATGGCAGCCTCTGTTGTTGGAAAAATGGAATAATTTCCACTTATATTCTGTGTAAATTTCCATCTGATACAAAAATTTTGGGGGTCCTTGCTGATTTTTTACCCTAAAGAATGAGACTTTTAGACTAAACAGCAGTGCAAGGCTCATTAAATATGAAACAATATCGTGCCCTTAATTGAAAAGTTACAGAACTTTTGTATGATGTACAAGCTGTTTAGAGAGTTGTATTTACTCCCCTTTTCTATCTTCTGCAGGCATTTAATTACCAATACATTTGTTTCTTTTTTTTTTGGTCAGATGAGTTGTCACCTCATGGTTTGTGACAATTTTGGCCCCAAAGCGACATCATCAACCAATCTAATGAAAAAATAGAAGTAAAACCCAACAGATAATATCATCAACCAATCTCATATTTGTCATTGATTCATTCAAGTTCGTGAAACAAATACTAATTTTGATCAGAACCCAGAAAATATAGCAAATTCCACTTCAATAAAGTGAAAATACAAGTTCTACATCCATGAAGTATGCCAAGAATTTATGTTTGCTTTCATTTTATCAAGAGAGAATATAGGAGCCAATACTTTTCAAGTTCTACATCTACTTCCTTTCCCACTTCTTAGATGAAATTAAAAACCTACAATAAAAACAACGTCTGGACAGAATTTGTGGTGCTTCCATTCCCATATATCCATATCCAAGCAATGAAAAAAGATAATAACCTTAAGGACCAAAAATAAAAATCACCACTTATTAAAGACACAAGAAGACTTTTAGNCCCTTTTTCTTTTTCTTTTTTTTTTCTTTTTGTTTTGTGTTGAACGGTGATTGAATCTATAAAATACAAAATTGCATTCTTTTAATCATGGTAGACTATATAATTGGTAAAGAAGACGTACATGATCTTGCTCCCACAAATACTGTGCTTTATTGTTATTTCTATTTGTCAATCAATAATAAAGTTTTAAGAATTATATATGAACAAGTTGATGAGAAAAAATATTTTTAACCAGTAGATGGACAAAATAGGTTGATCAACTGTTGAAATTATTCTGAAAGAGGATTCAAATCAATCCTAGGTCACTCATCANCTTTAATCTCTTTAATGTAGGAGAAAGAAGCCAACCGAGAAAATGTAAGCAAAACACCTGAGCAGTTATAATAGCCAAGTATTTTGTGAATAATACTATCAATATCTAATAATAAAATAAGTCCAGCAAATATAGTTACAATAACTTTATAGGCCATTTCAACTGCCACATTATTAAATCAACTTATTAGGTCAGATTAGCATGTCTCAATAGCATTGCCCTTATTTTGCACATTGGGGCTAAGTGTCTTAAGAGGGATTGTAGCTAGAAAACCATTCTCATTAGGCATGCCTATGGTTCACACTAAGACCAACCTTGANTATTTTGCACATTGGAGCTAAGTGTCTTAAGAGGGATTGTAGCTAGAAAACCATTCTCATTAGGCATGCCTATGGTTCACACTAAGACCAACCTTGACTTTAATGCATGTATACAGAGCAAATATATTGCGATAACGATCAACATTTTAATGTAAGTAGTTTAAATCATAATGCCAATAAATTTTGATGGAGAAAGGACGTTGACGTTTTTGGGATAGATCTATTGGAAATGATATCATTTTAATTGGTCCTCAACGATAAAAATGTAAAATAATCCGTAAACACGATACTTCCCTCCATTCCCCTTCCATATATAAAATTGACGAAAACAACAAATAAATTAACGAAACAGAATATTAACTTCTCTCTCTTGTTCGTCCATTGTAATTGCAACTCGACAATCATAGTACGACTTCCCATAAAATTTATCCAATTTCAACTTTATAAAGAATGCCAAAAAAACTTAAATGCATGAAACATCTTGTTTATTTGAACTTTCACCTAAATAAAAAATAAGCATTCAGCACAAATTTTTTAAAAAGACGAATGAGAATAGAAGAAAGAGAGCATATCTCACAAGCAAGACTGGTGACATCAAAAGGAAGAAACATTGTTGCATACATGTGCTCAAACTGAGTGTTTTGGGCATACAACTCCCTGAACACATTCTTCTCCAACCTCTAATCTTATTTTTGAACTTTACCATGTGTATTCTACAAAAAGAACCCAGAAATTTAACTTACAGTATATTGGTGACAACCTTTTAAATCTCTGAGAAAATTATCAAGACAAACCTAAAAAGTTTGGATTGGAAATATTCATAACTACGGAAAAGACTATGGTACCAACAATGACGTATCCAAAAATACCAAAGTTAGAAGTCAAGTTACACATTGTAAAAGAAAAATTACAACTATTTATGGTCAAACACAATATTTCATGTTTATAATTTGACCTTAAAACGTTGTAATTTTCGATACAATACCTCGATCGTAATCTTCCTCAATAATTAACAATATCATAATAAAAGGGATTTTCCAAACTTTTGGACATATGATGGCCTTCGTGCCATCATCTAATCCATCTTTGCTTGAATTCCAATAAACTCTGGAATGTTCGAATACGGTATGACACAGTCATACGAGGCACCCTTTTTCTTTTTCTTTTTTTTTTCTTTTTGTTTTGTGTTGAACGGTGATTGAATCTATAAAATACAAAATTGCATTCTTTTAATCATGGTAGACTATATAATTGGTAAAGAAGACGTACATGATCTTGCTCCCACAAATACTGTGCTTTATTGTTATTTCTATTTGTCAATCAATAATAAAGTTTTAAGAATTATATATGAACAAGTTGATGAGAAAAAATATTTTTAACCAGTAGATGGACAAAATAGGTTGATCAACTGTTGAAATTATTCTGAAAGAGGATTCAAATCAATCCTAGGTCACTCATCATCTATACATTGGTGGGGAGCACACTTAAATATAGATCATCTTAGTTGGACTCATCACATAGAGGATCAATCAAAGGAATNCTGAAGACCAAACCCTTAGCAGGTCAGCAAACCGGACTTGGGACCTCAACGGTTGAGTAACGTCTCGACGATATCCTTCTACAAAAACAAAGTAAAATCAGTGCGTCCCTCGGACCCAAGAATAGCAAAATCAAGAAGTCGAAAAGAAAACACACCTTCATCCCTCAGCACTTTGGGGTAGTACAATCCATCATACTTGGGCCCAATCCCTTTTTTCCAATTTCGTCGAGCATGATCAGATCGTCTACATACCCTTTGTCCGAGTCAGACATGTGGGTTACCAGATACATTGAGGCGTCTCGAGCCTAGAGGTAATATCGCCCCCCAGTGACTAGCCTCAGGTCGTAGCAGAATAAAATTTCATCTACTCCTAAGTTGGTCCCCAGCCGAGCGTTTAAGGTGACTATGCCCATCACAATTCTAAAGAAGTTAACTCCACATTGAAAGGGAAAGAGCTTCAGTTACATCAACACTCCCAACAACAGGGGATGGAGGGGGAAGGTCAACCCTCCCTCCATGATGGTCTTCGTCTAGAAAGACATCATGTCCACATTTCCCATATCCCTCCTATGGTGAGTGGGGTCGAAAAGGAAAGCAGAGACAGGCTCATGGATGTGGTACCTAACCCTAATAGATTGGATATTCTCATCAGTCACTTGGGTTCTCCTCATCTTGTGGGTAGTCCTAGCCCTAACAAATGTCTCCCCCCTAGTTCTACTAGTTCTAGCCATTGGTGGGCACTAAAAGGACGAGATATAGAGGAAATGAAGAGAGAAAAAGGTCAAGGGGAAGTACTTACAGGAAAGTGGTCTTCAAAGAGAGAGCTCGGAGGACGAAGAAAACTTGGAGGAGAACAGAGGAGCACTCGAGGTCTGATTGCTGAAGAGAGGTTGAGGATGCAAAAGTTCTGAAAATGTATGAAAACCTCCTATTTATACTGCCTCACAGGGAACGGGAATCGAAAAGTTGGGTCATCATTAGGGCATTTGAAAAGGACAGCACCAGACGTGCAAGTAACCATCGCTATTAATAAGGCGTGATGATAGAGCCCCCAATCTCTTTACGCCATTTGTCTTACACTGCGAAAAGGATGGCGGCTGGGGGGCAGTTTGCGGGACTCTAGGTGGCTCTACAGCCCCCGAGTTGACACGTGGAATAATAAAGCTGTTGGGATATTCAACGGGTGTCGAGGAGGTAAGCCGAGGTATGGTGACACAGAGTAGCCGATTACGACAGCTAACATCGTATTTAATGCAATGTGACCCCTCATTCATGGTGGAATGAGTGATAGTGACAAGGCAAATAAATGCACACCCTGCCAGCACCTGTCCTCTAGGAGTCTAAGCCTACTGTCATGATGGTTAAGCATTAATGGCTGATGCGCTGAGACGACGCTATCGGCTCTCCCGAGGAACTGTTCCCCCCCCCCCCCCGAGTATTCAATGCCCAGTTAATGTTAAAGGCCAATCTAGGAGATTTGGGTACTCGGGGAGTGGTATAAATACTCGGCATATGGCCGAGCATTTATCCCATTTTCCTAGCATTCAATAGGAGGAGACGTGAGTAAAAAATACTCATTGCACGAGGAATGATGTGTCAGATGTAAGATATCCTGATGGGACTGAAGATCTTTAGCAATCATTGTTAATTCAGGTATAAATATTTCTCAGAAAAATGGACAAAGGTACGCAAACTCGAATCAGAAAGATAGTCCATTGAGCAAAACCCTTCGACCTTATATGACTTAAGCTTTGGAGGGGATTAGCGGGGCACATGTCTGGCCCCCTTTTTTCTGACCCTGTTGTTTTCAGGTTTGCCATCTTGGAGATCTCTGNCCCTTCGACCTTATACTGACTTAAGCTTTGGAGGGGATTAGCGGGGCACATGCCTGGCCCCCTTTTTTTCTGACCCTGTTGTTTTCAGGTTTGCCATCTTGGAGATCTCTGCCTAATACTATTGTAAGTATTATCCCGTGCAATTTGGCGCCGNGAAGAAAGAGAGCATATCTCACAAGCAAGACTGGTGACATCAAAAGGAAGAAACATTGTTGCATACATGTGCTCAAACTGAGTGTTTTGGGCATACAACTCCCTGAACACATTCTTCTCCAACCTCTAATCTTATTTTTGAACTTTACCATGTGTATTCTACAAAAAGAACCCAGAAATTTAACTTACAGTATATTGGTGACAACCTTTTAAATCTCTGAGAAAATTATCAAGACAAACCTAAAAAGTTTGGATTGGAAATATTCATAACTACGGAAAAGACTATGGTACCAACAATGACGTATCCAAAAATACCAAAGTTAGAAGTCAAGTTACACATTGTAAAAGAAAAATTACAACTATTTATGGTCAAACACAATATTTCATGTTTATAATTTGACCTTAAAACGTTGTAATTTTCGATACAATACCTCGATCGTAATCTTCCTCAATAATTAACAATATCATAATAAAAGGGATTTTCCAAACTTTTGGACATATGATGGCCTTCGTGCCATCATCTAATCCATCTTTGCTTGAATTCCAATAAACTCTGGAATGTTCGAATACGGTATGACACAGTCATACGAGGCACCCTTTTTCTTTTTCTTTTTTTTTTCTTTTTGTTTTGTGTTGAACGGTGATTGAATCTATAAAATACAAAATTGCATTCTTTTAATCATGGTAGACTATATAATTGGTAAAGAAGACGTACATGATCTTGCTCCCACAAATACTGTGCTTTATTGTTATTTCTATTTGTCAATCAATAATAAAGTTTTAAGAATTATATATGAACAAGTTGATGAGAAAAAATATTTTTAACCAGTAGATGGACAAAATAGGTTGATCAACTGTTGAAATTATTCTGAAAGAGGATTCAAATCAATCCTAGGTCACTCATCATCTATACATTGGTGGGGAGCACACTTAAATATAGATCATCTTAGTTGGACTCATCACATAGAGGATCAATCAAAGGAATNACAAGAAATCTAGAATGTCCGGGCGCCTAAGACCGTTAAGGACGTTCAAAAATTGGTTGGGATGTTGGCAGCCCTTAACAGATTTATTTCCAAGTCGTCCAATAAGTGCAAACCATTTTTTGCCAAGTTGAGGGGGGCAGCTAAGGGGGTTTGGGACGAGAAATGCGGTCGAGCTCTTGAAGGGATCAAGGAGTACTTGAAACATCCTCCGACTTTATATGTTCCAGCGGCAGGGGAGGTGCTAAGCCTTTACTTGTCCGTATCTCAAGACGCCGTGAGTGGAGCATTGGTCAGGGATAGCGAAGGGGCCTAGAGACCCGAGTATTTCATAAGCAAGACCTTGCTTGACGCCAAGACAAGGTACTCTCCAATGGAGAAATCGGTTTTGGCATTGGTAATCTTGGCGAGAAAACTTTGACACTACTTCCAGGCTCACGCCATAGACATCCTTACAGATCGACCCCTCAAGCCGATCCTTCACCGAGCCGATATGTCGGGGAAGGTTTCCAAATGGGCTATAGAGCTCGGGGGAGTTTGAAATCAGGTACAAACCTCGAACGTCAATAAAAGGACAAGTCCTGGCGGACTTTGTCACCGAGTTCTCTGCGTCCGAGCCCCCACCAACGTCACAGGATCTGACAGGAGACGTTTGGGATCTTAATGTTGATGGATCCTCGAACGCAAAGGGGACAAGGATAGGTATTGTGCTAGCCAACTCAGAAGGGTTCATCATCGAAAGGCAATTCAAGGCGTCCAATAACAAAGCCGAGTATGAGGCGTTGCTAGTAGGACTGGATGCCGCATGCTTGATTGGGGTTAGACACCTTCGGATCTTTTGCGATTCCCAACTGGTCGTGAACTAGATAAACGGGGACTTCGAGGTCGGGGATAGCAAAATGAAGGCATATCATGAGAAGGCAAGATCCAGGATGGAAAAGTTGGAAAAAATGAAAGTTTCCCAGATTCCTAGAGATCGTAATACCTACATCGACACACTAGCATGTTTGGCCTCGACTTTAGCCTCGAAAGTGACTCGGCGCATACTTATTGAGACCAGGGAAAGTCCTAGCATAGACGAGACAAAGGCTGAGCAAGTATTGGCCATCGTAATACAAACGCCGTCGGGATGGATGAAGCCCATCATTGCGTACTTAACGGAATGAGTCCTTCTCGAAGACCTCAGAGAGGCCAGGAAGATTAAGCTCAAAGCCCCTAGATTCTGGATGTCAAAGGATCAATAGTTATACAAAAGGTCGTTCTTGGGACCGCTATTGCTTTGTATCCCTGAAGACAAAGTAGAACCCCTGTTGTATGAAATCCATGAAGGGGTGTGTGGAAGCCACACGGGCGGAAGGTCTGTCACGCACCGAGCAATGACGCAAGGGTACTGGTGGCCATACATCCAGAAAAATGCAAAGAATTATGTGCGAAAGTGCGACAAATGTCAGAAGTTTGCCCCCATTATTCGGCAACCTGCTAGAGATTTGAACTTGCTGACAAGCCCTTGGTCGTTCTCACAGTGANGTCACGCACCGAGCAATGACGCAAGGGTACTGGTGGCCATACATCCAGAAAAACGCAAAGAATTATGTGCGAAAGTGCGACAAATGTCAGAAGTTTGCTCCCATTATTCGGCAACCTGCTAGAGATTTGAACTTGCTGACAAGCCCTTGGTCGTTCNCTATTGTAAGTATTATCCCGTGCAATTTGGCGCCGTCTGTGGGAATGAAGGTATTTTTCCCGGTAGCGATCATCTGATGGTGAACACTCGATCTCAGGGTGAAGGAACAGGTGTACGGGACCAGGAACGCAGAGCCTGTCCGACTTCTAATGGTTCTGGAGCTGGGTTCCTTGGGCCAATTAGATGGGGAGGGGCATTCTTTACAAAGAACGCTCCCTATGGATCAAGGCCTTGGNTGAGTGTTTTGGGCATACAACTCCCTGAACACATTCTTCTCCAACCTCTAATCTTATTTTTGAACTTTACCATGTGTATTCTACAAAAAGAACCCANTCTCACAGTGAGGAATGGATATTCTCGGACCTCTCCCGAGATCCCCACTAGGCAAGAAATTCTTGCTGGTGGCAACCGATTACTTCACTAAATGGATCGAAGTCGAGCCCTTAAGCCGTATTCGGGATGTGGAGGTGAAGAAGTTCATGAAGCAGAACGTCATCACCCGATTTGGAATCCCCAAGGCTATTGTTTTTGAAAATGGGACACAATTCAACAGTGGCCCNACCTAAAAAGTTTGGATTGGAAATATTCATAACTACGGAAAAGACTATGGTACCAACAATGACGTATCCAAAAATACCAAAGTTAGAAGTCAAGTTACACATTGTAAAAGAAAAATTACAACTATTTATGGTCAAACACAATATTTCATGTTTATAATTTGACCTTAAAACGTTGTAATTTTCGATACAATACCTCGATCGTAATCTTCCTCAATAATTAACAATATCATAATAAAAGGGATTTTCCAAACTTTTGGACATATGATGGCCTTCGTGCCATCATCTAATCCATCTTTGCTTGAATTCCAATAAACTCTGGAATGTTCGAATACGGTATGACACAGTCATACGAGGCACCCTTTTTCTTTTTCTTTTTTTTTTCTTTTTGTTTTGTGTTGAACGGTGATTGAATCTATAAAATACAAAATTGCATTCTTTTAATCATGGTAGACTATATAATTGGTAAAGAAGACGTACATGATCTTGCTCCCACAAATACTGTGCTTTATTGTTATTTCTATTTGTCAATCAATAATAAAGTTTTAAGAATTATATATGAACAAGTTGATGAGAAAAAATATTTTTAACCAGTAGATGGACAAAATAGGTTGATCAACTGTTGAAATTATTCTGAAAGA